>CM044552.2:2247500-2820000 GCA_024416835.2 Perccottus glenii | reverse complement strand
TTATGTTGATCAATGTCATTCACACAATAGCACCAAATGCATCCACGAGTTTCTCCTGAAGAGGCGTGTGTTTCCACTGAGCTGTGTCCAGAGACGTCTGCTGCACAAACTGAGATGTTACAAGACAGACACAAAAGTTGAGTAAATCCTGGTGTGTAGTGATGTGAGGCTGTAAACAGTTTTTTCCAGTGTATTCACAGCTTTATGAACATTTCATTGTTTCTGCTGCAGAGGTTAGTGGAGTTTGATTGTTAAAACTAACACTCCTACCACAACTCCTTAAACTTTAAGGAGTGTCAAACTCATGTTAGTTCAGGGGCCACATACAGGGCCCATTTTGATCTAAAGTGGGTCAAAGCAGTAAAATAATAGCATTTTTTCCCTTTATTTTAGTGCAACAAAACAATGACATTATAATGTCAGTGTCTCATCAATCACAATCAAAAAGGCTAATGTTTTCAAAAGTCTTCCCTCACAATATGTCTTTGATGCTAATGCTTTTTCTGGCTATAAAGCAGCTAGGCCTCACTGCTGCATCACTGACCTCTCAACAGACTTTTTCCCCTCCAACCTGCTAAGAAGAAATAGAAAGTGGTCCATTTTTCTAGGAAATCTTGTCACTCTGCCTACTTTTCTCCTTTTTAGGTAATGTGGGCCACATAGGCTAATTGTGACAGCTAAATAGTTTTTGCATTTCTGTCATTTGCTGTTCATTTCAGGGCCAGTGGAAAAAGTAGGAATAGCATTTACTTTTATTTAAAAATTGTAGTTAAAGATCCACTACCAGATTTTCTGTTGCCGTCCCTGTCTCAGATTCCACTCACCCCAAAAGTAGCCTAGGACCTCCCCTGCTTCTCTTTAATAAAATAAACTGTTTAGAAGAAAGAAAATATCAGAAACAGCATGTTTAATGTCTTTTATGTAATTTTCTCACTTTCCAAATTCATTCAGATGCTTGGATTGTACCCTATAGCGTACTAATTTACAACCCTCTCCATTTATCTGGGCTTGGGACTGGCACAAAAGTACACTGTCTTGTGACCACAAAATGCTGGATTTGATGAGCCTGCTAACATTCCTAATCTCAAATTGCAATCTTATTTGTTTTTTGTCTATTTCCATGACTTCCTCATGTCCAGGAAACTGGTCAAAGCCATGTTTCAGGTTTTATTTAGCCCTATAACCCTGTCCAGTGCCCAGTGACTGTACTCTGGGTTATTTTTCCGTTTCATTGTAATCCAGTTTACATCTGCAACAGTCTGAGACGGTCGAGTGTTGTCGGTCGTATTGAGTTGTCAGCCTCGTATCAGGCGGCTCTCTCCAAACCCGAGCCGCTCTGAATATGTAATTAGTTGCAGCGGTACAAGTGTCTCATGAATATTCATCCACTTTTTAATTAGGCCGCTCTCTTCACAGCGAGCCGCCACAAAAACTTACCTCCTCATCACATCGGCGTGCACGTGAGCGGGCGTGCACGTCCGAGTGTGTGTCCGTGTCACAGTGTGTTAGTGTTTTTATCAGGTCCTGCTGTGGAGGAGGGAATGGTGGAAGAAACAGAGGAAAGTGAGATGAATTTATTGATTGTCCATTAGTTCTTCTCATGTTACACAGACACGATTAAAGCACAATGTCATTTCTACAACAATAATATGGATTCATTTTTAAACGCAATACAAATTATACCCATATTAGACCAACAAACAGTTTTCATTAATATATTCATTCAATCATTTATTCATCATAATTCCACTTAACGTGTTACAGGTCTTTGGGCTGAAGACTATCCCAGCTGCCTTTTAGACGAAGGAGGGACCAATAGGCAGTTAACTAACACTTTCAGAGTGGTTAGTGGTTAGTTCTCCTGCCTTTCTGTGAGGAGTCTGCATGTCCTCCTTGTGTTACTGTGGGTTCTCTCCGGGTACTCCAGCTTCCTCCCACCGCCCAAACACATGCATGTATAAGTCAACTGGTGAACCTAAAGTATCCCTTGAACTGTAAATGAATGTGAGAGTGAATGGTTGTCTGTCACTGTCTGTCTCTAAATACAAGCCCTGTAACTAACTGGCCCATTGTCCAGGGTGTACCCCGCCTAAAGCCCAACGTTGCTGGGATAGGCTCCAGTCCCCCCCGTTACCCCTAACGTGACTAAGCGGAAGAAACAGAATGACCTTACTTATTTCCAAACACTAAAAGCTTAGTCTTTTTTGGACTCTAGTTCCTTGAACTGTCCTTACCTTCTGTAGGGGTCATTAAAATATATTTTAGTGTAAAATACCTTATGTACTTGACCTTCAGACCAGTGTCACATCTAAAAGAGCCCATTCAGACATCTCTTTTGCTCTTATCTGCACACACTGCACTGGAGAGTTTGGAGAATAAGCCACAAGGCCGTGCAGTCTTTGCAGAATTACTGGAGGTCTCTGTGGAGACATTATACCAATGCATTTAAGCAAATTCTTTTACCCAATGGACGAAGGTTGAAAGAGGAAAGAAAAAAGGTTATATTAAAGGACAACACAAGGAGAGAAGCTGGAGAATAGGAGCAAACAGCAGTGAGTAGAAAGGGAAATGGGGGTAGTGTATGTGGGAATTACAGTGCAGCGTGTGATGGGTTGGCTAATCACCACTTTGCCCTGCCTAATGTGGAGCCCCTGTGGCAACAGAACATGTTTTATTCACTACTTATTACAGCCCAGACCAGACTCGCCAACATTTAGCATCGAGCAGAAGATAGTGGTCCTGGTGAGACTTTAGGTGTCTGAGCTATTGCCTAACGCAACAGCAAATACAACCAAGAACATGGCTCATTTCTAGTTCTGTTGAATCACCAATAGCCAATCCTTGCCTTTTTCAGCAAGTGCTATCAAAGCCAATGAGTCTGGCCTTGGTCTGACTTGGTCTGAGCCGTCTGTTTACGCAGCTGATGCCACTCTCTGCACACAGCTCAGAGGAAATGCAGGCCTTTTAAAGGTTACCAGTCCAAAGCTTTTCAGATACAACCTTGTGCTTTGGTCTCAAAATGCAGGGTTTCTAGTCGTTCTTAAGGTTTCCAAAAGTAGAATAAGAAGTAGAAACTTCTGTAACCAAGCTGTTTAATGGCGTCAGCTCCAGCTCACGTTAAAGAGGCAGACGCAGTCTTTACATTTAAGGTTAGGCTTCAGACTTTCCTTTTTGATAGAGCCTGTGCTCACATATAGAACTTGGGATGACATCACAGTTCAATCTTAGATGAGCTCAGATGCACTAGGTCTAGACGCTGGGAGCAGTATGACACTGACCCCAATCTTCTGGCTCTATCTTCCTTTTAATATTTCATCATGTTTACTATCTTACTTTACATCTGCTCATCTCACTGCTGGAGTGGGTACTGTTGCAGATGTCCCACTGTTAGACGTCCCAGTGATGATTAGACCTAGTGCTGATATTGATATTACATGGTTAGCTAAGTTATTTATTTTCATTTATTTGTGTTTAACCTGGACTATATGTAATTGTATTATACAGTTTACATACCCTGGCAGAATATGTGATTTATTTTTGGCCATTTTTCAGAGAATATAAATGATAACACAAAAAATAGTTAGTGGTTGGATGAAGAACAACTGTTTTTACTCTTTTAAAATCATAATGAACAGAAACAACCCAAATTCTGAGTCAAAGCAAAGCAAAAGAATTGTCAAAGGATCTGTGGGAAAAGATAATTGAACTTTATAAAACAGGAAAGGAATATAAACATATATCAAGAAACGAGAATGACAATCAGCTGTGTTAGAACTCTAATTAAGAAGTGGAAAATTAGGGATTCTGTTAAAACCAAACCAAGAACTAAAAATTTGAGCCACAACTGCCAGAAAAATTGTTTGTGTTGAAATACAAAAAAGTGTAGTGGCTGATGTACAATAAGGAGGCACTTGAAGAAAAATGGGCTTCATGGTCGAGTCGCCAGAAGAAAACCATTAATACACAAATGCCACAAAGCATCCCTCTTACAATACTCCAAACAGCACAGAGACAAGCCTCAAAACCTCTGGAACAAAATCATTTGAAGTGATGAGACTAAAATGAACTTTTGGCAACAACCATAAACGTGCAGTTCATGCAAGACAGCCCAAGAATTTACAGGAACTGGAGGCTTTTTGCCAAAAAGAATGGACTGCTTTACCATTTGAGAAAATAAAGAGCCTCATCCACAACCACCACAAAAGACTTCAGGCTGTCATTGATGTTAAAGATGGCATTACACAGAATTAAGAACTATTGATCAGGGTCAAATTGGTCAAAGAAATCACAAATTCTGCCAGGGTATGTAAACTTAACTATGTAAACTGACCTTTCCGTCCCTCCTTCTGTGGTTCTGCCTAAGCTTTCTCTTATTGTCCAGGCCACTGTCCAGGGTGAACCCGGTCTCAGTCCCAAAGCTGCTGGGATAGGCTCCAGTCACCCACGACCCTAACGGGACTAGAATAGTAGAAAATGAATAAATAAGACTGTTATCAGAGTCTGGGAGAAGCTTTTTCGTCTGTGTCTTGGCACAAGGGTTGACCTTAACATACTTGTAGGAAGATGGAAGGACTACAGCTCTGTCAAGTATAAAGAGACCAGCCTGTTTAAACACTGAATCAGTGAAACGGAATAAGAAAGAATAGGACTCTAAATGACTACTGATTACAATGCATTAACAGTTAAATTGTAAATCATGACAGTAAGTGGTCTTCTTCTTCCTCCACACTGCTTCTTCGACAGGAACACACTGAACCAAAGGTTTCTGCTGGGTTTGTAACGACACCGACTACAACAAGACTGTGACCAAACCAAAAGTGTAGGACAAGACACGCTACAAACTGTGGATTTAAGACGAGCCCTTACAGTGTCCTCGCACATCCCAGCACGCACTAATTATTTCAGCCTGTCTGCGAGCTCACTGGGCATTTTGAGGGGGACATGCCGGCCATATGGAAAAGACAATGAAGCCCAGTAATTAAAACAGAACAAAGAAGACGAGGCGCTGGCTCCGTAATTAGAACACTGATTAATCAGCTGATAATTTTATCTTGATTAATGTGAGTGATTTTCTCTGCGTTTTGACCCCAGACAGTCAGGCCCAGTCCAATTAAATTTAAATTATGCGTCGGAATCTGTCCAGTCCAGCGCTCCCTCCTCTGTCACCAAAAAAACCCAAACCAAAAACACTCAGACTCACACAGCTGCAAGTAAGAAGTACTATCTGCCAACACTAAAGCAGTTTGTCGTCAGTTGTTTCTCATTAACTGGGTTTTCCTACAGTACATTTTAGCCATGTTTTTAGAAAATGCCCAGAGACACATCTTTGTATCTTAGCAAGCGCCTAAAGATGTTTTGTGTAGTTACTGGCACCTGTGAGCGCCTACGGTAGCCCTGCAGGGACATGCTATTGACTATGAACAAACAGTACATGGTTTAACAACAGTTCACTTCAGAAATTTGAAAAAAGAATGAGCTTAGTTCATAACTAAGTGTGTTGCACTTTACAACTTACAACAAACCCGGATTAAGCCAATATTCTGGTTTTAAAAACTCCAAAACAAACCATCATACTGTGAAATGTAAACTCCATATCATGGTTTCTGACAGCTGCTGATGAGCTGAAATGAAGAACGACCGTAGGATGGCTTTAGTTGGACAGATCCTCTGACTGGGAGGTCTTGAGTTTCATGTCTCACCCACTGCACAAATGTAATTCTTGTTAATCAAGGAAAAGCTTTTAAATCACAAGGTCTGACAAAATGAGGAAGAAACAATGAGCCGAGTGAACAGCCGACCTCTGATTTGTGCTCTTTCTGCCAACACTGTCTCTAGTGACGCTCCACAACGACAGGTGCATTTATTCTGTCAATTAGAGGCAGAGGAGACAACAGTTGGACGCTAAATCAAACAGGAAGTGCTCCTCTCCTCGTTTATCCCCGGGTCCCTCCCCCTCTGTGGTGGATCTCAGCTGACTGGAGCCGTGCCAGGGCGAGCACCGTGACTTTGGGAGCCGCTGCCAACGAGAGCGGGCCCCAGAACGAGCTGCGGTTGGGGGCAAAGAAGCTGTCGACACCGGTCTGCTCCCGCGGGACGCGACAAATAGGACGAAGGCAGAAGGCCGAGGCGTTAAGGCTTTCAGATGTGGTTAAGGCAGTGACAGCTCTGTTACCTGGGAATGAGAAGGGCACTGATGGAGGAGAAAGGGCTTCTGCTCCAGTGGGACTTTAAAGGTCCCCACTTCTGCTCATTTCAGAATACTGCTGTTGTTTTTTACATCCACAAGACTTAAATAAGGTCTTTTACATTTCAAATGCATGTTGTAGAAACTGTTCTACAGACCCTGGAGTCACACTCAACAGTGTGACAGGACTGACCATCCAAAATTAGGCTACGCTTTCACAGAAAAGCAATTTAATAAAGCCTTGTGTTCCGTCATAACAAGAAAAGCTGCTTCAGTTTTAGCATTAGCCCTCCAGACTAACCTTAGTGACAGACGAGAGAAGGTAGCTTTAAAGACTTTAATCATTTTTATTTAAATTTCACACATCACGTGGGAACAACTATGGTAGCTCTGCAGGGACAAACTCAGTGTTGATTTTAATTTTACTGATGTCCTAAAGTTTATAAAATTCTAACCCTTCATGCAAGAATGTGTGCTCCAAAATAAAAGTGTGCTTCTTCTCCCTCAGTGCTCAGTTTGTCATTATCTTTACTGATGCAAAAAAAGGAAAAGGAGGTAATTATAACTGTAACATTTTATACAAAGCAGCTCTAAGTTAGCAGGTATGTCTTTTATGCCCAGCACTTCTCTTATAACGGCAGTGACCACTAAAAATACAAGTTGTATTTTAGTGTGGACACAAACTTTCTAATGACATAAAACACTCCTGGGTTGGCCACCTGTTTATTGTCACATAATTTGCAAAAACAAACTATACCTATTCCTAACAATTTAATCACAACTTTCAGTCTAATTAAAATGTTCACCATTATAATTTAATTTCTTTTTAAGTTTATATTTCTCAGTATTTGGAGTGAACAGGTTAAAAATAAGTTTCTTAACAGTACATGTTTTAAAAAGAGCAGTAAGTTCTCATGTGTTATTTTTCCAGGAGGAGGACCTAACTAGACCTAATTTGAAATTGTAATGAGGTAAATAGGTGTTGCTGTGTTATTTTCGACAGGCGAGATGTGGCCTAATGTGTGGGCGCGGTCCTTTTATTTGTGGAAATAAACGAGCACCTGTTCTTGGACGTGTCAGAGCCGATCTCACGGCTCGTTAGCGCAGCCCCTCGCCCAATAAGCAGCTTTAGCGCCTCCTAATTCCCATCTCTGGGCTGTCAGTCGTGTCACTGTTTTTATTCATTCCACATTTCATCATTTATTTACCTGAGAGAGTTACGGCTTGGACCTGGGACAGGACAGAAGGCAGCGCTGACAGAGGCGATAACAGTCACTGCTCACTCACTGACCACTGACACAGGAGGCATCAGCTGCTGGAGAAATGCACTGGTTAAAAACAAATCCAATCCGATAACTTAGCTCTAGTTAAGATTGTTTACTATAACTATATTTCAATGCTGTTTACAAGGTGTTCAAATATTTGCTGCTTTTGTTAAATTGCAGTATTAACAAAAGTTTGAGTAAAACTATTCAATCACAAAATAGTATGTTGTAAAAACCAAGACCTAAGGACAGTGAATATTAAACTGTATAATGTACAATATAGCCAAACACTTTTTAATAGAGCTCAAATGAGTGAATAATTCATGTAGGGTTGAAAAAACAATGGAGCATCTGACCAATCAGAACAGACTTGGCTTCAAGGGAGGGTCTTAAAGACACAGACACGACGAGCACGAACGAACAACAACCGAAGAAGAATCTGAGGGTTTTTTAGTGTGGCCTGTCTCTTCCCTGTGTTCACAGGATTCATTTTCAACTTTGCCGCTAGTGTTGCTTAGTTTACTCATGGCGGCAAATCAGGAAGTGAGAACCAGGTAAACAAGCACGCACATTACGTCACGTCCACTGAAACAGCGCGGGAGTTTTGATCCCGAAACCTTCTTTTGACTGTACCGGCTCAGGTAACCACGGAGAATTCAGATGGTTAGAAAAAATGTTATTTGAACCATTAGACCTTATGGAATGTTTCTTGAATGATGAGTTGTGGGAGGGGCTTAAAGATACAGACTGCGGAGAGAAAAAATGTGTTTTATAAATTAAAGCCTACAAATGTAATTTTAATCTGAGGGTGATTCTTCGATGTCTTGGCGGTTGTCAGAGGCTGTTGTTGCCTGGCGGTGCTGTTGTGGTATATTCGGGCGCAGGTGTGGCAGTGTGGGCAATAACAAGCGCTGAGTAATTACCACAGCCGTATCCATAACAGCCCCGAGCCCCTGAAGTGTGCTCAGGAAGCCCCTCGCCTCGCGTCCCTCTCTGTCTGTGGCCTTGTTTCCACTGAGATCATGAGACCGGGCTGAGCTCCAAGGCCCGTGTTTGGTGCCTCAAAGTGAAATGGATCCGGACGGGACGCTGGGGACGGCGTAATGTCTGAGTTAATTGTGAGTTATGGAAAAACATGGCGAGAGAGCTCAGAGGGTCAGGGCTGATGGCGATCACAGTGTTCAGGATAAATTCACAATCACAATGTCACTTTTAGCCACATCAACAGGACATTAGCAATGTCAATTTGTTTCTTAAACCTAAAATGGACAAATATACACTGAAAAATCAAAAGAAAAGCACATAAGTTATTAGTATCGTTATATACAGATCGATCGAGCCTCTATGTGTTAAATCTGAGAAAATCTGCCATAACTTTTTCTTTTTGTAGGACACTAGTGAAGGTCTGTGGAAAAAGCCTACACAGCCTGAACTGGATGTGAAGCTGGAAACTGTTCATACTGGGTTTTGTTTACTTCACCAGATGCTGCACACATTTAGTGAAAAAGACATAGAAAAAGACGTACTTTGACAAAAACTCTGCCAGAAAATGCAATATGTGAACAGTGGCAGGAGGACAATTAAAGCACAATGTATAATGAAGGCAGCAGAGTCTAATGAAGAGCGTGGATGACCTTCGGAGACCCTCACATGAAAAGATCCACAGTCGGTAGAAAAACCTACAAAGCTCAGACCTGTTTCTTTGAAGTGACGCAGTAAAACTCACCATCTGCTCCATCAGAGTCTCACTTCGACAAACACTGGATTTTCACACTGTCAATGTTAAGCAGATTCACCATAAACAAGGCCCAACGTTTACTTTGCAGAGGAGAGTACAAGGGTTTGATGTGACAGCAAATAATGGATCACAGCCGTCCATAACCGTTTATTAGGATAATGTTCTTTAAAGATGATGACGCTGATGAAAGAATTTGGAGGCAGAAAGATGAGATGATGCTAAAGGTTTCAGAAAGACCACAGAGCCCTTTGGCAATACTAATGCTCATGGAGATTATGGCAGGTACTCAACACACACCAATCAAAGAATAGTATAAACCCAGAAGCTTGAAACATTGTAATGCACCTATATGCCTATGCAAAACTTTCAAATCAACAGCAGCCATAATTATTTCACTAAGTAGTAATTACCCAACACAAAATACATTATATCTAAGTTTAAAGAAACCCTGTGTAACTTTTAGCCTGCAGAGGGCGCAGATCCCCCTGTGTAACACCTAAACACGATGTTTGTTTAACAGCAGAGACATTTATGACACAAAAGAAGTTTTTGAAGAGGGAACATGAAACAGTAGGATCATGTTAGTGTATTTACTACAAACAGGACTCTGTAGGTAAAGACTCTGTCTTTATTTATTATTATGCTTTATTATATGCGTTGTGTGGTAGAGCCTCACTCACTAATCTCTGCACATAAGTCCTCATCCCTCTGTCCAGCTGAGGGACTGTGAGATAGACATGATTCGACTGACCGAATGTCTAACAACCAACAAAAAGATTTAAGTATATTTATTTAGCCATAAAGGTTACGCACTGTCCCTTTGAGGTCTTTGTTTTACAGAACCTTTCTATTACAGTATGCTACTCGGTTAGAAAACAGTTGTAAGTGCTAAAAGGATGTGACTCAACAGTAGCCACAAGGATGCTTGTTAGCTCAGTTGGTAAGTTGATGGTGCTATAGAAAGTATTGTTGAGCTTTAACGATGTATATATGAAGCTTGCCCATTTGAATTACCTCAAAGCTGCAAACAAGTGCAAAACTGACTTTTCTTTCTCCTAAAACTAAAGTCATCTGGACGTCATAGTTGTCTTAATTAATACCATATGCCCCTTTGCTCGGTGACTGTCCCCATTAACACTGGTTTATGTGTGAAAACCATGTAGGCTTTAGTTTGTCATGAGTCTGAACTGAGCGTTCACAGTCCTAAAGTGAGATCCACACCTCAGAGTTTGTCAGAGGCTGAAGGAGCTGAAGACGTGGACAGAGCAGAGCCAATGTCGCACCTCCATCAGCAGCAAAACATGTTCTCTGTGAATATTTATCACCACTGGATTCACACAGCCATATTTAGAGGCACGAGGTGTGGCATCACACGCTTCTGCAGTTTTAACAGGAAAAAGTAGGCAGCAAACACAGCAGCTGCTTAAACTTCAACATACTGACAATTTTAGATTAGGAAAAGTAATACATAAGTTCCACAATCACTAAAAACCTATGTTAGATTATTTCTTTCACTAAATCTTCTGGCTGAGATTGTGTTTCCCTAAAAAAACAACATAATAAATCCGACAAGAAGTGATAATGTGCTCTTGACCCTGTTAAATAAAAGATATCCAAAAATGTTTTTGGCAGTTATTAAAGCTTAGACTGAAGCCTAACTGTCCCATGAGTGAAAAGATGACATGGGTAATGGCCAAGATGTGGAGGTCGGCAACACTCAAACTTCCAGTTGGGTTTGGGGTGTTGTTGTCTTAACATATAATCAATTGACAACCACATTTAGTCATTGAGCAGACGCTTTTATCCAAAGTGACTTACAAGTGAGGAAAACAATGGAAGCAATTTTAACAACACAAGGAACAAAAAGCATAAGTGCACAAAACTAGTTAAAACCAAGCCTCTCCTTTGGAACCTCTTAAATGGTCCTCGTGTAAGGGGGCCGCCATACGGCGATTTTACGGCAATTTTACGGCGATTTTACAGCAAAATACAGCGATATACCTCCGTACCACCTCCACCATACCACCAGAGGGCAGGCTCCAAAAGCGGAAATATAAGGAGAAACCAATGACGACTTTACAAGTGTAAAAATCATGTTTACAGCCTGGTACAAAAGATGGCTCTGGTCTCTAGAGCTAAGTTTTTACTACGTGACAACTCTTGTTTTACTATGGAGTAAAAGCCGAAAAGCCCGGATGTAACGGCCATTTTATTGCCCTGTCATAATGACAATATCGGTGAATAGGGGACCAATGGGTGGAACACATCCATGTTTATTTACAATCTATTGTTAAAACCCAGCACAGCTAAGGATAGGAGAGAATTTTTTTATTTTAGCAAAAGGAATAGATAGAAAGGAAGTAGAACTCAGTGTTTGTCAGTCAGGTGTTGATGGAAGAGATGTGTTTTCAGGTGTTTTTTAAAGATGGCTACAAAATCTGCTGATCTTGTAGCAGCAGGTAGATCATTCCACCAAAGTGGAACAGAGCCAGAGAAGGTACGTGAGAGAGATTTTTTTTTTACCTTTTTGGGACGGTACCACCAGACATTGTTCATTTGCAGAGCGCAGGGATTTAGTAGGACCAGTGGTGGTCTTGTAGACCAAGAGCATAGCTTTGAACTTGATGCGGGCGTCAACAGGAGCCAGTGTAACCTGATGAAGAGAGGAGTTACTCTCTTCGGTTCATTAAAGACCACTCTTGCCGCTGCATTCTGGATCAGCTGCAGAGGTTTGGTACTGATCACTAGAAATTTATGAGATTTTTTTTATGCATCTAGAAAAATCCTTGTTTCTATGAATAAAAAAACAGGTCTGTTTGACATAGGGTTTGTTAGACCATGTTGACATTGGTGTGACAAGATCCAAGTGATTTTTACTGATATACAGGTTGACGAAAGTATATATTTTTTCTATTTAAATACATTCAAATTTACTTGTACTGCTGTAAACTCTTCCTTTCTTTTTATGCTGCATTCATATGGTCCTTGAATAGATCTAGTTTCTAAAATAGGAGGCCATTTTCAGACTTTGTTCATATGGTTTTAACTTGGAAAGTTGAAATACTTAATAATGACTTTGCTGTTCTGAGAGATTCTCCCAGTTAAGAGCGTTTAACAGGGCTCTCAAGTCAGATTTAAAGTTATCTATCTTTTTATGTAAGAACGAATACTCAAATATAGCTTCAGTTAAAGGTACGTTATGGAAGTTTCAATGGTTCAAATATTTTTATATGCATGCATCAGCAACAGCCTGATGTGCAGAATGAATGAATCTAAATTCTCCGCGGTTGCCTCTGTAAGCCTTTACAGTCAATTAAATGAGAAAGTTTTGGGATCTAAAGTCCTGCGCTGTTTCAGCCGACGTAACATTAATGTGCGTGCTCATTTAACTGGTTCTCACTTCATGATTTGCCGCCATGAGGAAACTAAGCAACACTAGTGGCAAAGTTGAAAAGGAATCCTGTGAACATAGGGAAGAGACAGGCCTTGAGCGCACTTGAAACAGATTCTTCTTCAGTTGTTGTTGACAAAACCTGTGGATCTTCCGTAATGCACCTTTAACATACCTGACCATTAAGTTTATTTTCTCCAGGTGTTTAGTTTGGTTTCCAGCTCAAGACCATTTACTCAAAACAATCCTTTTTCTTTCTCTGATTACCTATTATCATTAAAATATCCGAGCCGAGTGTCCTCACAAACACAGGAAGCCGAGATGAGTGATAATCACGTGCGCGTCTCGTGCACGTCTGTGGCGGTCACAGGTGAGTGTCATGTGTGATGATCATTATTGCCATACACCTGCTCCGCTCCTGCAATTAACTCCAGCCATGCAAATGAGCTGCCGCCAGCCCCTGCCGCTGCACGTTCATCTGCTGAAGCTAATTAACCAAAAACCAGAGACGGACTGACGGAGAGACGGACGAGTGCAGCAGGAGAGGACAGAGGAGAGGAGGCGGAGAGAGGGAGGAGGATGAAAGAGTCGGCAAAAGGATGGAAATGAAGAGGAGAGGTGGTATTAAATAAGAGTAGAGTTAGTCAGCTTTAGTGTTGTTTACCTGCAGAGCTTACTCTGCAGTTAACGGACTATACTACACAGCTCCATTGAGTTTGCATGAACAGGAGAGAAACTAATGTTAAACCTGACTTGATTGTAGTGTTAAATGGTAATACATGCTTGTAATTTACTCCATAATAATCAATTTGTTCATAAATATCAATGGATACACTCACTGGGACCACATGTCCACATTGTGTCTTCGTCAGACTCTGGAGCTGTGTCTGACCTCAACTTGGAGTAAGCCGTATACATGCAGCAGTCATCTGACAATGAACCGTATTAATTGTGTTACTCCGATTTAGAGAAATTTGAATGACTGCACTTCCAGTCGGAGGAAGGTTTTACAACAGTTTAAAACTAAACTCTGAATAAGGCAAATTTTTTAATTTTCAAGGTGAATTTCTTTACTTGCATGTTGCGTTCCAAAACTTAGGTTGTCTTCAAACCTAATAGCCTGGTTCGATTGGGGAATAAAGATACAACTTTGCTGCCGTTTCAGTTGGTCTGGTTCTGTTTCACGCTGAGCTCTGTTAAACAAACCAAAAAACTGACCAAACCTACAGAATAACACAGTAAGGTACTGTGACACTGCAGCACAAAATAGTGATGAGAGAGAACACTAAAGAAGAAAAAGAAAGAAGGCTTATGTGTTGTTAAAGTCTTTCTGCTGCATATAAGAATATTCTCATCCAGAGGTAACAATGACTGAATGATTACCTTGTTAAGAGTGAGTTTGGTAGGCTTTTGTTTTTGACTTCTAGAACTTTCACAGTCCTTTTGCAACCCTAATAGGAATTATAATTAAAAACAGCTCTGCCTTTAGTTAGTGACTGTGGTTATTCAGCGCAGTTACTATATTTTTGTCTGTTAGCATTAGTAGCTAGTAATACTGTATCTATCCTTATGTAATACTGTAACTACACTTTCTGGAGTCAGATCTTAGGTGTGTTTGAGATGAACAGCGCCTTGTCTGGATTATAGACAACGTGGTTTGGCTCAGATCATGCAGCCTTGTCCAAAGTACAGAACTTGTGTTGTTGAGTGTATTTGCTGAATAAAACTACAGTTTATGCATGCACTTCTGCTTCAAAACTTGTGTCCAACAAATCACTGACTGAATATATTTATGACACAGCTGATTGTACTATTTTAATTGTTAAGTCAGATTTGAAAGCATTAAGTTAGAGACAAGACAAGACAAGATTTAAAAGGTTTTGACATCTGCGATCACAATGCATTTTTAACAATAAGTCACCTATTTCTGAAATCAAAGATACAAAACATTTGAGATTACTTAGTATTTGTTTTTTTTACCATATTTTACCATATCTATACCATATTTGTAAGGAATGATCACTCACTAAAGCAAACTAAATCTGTATTCATTTTCATACAGTTGTAGTCACAGATTGAAATGGAGTGTCTGAGGAAAAGAAGGAGTAGCGAGAGGAGACAGCAGGTGTTTTCAAGGACAACAGCCATCACATACATACATTAGACTGCAGCAAACCCACAAGCATCAGAGCTGTGTAAGAGCCGCTGATTAGTGTTTAACATTGATATTTCATTTACATATCTTAAGAAAAACATAAGATCATAGCATGAAGTCACCTGACAGTTTGTGGCTCTAACAGAATAAGACTAAGAATTAACATGGTGTTCATTTTCATTCACATTCATTTTCAAAGTTGTTCAATATAAATATGTTTCTACTTTATTTTGCAGAAAACACTTTTGGCAAGACTGTACATTGAGCTGGAACTCATCCAGTAACATCATCAAGACCACACTGAGATGAATCTAGAGCAAACTCAGAACAGATGAGTTTGAGTCCAAAACAAGAGACTTTTGGAAGTGTGTCGATTGATTGATTGGATATTTTAAGTCCTACTGGCTGTAGCTGTAGGTACACACTCACACTGGCTGTAGGTACACACTCACACTGGTTGTAAGCTGTAGGTACACGCTCACACTGGTTGTAAGCTGTAGGTACACACTCACACTGGCTGTAGTTGTAGGTACACACTCACACTGGCTGTAATCTGTAGGTACACACTCACACTGGCTTTAGCTGTAGGTACACACTCACACTGGCTTTAGCTGTAGGTACACACTCACACTGGCTGTAGTTGTAGATACACACTCACACTGGCTGTAGTTGTAGGTACACACTCACACTGGTTGTAAGTTGAAGGTACACACTCACACTGGTTGTAGTTGTAGGTACACACTCACACTGGCTGTAGTTGTAGGTACACACTCACACTGGTTGTAGTTGTAGGTACACACTCACACTGGCTTTAGCTGTAGGTACACACTCACACTGGCTGTAGTTGTAGATACACACTCACACTGGCTGTAGTTGTAGGTACACACTCACACTGGTTGTAAGTTGAAGGTACACACTCACACTGGCTGTAGTTGTAGGTACACACTCACACTGGCTTTAGCTGTAGGTACACACTCACACTGGCTTTAGTTGTAGGTACACATTCATACTGGTTGTAAGTTGTAGGTACACATTCACACTGGCTGTAGTTGTAGGTACACATTCATACTGGTTGTAAGCTGTAGGTACACATTCATACTGGTTGTAAGCTGTAGGTACACATTCACACTGGTTGTAAGTTGTAGGTACACACTCACACTGGCTTTAGCTGTAGGTACACACTCACACTGGCTTTAGCTGTAGGTACACACTCACACTGGCTTTAGTTTTAGGTACACATTCATACTGGTTGTAAGCTGTAGGTACACACTCACACTGGTTGTAAGCTGTAGGTACACACTCACACTGGCTGTAGTTGTAGGTACACGCTCACACTGGCTGTAATCTGTAGGTACACACTCACACTGGCTGTAGTTGTTCTACAAATATAATTATTGGTTCTGTAAATATACTGTACTTATTATTATGTGTGTTTCTATGTTGTTTTCAACTGTCCTGGACATCTATTGCACGGCCTGTCCGTCCTGGGAGAGGATCCCTGAAGTTCCCTGAGGTTTTTCTTTTTTCTTGGCTGTTTTTTGGGGAGTTTTTCCTCTGACCCTGATGGAGGGACTAAGGACAGGGGATGTTGTCTAGTGCAGTCTTTTAAGCCCTTTGAGGCGGCTGTTGTTGTGGTATTGGGCTATACCAAAATAAATGTCTTGTCTTGTCTTGACTTGTATTGCAGCCCTTTTATCTCGCTCTATTCTACATCTGTGATCCACTTTTTCTGTTTTTGGCTCTAGAAACAAGAAACAGTAGGAGGTGCTATTACTCAATTTTCTACTAATTTATTAAACAATGGAACTTTGGAGCTACTTCTCTTTAATGTCCCTTTACCTGCATTTTACAATTTAAACACTTTGTTAAATCAGATGCAGGCTTGTGCCATATTGTGTTAGACAGATGCAGCAGGAGGTGTTTTCATCAGTTTTTCACTAAACCGCTCAATCTCCACAAACGCAGCAGCCATCGACCGCGGCAGCGAGGCCTCTAATGCCTATTTACCTTAACACACATTACACATACTTTATTCTCTGCTGTATTTGGGCCTCAGCTGGTCTCAAACCTGTTTTTTCCACTGGTCTCTGTCTCTTTCCGCTGGGTTTAACCTGCCTAGCTGCAGCGGTGACTGATTGACCGGTGAATGAGCTGTTTATTGGATGCAAGAGAAAACAAATTGCAGTCTAATGAGAGTAGGGGATGAAATATATCGCTATCGGCCCGTGCTCTCCAGTCTCAGCGTGGGATAAAGCCCGAAAAAACAAGGTTTGGAGCCGCGCCAGGCTGTTCTCAATCATGAAGAAGCACCGTGGAGGAGCGCAGCGCTGTGTGAGTCTGTCTGTCTGCATACATTATCTGTCAAAGACCCATTGTTGTGTAAGTACTGTACAGACAGAGCTACAGTCTGGGTTCAATCATATATTAACTCATATTCTCATTGGTCCATATATACAAGTTTGAAGTTTAAAATAAATCTAAATACCATTCTTCTGGTCTTAGCACTTTTTATACGGCAGTAGTAATAAGTAATAAGTATAAGTAGTGTTCAGTCACAAAGGTGAACTTTGACTCCAAAAGCCAACTGACTCTTCAAAAGAAGTTTATGAGATGTAGTAAGATGTTTTTATAATCTAATATTTCTACCTTCTTTTTAATCAACATCCACATGGCTCTACACTAAAAGCTCCAGGACAGTTTTTCTCAGGTGTTATATTAATTATATGGACACGTAATGAAGTTTATCCTTAGACTTACCGATGATATAAAGTGATGGAGGCAGAACAAATGGATGAGGATTTGTCTACTGCAACTGGATAGACCTACAACAAATCAGAATTCAGGGGCAGTACCAACATACGTAGAATAAACTGCCTCTGGAATGATGCAATTTGTGAAACAGACAACCAATCAGAGAAACAGAGCAATGCACAAAGAAAAACGGTCGAGCTGAACAGGCTGTTTTTTGGGGGTTTTGTTTTTCCGACAGGAAACAGGGATGACATTGGGTGAATCAAAATGAGCCACTTGAGCAGTCTTAACTTTGCACTGCAGCTGGATTCCTCTTCACAAAGACTTTAGTGTGTTTACAAACTCACTAGAATCCATCTTGAACTGCTCCAAGCAAATTACTGACGTTCAAATCTTACTGACTCATGACCAATGTTGTGGCAGCTCTGACAGCTCTGGGTGTGTTTTAGGTTTGAAGATGTTACCAACATAAACAACATGGAGCTGCTCTGATTTGATAAAATTGCGGTTGATAAATCCAATCACCAGGTATTCATTTAAAGAACCGGCCCTTTTGAAAACGCTCTTAACGAGGCCCTCTCAGATGGTCTGGAGCAGGTCTATCTGGCTGAGTCAGGTTAATGCGGTCTACCAGGTGAGCCACCGAGGTGCACCAAAGTTATTTTATAAGGAAATGTTCACTTTGAAAGGTCATTGTAATCATCTCAGTCATTGAGGGCACTGTTACTCAGTCTGTGAGTCATATCCAGTGTTTGACGCCCCTCACCTTCTTCTCTGTTTGTGAGTCACTGTTGTGAACAAGACGAGCGTTTTCCTCACGAGTTTGTCACATGACGTCTTTAACGACACTGTGTGATCTCAGTCTGTCCCTGAAGCCGAAGCACTCCTCACTCCGGAGTCTCCACTCACACATCAATATGACTTTATGAATTACTTTCTGTGCGGTTGATTATTTTCACGTCTAAACCCGGGTTACTGTGGCTCATTAGCATGCGGTCTTTATTAGCCGGGGCCAGCGGTGTCTAAGGCACAGTGTAATTAATGCACCGGCCCTCAGCTTTGATTAGGCTCAGATTCTTCCACGCAGCTGAATACTCTTCACCTCGTGTCCTTGTGTCTCTTGAATCAACAGCAAAAACACAGACAACCATCATCATTTAAGGCACACTACAAAATAAAAGGCTGTAAATGTTTTAAAAAGGTTCCATGTGAAAGATATGTTTGGCTTTATCTCAAAACGGAAAATAAAGAAAATAATATGTAATAATTTTGACCTTAACTTTAATCACAGCCAGTAACTGATTTCAATATTTACAATCTTTACAATGTATGAGTATTTCAAATTAAGTACTCACCTAAACCAAGCATAGATATGAGTACTTGATAATCCTAAAGCAGACACAGAGTTAACAGAAATGTTGATTTGTCAGATGTTTATCAGAAACTTATTTTGAAGCATTATTTACAATTCTACTTTTAATGTCTTAATTTAAAGTCATATATTTCCAACAGAAACCAAGAATAAACTACTTTTATGGTAGTATTAGATCAGTAAAAGTCATAAATACTATTATGAGTATCTGGACAACATTTGAGTAAATTCTATAATCTATTCTAAAGCTTTTGAAAAGGTAAATTAAAAATAGAATTATTGTTTATGCATCTCATTTCCATTTATTTGAATTCATCGACTTAAAGCACTGAAATAGTCGTTGAACATTGTGTGAATGAAGCCAATATTTATCCCTGTTTCCCGTTGCTTCTCTTTTCTCTGTTTATAATTTTCAATTACTTCCTTATTGACATCAGTGTTGAACCAATGGGAGCGCTCCTTTTTCCAGAAGTGAGTTGTGATTGGACAAAGCTTCTGAGTCCATTAAAAACAAAAAGCCTTGATGACGTCTTAAGTTCTTGTTTTTTCAGATGATTCCTGCTACAATATAATGTTGATTAAATAGTTTTTTTTTTTGTTTGTTTGTTCAAAATGACAACTGAGAATCATTAAATCCACACACAATACACTTTTAACTCATGCATTCTCCATTTAACATGAAACAATCGAATAATACTCTTTTTTAAACATCATCTCAAATGATCTGCACAAAAATCCCAAACTACAAAAATGAATAAAATCTGCTTTTATGTGTTTATATTGGACCTTTTACTGCATAACTCTTTCCTTGGTGTTGCTAAAGCAGAACCTTATCCATTGTCCTCATTGTGGCAGCTTTTATGAAACTGTATTTAAAATGATAATTGATGAATACAAAAGTACATAAATCTCGTATAAATACTGAATAAAACAAACACCTTATTACTCGTCTGTTTCCAGGTGCTGCCCTTTCGTTCATGTGAGAAGTCAATAAGCTCCATAATGCCGATCTAATAAAAGCCGCGCTATGGCCTCTTCCCTCGGTGTAATCTGTAATAATTGTAGCCGTAATAATCCTGCAAACAGTAGAAAGGTCAAGTCGAGGAGGCGAACGTGGAGGAATGAGCCGAGGGGGAACAAAAGGAAGCAGAGAAGAGTGCAGCGTTCAGCCACTAGTCCCTGCTGTTGGATCAGAGATGAGTGCACTGGGCTCTGCGCTCGGTCAGAGACTGTTTCAGAGATCAACATATCGAGTCAAAAGGCTCTAAATCAATTCTTACCTTTTTACTTTCAGTTTTTATTTTTGAAAATTCCCAAACAGTAAAATGCTCAGAGGCTTAATTAAACTTTTCCTCCAAAGAAAAGGGTAAGTCCTAATAATACATCTGTGGGATACGTCATCATTGAACCGTGTTCTGAACAGTATCAGCTCAGTGTCATATTTTGGGTCACACTGCCTCTGGCTCATGTTTGTCGTTATTGTGCTCTGTCATGTCGTAAAACTTTTAGAGTGCTCAAATGCTTTCAGACAGTGCAGTTACAGAATTTAACTCAAAGTCAAAGAGTGTTACCGTTGATATTTCTAACTCGAAGATTACTGAACAATTCAGTTAGGTATGTTAGCTTTTAACACCACAACTGAGTCAGGTTTAATGTGAGCTTCTTTTTTCAAAGGCTTAATGCTGTGAAATATTATAGACGCATGAATGCAGCATTAGTCTGAGAGGACACCATACTCTCTGTCTCGGGCTGTAAACCTGTGAAATCCAGCTGCGTAGGGTTAGTTGGAGTAAGCTCTACAGGTGAACGGACTGAATGCCTCCTGCAGGCTTTGGGCAGGGTTTTGGTGGGGTTTTGGTGGGACGAGTGGTGGAGGTAATGATGTCCCATCCTCCTCACACATAACTCTGTCGATGCAGTGCTCACTCAGCAGCAGCCACTACAGAGTCTGCACGATCTAAAATCAGTGCATTTCTGAGATTCTGATGCTTTGAAAACACAATACATTTACCTGTATCCATTAAAACGATCTTCCCGCAGGACTTTAATACAATAGTTTGATGTAAAATCCTTAATTAAACAGCATCACAGAGATATAGATATTTCCCAATGTCATTAGGAACAAAAGAGACGAGAAGTGTTCATTTGAAATAATGACATGAGATTTGAGAAACGTTCCTCGGAGGTGGGTGGTCTTCAGAGACCCTCGTCCTGGGATCAGGGTTAATAGACTGACACCTCATTATTTAGTGTTTAATACAGTGAATGATGTTGTCTCGTGATGTGAGGAGACAGGTGACATCAGACGGATACTGTTCACATGATAGAGCGGGAATATAACCCACTGTGTTTAATACAATTTAACTTTGGGTTTATACAGTTTTTGAAACACACATTCCTACAAACAGTAAATGACACTAATGCACTTTGTAAAGTACTCATAAACTGTTTTTTCTGTTGCCATTAATCAGGTAATGCAGGTGTGTAGATATTAAAAGTCAGCTGATAAGAGACTTATATAATACCCTTTGCCAAATCTTTAGAAATAAAAACAAATAAATACATGGATAATATGTTTTCTAGCAATTCATAATAACACAATCCTGCGTTTTATTGGGTCTGGAGCATTGCAAGTATTTTCTTTCCTTGACAACCAATTTATTTTAGCCATAGTGATATCAAGAAATAGAATCTATCCCATATTAGTTCAACTTGTAAATGTAACTTGTAAAAGATATGTTCTTTGACAAATCAACCGATATTGTTTGTGCTTTTACCTCTACAGTAACTTACCTGAACTTCTGCAGCAGGTTAGATTCCAATCACAGATGTTGACCTGGGTGTGTTCTCTGGCCTCTAACTCTGGCAGTGAGTACTTTTTTACTAATACACAATAACAACTACATCTCACAAACACGTTATTACAGCCTGTATGTTGAGTTCACTGTCTGCTTACAACTCTGTAAAAATTAGCTCTCATATAGTACAAGGGAAAAGCAACCTGAACTGTCCCACACTATTATGGTCTGTTCTGCGTCTAGTGACACTTGCTGTTCTCTACTTTTCATGATACTTTGTGAGAAGCTTTGATTTTTGACCCAGGCTTTGAAACAGTTCCTTCTAACATTAGATTCAAGATGAGGGTCATTACAGAGCACTTTATACTGCTCGAGACTACGTTTATTTATGTACAGTATTATTTAGTCAAGCCTTTTCTTTTTTTAATGCCATTAGAATGACAAAGACTCGTACTTGATCCTTTTTATTTTTAATCTTTTACCTGGAACAACACCAGAGAAAGTGTCTAATTTACTAAACCTGTTTAAGTTCAAAGCTTTGGCTCACATTTCTATTTTTTTAACACGACTTGGGAAGATTATTAAATTTATTGACACATATTTTCATCCTGTTACTCTTCAAAGCAACAGGTTTTTTAGTCTCTCCACAGCCTCACGATGAGCCATAGCACCCACCACATGTAAGAAGAAGCATTTAAAGGTATCTGTCTTTCTCCGCTTTATAAGTCATTACTGTAAAAAAACAGACCTCGGGCCTCGGTGACTCACCTGGTGGAGTGCATACCATGGACACGGGAGACCCGGGTTTATTCAGCTTGGGTCATATGCTCAAAGGCCTATATACAGTGGGGATCGAAAGTTTGGGCACCCCAGGTAAATTTTTTTATTAATGTGCATAAAGACGCCAAGAAAAGATGGACCTGGATCAAATGACAGATTAGACATTAGGATGTCTAATCTGTCATTTGATGCCTTTTGGAGATTTTGGACATTTTTTTTACCTGGGGTGCCCAAACTTTCGATCCCCACTGTAATAATCTCTATAAAAATACAGTTTAGGTTAGCATCCTTATGGGTATTAATGGCCCGTCTTCTACATTGAGTCTGGTCTTCAGAGAAGATGCTGGTTGTTTCTAAAAAGGTTTATACAGTGAAATCAATCACAGACTATAATCTTAACTGACTAATGACAAACTTATCCAATACGAGAAGGCACTGAGGTTAAAGGTCTTACAAAAGCCTCCTAGAGTTTTGAATGTGGGTTAACAAAATACTCAAGAATTAAACCCTTAATTCAAACCAACTCATCAGACGAACACTTCACTGTTCTGTCGGTTCTGGGCTGAAACTCTAGTTTAATGCAGAGGTGTCTGATGATGATGATGATGAGAAGAACATTTCCAAGTCCCAACAGTCTCTACTATAACAGGTTTTAGTTGGATTTGAACAGGTTTTAGGTGGATTTTAACATGTTTTAGGTGGATTTGAACAGGTTTTAGTTGGATTTTAACATGTTTTAGTTGGATTTGAACAGGTTTTAGGTGGATTTTAACATGTTTTAGGTGGATTTGAACAGGTTTTAGGTGGATTTTAACATGTTTTAGTTGGATTTGAACAGGTTTTAGGTGGATTTTAACATGTTTTAGGTGGATTTGAACAAGTTTTAGGTGGATTTCAACATGTTTTAGTTGGATTTGAACAGGTTTTAGGTGAATTTTAACATGTTTTAGGTGGATTTGAACAGTTTTAGGTGAATTTGAACAGGTTTTAGGTGAATTTTAACATGTTTTAGGTGGATTTGAACAGGTTTTAGTTGGATTTGAACCTGTTTGTATAAAACTGCTGGGGTTGGGGCCATAAACAAAATATTTTTTATCTCTGAAGCTGAAACCTCACCGTGCTTTGTGCATGTCGGGTTTAATTCATCTGAAGGGCCACAAAAATATAAAAAAAAAACACTCAAATTAATTTTCACCTTAACACAACAGCTTCAGAGTCATTGTGATGGCTTAATGCCTTATTTCTTGGTGGATGTCTGTCCCAACCCACCCAGCACCTCTTAGTGGAAAAAACAAGAATCGTCTGAAAACCCACCGCCGTCCCTTTGAGTCAGAAAGTGTCACAGGAGTCTCAGGTCTCACGAGAAATGATTTGTTTAACACATAAACACTCATTGTGGCAAAACCGGCAAAAAAGAAGAAGCAAAAGCAGAGAAAACGGTAACTGGCTCCATAAACATTAATAGCCTTTTATGCCTCTTATCAGTTCTGAGTGACTTCAGAGTCTCTTTTCCATTATATTTACTGTCTAAGGTTAAAAAAGTGGCTCTTATCAGACACTTGTGTGTATTGCAGGATATATTTTAATCTGTTTGAATCCTTTGAGTAAAGGCTATTGGTTACATATTTTCTAACGTCTGTCACTATTTAGTTTGTAATAAGAGTCCTGGTAAAAGAAAGGTCTCATTTTAGAGAACGATGTGATCCATTTACTCAAGAGCAGCGTAATAACAAAACGCAATTAGCAAAGTTAAATTTCAGATCAGGATTCCCATCAGTTAAACTTCTAAAGTAAACTTCGCCGCCGTGAAGGAAAACGAAAGGGAAAGACGTTCGAGGCAAATATCACACGGCGAGTCCCTGAGTCTAGCCTAATGAAGTCTTTAATTTGGTTATAGTTTATTAATGTCACAGACACTCCGCCATTAATCACATTATAACGCCCCTGAGTGTGCGCCCGGTGACTTTTAGCATATGCCTTTAGCTGAGCGTGAGAGACAAGTGCAGAAATAATATCGCAGACATTTTAAAGCTCTGTCATTATCGCTGTGGGTTACCTCTGCCCACCCCCCACCCCCCCTCCACAAACCTCACAAACCATTTTCAATCCAAACTTATTAATATGCAAACATATTCAAATGAGATTGTAATTAAGCATCTACTGAGTGGGAACCCTTTTCATGATAATTTATGATAAACTCCGGCGCCACTTCTGATTGAGATGGATTTTTGGCGGACGGCGATTCGACCTGAATACAAAGCTACACCTGAGAGACCCGCCGAGACAAAAACACACTTAAAAAAAAAAAAAAACAGCAAACTTATTTCATGGCTGATTGTGCCACAATCATCTTGGAGGAGTAACAAAGATCTATTTGAATAATGCCGTCCCACTGAGCCGCTGATGAACAACACGAGCCGAGTATCTTTCCCTGGAATCACAGCGACAGCGAGGTGTGTCTCATAATGGAAGATAAACCAAGCATAACTCGGTTTATTCAGGTTTTTATTGGGACCATTACAACTGGAGTCTGTCACTTTGAGGAAACGGGAAGAGTTCCATGTTTCAAGAATAGAGCAGCAAAATCACATTTTCACACAGCAAGACAAACGTTAAGATTGGTGTACATATAATCTAAGGTATTTAAAGGAACCAGTAAATTAGTAATGGGAAAATCTAATAGGGTCAAGGGTGTTAAGGTCAAGTCCAAAATTCAAGCAACCACAGACTCCTTTGCACACTTTTTGTAACAGGACCAGAAAAAGGCCCACATGTAACAACAGCTGCTGGAAGTGTGGTCAGCTTGGTCCAGGCCAAAGGTTACCCCCGGATGTATATTTGTACAAACACGTGTGTGTGTTTATCGTGAGTGAAAACATCTTAAGTGCATCACTCATTAAAGTTTTTTTTAATGTTCTCTTCTCATTTTCAAGCAACCTTATCCAGAAGTTAATGAATAATTTGCCACTGATGATTGGTGCGTGGCCGTAGAGCTTTCCTGTTTCCATCAGAGCGAGGGGAGTGTGTCCAAAAGGGAAGAGCTACTATATCTAGACCCTACCCCGGTATCAGGGGAACTCCATTCAGCTGCAAGTGTTACTACACACCGAGGGCACTTAAGGCTGGAGTGGAAGTGGATAGAGAGTTGTGTCGGCCTTTTGTCCCCCCCCCTCTGAGCCTCTCCCAACTCACACACTCACACAGCACACACTCACACAGCACACACCTGTCCTGTCCCTGATAGCCTCAAATTGTTCTATTGTATAATAAAGATAAAACCAATAGCAAGAGGAGTTAACAGACTAACTCTTTTTGGTGGAACACATTTCAGACTGTACCATCCGTTATGCTGCTGGACGGGACACAGAAAAGCTGACTTGGCCTGGTCTAGTCCTAGTTCCATTGCCTTCTTTTCCTGTTCAAGTTACTGTTTAGGAGTTTGTTCGTGGATGGTTCATGGGAGGGCTGTGATTTCACTGATGACTTCTCACTCATCAGGTTTATCTCACAGTCCTGTTCAGGGCAGTCAGTGACACACATTTGTGCCGCTGCCCTTCTTCTGAGCAGCCCCTGATGTGCTGCAGACGGTAATCACTGCAGTAATTAAACTGAGAGCAGCTCTGGGGATAAAGACAGCGATCGCACTGTTGTTGTTTGAGGAGCAACTTCAAAGACAAAGCTAGCGTCTCCTGAAATGATACCTGTGTAATAATTGGGCTCCATCAGGACTCAGACCCAACTCTCAGAGCTAGTTATAAAAACACTCCAGATCCAGGCGCACCTGCACAAATTGGATCGAAACTTTGGCTTCTACATCAGAGCGGCTCCTTTTGTGTCGTCAGGAGTGTATTGTTTACGGAGGTTAGAGTGATTTTTAAGGTGGGACTTGGGTTGAGACGAAAGGAAAAGTGAAATTGTTTGTTTGTCGGTCTCTCGTTAGCATACAGAGTCAATCAATATGTTTGCCTCTGCCAAAAGCCAGTCCTTTGTTCTGTTTAAAGGAAGTTGGATGATATATAGCTTTAGGGAGAAGTATTATTAGGCATTAGATCTGTAGAAGAAACTTGACAATGAGTCACACAAGTGTTTTTATATTGTAAGCATTATTATTCACAGGACACAGACACACACCACACAAAAGCAAATTGTAAACAATAAAATAAATAAAATCATAAATGCACTACAGTGACTGATTTAAAATACCAATGACAACAGTGATAAAAGTTTGCCCTACATTTGGGGACAGTGTATGTGCGTCCAGTCGGGACAGTTTGAACTCATCTGTCGGGACTTTTTTTAAATCTGTGCCCTGTCCTGGGGTCAGTGAAGGTTCCTTCTGCAATGTGTGCCCAATGCTCTGAAGGGGCCTTTTGCATTTTAAAGAAAGGGCTACAAAGCAAAAATTGTGTTTCCACTGAGATCCAGAGCTACACATTCAACAGCTGAGGCCCCTCTGCTGCAACCACGACAGCCAAACATAAAGGTCACAGTTACGTTTAAAGGTTCATTCAGTTAATTTATTATACAGCAAAAGACAGAAGTAAGGAACATGTTTTTTAGACTTTGTTGAATGAAAAATGCAGCGTTTAAAGAAAACATAAATCAAGCTCACCAAGATTAAGAATATCTTATAATGCTGAAAAACTAATTCATGCATTTGTTACATTTAGATTAGAATATTTAGAATAACTCACACAATAAAACAGTAGTTAAGCATTAATAGATGTGTATTAATTAATTACTTAAACTGTTTAGAGACTTTATGAAATATATATGTTTATTTTTAAGACAAACACAATGTTTTTAACGTTATATTGATTGTTAATGTTGATCAATGCTTTGAAAATGATGAATTAAGAATTAATTAAGTTAAACACTTAACTAATGCTAAAAAGTGTGAGTTATTTTAAAGTGTAAAACGCAGCCAGAATACTAGTAACAAGAACAGACAGACAACAAACCCAACAAAACCCCAGACTTAAGGCCCGTCCTGTCTCAGAGACCGCAGGGTTGTACCGTCCGAACAGAGCGCGTCCTTCTCAAAATGCACAGTTACTAGTTGTTTGTACAAAAGTCCAATGGGAGGTAGTGCCTTCAGTTAAAGCTCCTGTTTTCTGGACTCAGCTTCAGCTCAAGTTAACGAGACAAACAGCCTCTACATTTAAAGTTCGGCTTAAGACGTTTCTTTTTGACAGGGCTCATGGTCAGGACATAAAGAGGAGATGTGGTTTTCTAGGCTAGACACCACAATTAAACACTGGCTTGTTACGCAATAAAGATAATCACACTGTTGTATAAGTTTGCCGGACCAGAAGAGCTTTGTTGTGTAGTTTACACAACAATGCAGCAGTTACCAAATTCTAAAGTTTGTGGTTTTGTGCAACGTAAAGAACCAACACGTGCTGTTGTGTAAAAGCCTTAAGTAATTAAGAAAGAATTTAAACTTGCCCCTAAAACATTTGTGTTCACCTCAACTGAAAGTGTATAATGTTATGGCTGATCAGTGTCCATTTAAATGTTAATATAAGATATAAAATATAATATAAAACAGTTTGAATGCCTTCAGATTAAACTTCTAACATGATCCATGTTATAATCACACATCTTTGAACTGCAAATGCCTCACAGAAAATAAAAGTACAACACTTAAATAACCTTCTGTTCAGTCTGAATCTTTTGTTTATGGTTTATATTCATCATTAATTCCTCTTGATGCTCCGTGTCCTCCGCACATTCTCCCTCCTCATTCAGCCGCTCCCGTTTCACAGATTTGATTCTGAAAAGAAGCGTCTCTCGTCGAACGCAGAGGCACTCGGGAAACACTAGAGTTATGCCGCCGTGCTCTTGACTCGGTGAACCTTCCTATTTGTTAATGTGCCTTGCGTTAAAGTCCTGGCATACTTTGCATACAGAGCTGTCAGTCGCATTTAAAAAAAATATATTTACTCTCATTTAAATTAAGGAGCGACAGTGTGACCTCCGGCGCTCGGTGAATAAACAGCTCGTCTCATGTGGTTCCTGAGCAGCAACTGTTTAAATACAGCACTTTTTCCACTGCTTTAGATCCAAATATTTTGTTAGACGTCTGGGCATCCAAGTCCAATAATAATAATCTGTTTTACAGTCTCTATTTGCATTAATGCTTTCTGTGTTTGACTTACAGTTATTGGAAAATGCAAAAAATTCAAGCTGAGACCTGAGAGAACAGTAATCTGGATTGTCCTTTGGAGGGGGGGGGGGCAACAGTTGTATAGACCCTTCCACAAGTGACGTCATTAAGGGCCACTCGCACATTTTGTGGATGAAAGTATGAGATTTTTCCATTCATTTTAAATAGTTAGAAAACTAAAAACCCTAAATAAAGTAAAGTTTTTACACGACAAAGTGACTGGTTGTTTTCTATAAAGTTGGTGCAACAGTACAAAACCAAAGGATTCATTAGCATAGACATTTAGAGAAACACATTATTCTTTGATATATTTGCCACACATTGAAAACATGAGCCATACTTTCTCTGCCTTTAGGAGCTTCATATTTTTTATATGCCACATTTTTTCCATCCCTCATGTCGGTGGGGGTCAACAAAAAAAGTACCCCATTGTTTGAACGGTCTTTCCTTCGACTTTTTACAATCTTCTCTCAAGGACAATCCAGACTTAAAGAAGCCAAAGATGGACAGTGAAGCATTAGAACACAGCCACATACAACATCAAGGTTATAGAGTTATAACACCTTTCCATTTTATGTGCATACTTCTGACTTTTACAAATTCAAATGAATAACTCACTGTGGCATTATTCTGAGGCAATAAGGAGCATATATGGAAATAAATGTGGCTTTGAATGCATTTGGCTAAAGATATTTGACCTTAGAGGTGCATAGAAGTCCACACAACAGGGACATTTCTAAGTCCAAGCGGGCTACAAAAGCTCCGAAGTGCTTTGTTGATTCAAAATGCGGTGTCAGTCCGTGACCTCTTTGAACAAATACTCACAAAAGAACCTGAGGCACAATCAAGTTCTCGAGGTGAACGGGCCTCGCGTTCAAAGTTTCTCACATATTTTCTAACTTCTTTGTCCCGCACAACACTGGACGTGGTCGCCTTGTTCAGAGTCGCACTTCGGAGAATGCATCCAACTCAATGTCAAGTGTGAGAGGGTTTGAAACGGTGCTGTAGACCTTTCAAACACTCCCGTTAAAGACAATATGGCTTTGTGTTCGGAGAAACTTGTAGCAAAAGAGATTCTAGCTGCATTTTATCCATCGCTTCACAAAGACATCATTGAGGCCGGTGTTGGTTACTGTCAAATGAGCCTTGAACAAATACAAAGAAGAAGTGAAGGAAATAAAAGATAGTGGCGCCTTCAAATTACTTATAGTTGTTTTTTAAAGCAACAAGTCTGTGAAGGTCTGTTGTTTCAAACTATGTCCATACTTTAGTGAACGACAGTAGTCTTTCTTATAACCTTGTGTCTTACTCTTTTATATAAGACATTTGTTTAATTCATTGTTAAATTTGCAGAAGTGTTAAGAGTCTTCAGTTTTAAATTATTAGCACCAAACCCAAATTCCTAAACATTTAAGATAAGTTTAAATGATATAATGAAGTACTATACCCTCTTGTACTCAGTACTCAGTACTCACTACTGTAAATTCACTTTAATTTGTGCCTCTTTGCCTCATGTAAAGCTCCACTTCTGTCCCTTTAAAATGGTTACCCCTTTTTATTGTCATTTTGTCTCTTTTTAGAGCTGCATTGTTCCCTATTACACATCTTCAGAATAGTTTAGTGCATGTTGTCTCTGATTAATTTGCCAAAATAGCATCTTCCAAATGTATTTACGGGCCAAATAAAACATTGCAAAAGGTCACGTTTGGCCCATGGACCTTGTGTTTGACGTGTGTGATCTTTTACAATGGAGCAGAACTCATTCTTGGTCAGACTCAGCCTTAAACCAGAAAAGTCTGCATCTTTTCTTGTTCTTAATCCTCTCTGGTGTTGGCCTCGGTTAATGCTGTCTTGGATACTTATTGTTCTGTCTTTCAATTTTTTTGTATTGTCTGTTTTTATTTTTAATTTTGGAGCATGGTTCTGGAAATAAAGTCATTATACACATTATTTGAGGAATGCCTAGAATATGCAACGACAGCAAATTGTAAAAAAACTAACAAAATGAAAAAACCATTGGACTCTCACTCTAAGGATATTCTCAGGACTTGTTACACAACCCTTTCAACACTATGTCACTAACACCTGTCGAACCAGTTAGAGCGAGATGTTTACAGCCATCGTTCTTGTCCTCGTCATCCCTGAACTTCCTGTTCACTTCCTTCCAATTCACTCTGTTGAACCAGGTTTTAACCCTCTTTCCTCACTTCCCCCTCAGTTGTCCTTTCTAATGCCCTTTACTTCTCCAGCTCCTCTCTGGTTCTCACCTATGGCCTCGATAATTGCGCTGTGAACGCGGTGGTGTCTGGCTGCCGTTTCCTTTTTACCCCCGACTCGTGACACCAATCTCTTTGAGGGCGTGACACCATTTTGCGTGAGCGTCCCCGGTGATGGAGCTGGTGTAATTGTCCTAATTATGGGGGCGCGGACAGGGCTCTGACCCGGCCCGGCCTCAGTCCATATGCTGGAGGCTGATAATGAGCTTGTTAATGTGCTGTGGCCATCAGCGACAGACTCTCAATATGGACACAGTCTCCCGGAGACCTGAGATGTCTATGTTTGGTCATTGGCTTGGGGAAGAGAGTAATTAGCTTGACTGCGCTAACACCGAGCTAAAGGACACATGAGCTGACTCCTTTGCTGTGATGGTAATTATTACTAATATTTAAACAGCATTAACTAAAACTTAACCAAAGAGAAGAAATAAAGTACAAAGGGCTGCTGGAGGCTCCTAGATTTTTCACTAGAACCTGAAAGACTGACTCCGAGTGTGAAAGCCAAGGCTGAAGTCTTGTCTTGCTCCACATGAACATTTATTAAAGACTGAGCTGCATCATTGACTTGATATTTTCAGACTGATCATGATGAAAAGTGATATTCAAGGGAAAATAGGCCATTTGGGTTCTTTAAAATCATTAGATCATTTATTATTTTGACAACATACAACTTTTTTTTGATGGTATGGATACAAATCCATTTCATTGAACATAGTTTCATTGTTCAAAAACATTTTGGTGATGTCTGGAGGAAAAAAACACAAGTACTTTGTGCTTGATCAAAATCCAGCTGTATGTATGCGTGGGTCAAAGAGCAAAAGAGGTTAGTATCATTGTTGACCCTATGACGCACAAAAAAAACAATAATAATAACCTTCTTTCCTTCTTATAGTCCAAAACTGTTTGTAAATAAAAATACACCAAGCATAGTTGTTCTTATTATTAATGAGAGCCTTAGGGACCTTTACTAGTCCTTGTCCTCCAAATGTTTGACCCAGGGTGTGCACCTCCACTCTGGTGGGGGTGGTAGTGCAGTGCCACTGCAGTCTGCTCATCAACCTCTTCACAATGTGTAATCTTTGCTCAGAAAAATCAGAGCGCTCTTAGGGCTCTAAGATCTTAACTCTAGGTGACTCTTTTCCCTCACTCAGAGTTTTCCAAACATTATACCCATCCAGACCTTTAGTTATGGACTCACTGTCACCTGCTAAAGCCACTTAGTGTGGGGCACCAGTCAGTGATGTGCAACAGTGCTTCACACACTCTAGCCTTCTTCCTTAGCAGAGGGCTGTGCACAAAGCCCAAACCTCTAATGCCACCTTCGAAGTAGGTGCCTTTGTGTCCTCTAAGTGGCCAGTTGTTCCCAAACACCAGCTAAAGAATGTCTACTTTTTCAAGGCGCCTACAATCTCATTTTCTGAGACTGAGAATAAGTTGTCCATAATAACTGGATAAAAAGAAGTCTGTGTGCCCCATAGTCCTGGAGGGCACTTGGGGAGATTGGAGGATAATACTGTCCAAAACACTCATCAACACAGACTGCATCTTACCCAGAACAACCGAGAGTGATGCAGAGTGCTCAACACTGGGGTCTGAGTTAAACCAGATGTATCACAGAGGACGAGACAGGCCACAGACCAAACATTGTTGGTATGTTGGGCTTGTTTCGTCCCACTCTCCAAAAAGACAGACCAGCTTTTGCCTGAGTTTCTGCTACACTACATCCGTGTAATTAGTCCAAACCCACTTAAAAAGCTGATTTATTTAGGCTCTGAATTAGCCGCAGTAATCGTACCTGTCGGCGCAGTCGTGGGCGTTAGATTCAGCTGGTAATTATGGACACGCTGCCCCCGTGTCACAAATGACATTTTCCAACTGTTCCCATTTTATGATTCATTTGTTTCGCAGGGCCTTGTCTCTCAGCTCCCATCATGCAGCTGTGTCACCATGTTTCATGTTGCGCTTATGAATATGAGATGTATTGCCAGTTCAAATGAAAGTAATACAAACCTAATGGCCAGTAATGAGACGCTGCTTCGCCATTTATTGGACGTGGGCCGCGTTTGTATGATTCGATTCTAATAAAACTATACTTTCAGCTTCAGGGAGCGAGCACTGACCAGGATTCAGATTAGGACGTAATGGCTTCGAGGCCTGGGGCTAAATTGAAATGCAAAACCCCAAACCAAACATCATTTAGTTCTTACATTTCTTGATGTGGCCTGGCGAGTGGAAATTGGAGACGTGTAGCTGTTTAACTGTAATTTGCCGAGCCTCCTGCTGCTGATGTGAAAGGAGAGACTGAACAAAGAGGCAGATTTAAATTGTGAACCTGTGAATGTTTATTTGTGTTTATTTGCGTCCACTCAAAGTCCAATGAAGTTAACAGTTTAAAGACTTTTACTCTGTTGGGCAAGAGCCAGAAATACCTCAACAACAGGGGTCAGGACTCAAGGATGGAGAAAACTTAATGTTGCCCTTATTTATCTTTCTGTAGCCATAGATATTGTGTAGACTAAACTGTAACATCTCTGAAATACCCAGCTCCAACCAGGCCTGAGATTACTCCCTATCACTGTTCCCAAATTTTCTTTTAAGACCAAATTTTTACTTTCTGCAGACCACTGTCCTACTCTGTATGACTATGTGACTTTTTGTTTTCATACTAGCACTGGTACCACAGGAACAACCAGGTCACGTTTCTGGTGCGTTTACATTAAAAGGGGTTCAGAGTGTCCCCCAAAAGTGTTCAGCCTCTATTTTGAGTCCTAAGTGGGTCCGGCTTTGTGGTACGCTTTAGAAAAGGTGGAACACTGCAGTTAGTTGATTGGTCAGCCGATACATTATTATCACTCGTACATAAAATGGAATCCAGATTTAAGTGACAAATTGATGACTTTGGACTTAATAATGGGGGCAGTGGCTCAGTGGTAGAGCGTTCGTCCTTCAAGCGGAAGGTAGACGGTTCGATTCCCCCTCTTCCCACTGTCGTTGTGTCCTTGGGCAAGACATTTAACCCACCTTGCCTCCAGTGGTGTTCCAGCTGTAACACTGGTGAATAGAACTTTAAAGTAAGTCGCTTTGGATAAAAGCGTCTGCTAAATGACTAAATGTAAATGTAATAAAATAAAAAATAAAATAAAGACTTGCAGTTTGACTTGGACATTAACACCAGGGTCTTGTGACTTTACTTGGACTTGAGCTTCGGACTTGAAAATATTTCATGCTTCAGCTTTTTTTTTGTCTTTACAAATGTCACCTACTGTAGTTAAAAGCACACAGCAATTATCCCACTTCAGTGTTGTTTCACTGAATCTTGCAGAAAACCGGCCACAACACTCAGATCATCAAAGAGTATTTTCCTCATTCCTACCTGAACTCCCTGATCTTTTATTTTCAAATCCTGGAGTTTTAAACGAGGCCCTGAGGTTGGGAGCCGATCGATGGCCTTGCTGCAGGTGCCCTCCTTCAGTGAAAACAAGACCAGGCCTTTTCCTCCTCCTTGCATCACAATAAAACAGACCTGATTAGAAAAGATGAGTGGAGAATAATGTGTGTGGGTTTGGGTGCCGAGTCCTGCTGCAGCCTGCGTTCATTAAAGAGCTGCTCCAGTTATTGACCTGATCTTGTTGTTACAGCAAAACGCAGATCACACCGGGTTACAGCAGGGACGCTTGAATTCCCCAAAGCAAACTATTGACAAGCTATTGATTTGTGTGAGTATGTAGAATAAGCAGAATAAGAGGTGGGTTTTGAAGGACCAATCACGTGTCAGAAGCCGAGACCACCACTGGTTCAGTTTTACTGCACTTAACGACTGTTTAAAGGATTTTTGCATCAGTCTGGTTCACTTTAACACGACAGGAACAGCTGAGCACTAGGATCTGTGTCTGACAAATACCTGTATTGGAGACACTTATTTATTTAAATATGTAAGAAGTATGTTTGAATAAGGAAGTAAACTGTACGTCGGATATAATAAGGATGCATGTGTCACTTTCAGAAGCTGATCAAATGTTTTTATTATCATAGCATATTGTTTTGATTTAACTTTTTTTAAACATATATACACATAATATATACATCCTAACAACCTCCAAATACATGTTAAATGTGATATATGTGTTTTCATGTGCTGTATGTGTTTATTACAACAAATTAACTTTATAATTAGGTAATTAAATCCAGATATAGCATTTTGTTGGTTTGTACTTAACGTGAGTAATTACTTAAATTTTATGTATTTTCCTTTCCTTTTGAAAATCTACTTTTAACCTAAGAAGAGTGAAAAGCCCTTTCACTTTAAATGAAGGATGAATGCGGAAAACCAGACAAACTCTTCTCATTTTTGATTGGTTGTTGAGAAACTTTACCGTGTTCCTATTGGCCGAGACGTGGGGCAGGCGGGGCAAGTTCCAGGATTTGTTGGTTTCTGTTTTTGGTTTCTGATTTTGCTATTGTGAAATCATTTAATCACTTCCAGTGACTTTTTGATATTGACTTGACATCAAAAGACAAAGTGAGGACGTGCTCCGGCTTCTTTCGCAGGTACTTTTTTGTGTTAGCTTGTGTATTTGACAAGTTATTCTCGTAAAATCCAAGCTAACTTAGCAATTAGCTTCACGTTGATGCCAGTTTGTTGTTTGTAACGGTCACAGACTAGACTGAGAATAGGTATTTGCGAACTTTTCTGTTTGTCCTAGGTCTTTATTAACCCAATTACACCCATTAATTCTTGACTTTATCAGTTCGAGTTTACAAATGAAATTGCTTGTTTATATAGTATTTCCTGTACCATTCTCCAACTTTGTGCAACGAATTTAGAAAAAGGAAATAGAAACCACCAAAAGCATCAAACATTGTAGGGTCTTATTACTAGCCTATTGTTTTATTATATTGGACATTTTTGTGCCATGCAACTTGTGATTGTAAGTTGATTGTATTTCATAATTAGGCTATTTTTTAACGTTTGTGCAAGCCCCCATATTGATTGCACACACCCAGAAATTACATTATTTTTACATCAACAAAACTTAGCCTAACTTTTGATTTGATTGACTTGATGAAGGAACAAGGATCCCTGTTAAGGTTGTTAAACAATATTGACATAGGGTATCTCCAAATTGTTCTAAATGGACTTTGAGCCAATTCTCTCTGCTATTTTCTCTGGGTACTCCAGCTTCCTCCCACCACAGCAAGACATGTATCTAAAGTAAGTGTCCCTAGTAAATAAAAATAAAAGTGAATGGTTGTCTTTGTCTTGACCAACTGGCCATTGTCCAGGATGTACCCTCCTCAAGCCCAAAGTTGGGATATCACCCGCGACCCCTAACTGGACTAAGCAGAAGAAAATAAATGAATGAATGTGACGCATCAGATGGCTTCAGGAATTGGACTACCAGATTTCTTTCATTAAAAAGAACCTACAACAGAGCTGTCATGTCACATCTTGCAAAATGTTAGACAATAGAAATAACATGAAATAAGATTGTTGGTCGGCGGATCTGTTGTTGTGCTCATACGTTTACCTGGCAGAACCCCTTTTTTGGCAGTTTCTTGGAGAAAATGAATAATAACACAAACACCTTTTTTCTCAATCGTAGTTAGTGGTTGGGTGAAGCCATTTATTGTCAAACAACTGTGTTTATTCTTTTTAAATCATTATGACAACTAAGGCTGAAACGATTCATTGAATAAATCGAGTAGTTCGATTAGCAAAATGCCACGATTATTTTTATGTGGCCTCGATGATTCGAGAGGGCACGTCATTCTATTCCTGTGGCAGCTAAAGCCACTTTCACACATCCAATAAGATCTGCACCGAGCGTCAATTGTATCCGCATGCCCTGGTTGTATGAATAAACCCCCAACTTTTACACCTGTACTTGATCCTCCTGAAACCTTATGTGTCCGGTCCGGAGCGCCCAATTGTGTAGAACATTTTCAGTGTTTGTTCTTCAGTGTAGTCTCCGTTGTGAGCTGATGAGAAAAACGCTGTGCTGTTTGAACCTTACATGTTCCAATCACTGATGTTTCAATATTAGCACAAGTATCAAGAATCACGTTGGAGGACTCGACTCATTTGTTTGTTAGCTTTGTGTTAGCTCCGTCAAGCTAAGTGAGCTTCTCCCCCCTTCCCCGCTCTTCTCTCCCCCTGCTTCTCAGGACAGTCCACAAACTATTCGATTGAGTATTTGCAAAAGGGAGTGTTTTGATTCACATGCTCATTACTAAATGCACTGTAAGGCAGCTTTTGGATAAGTTTTTTAATGTGTATTAAATGCCGTGCCTTAGGCTGAGCCTGAGATTATTTTTCTTTTAAGGTATTTGAAATGCACTGAAACATATAAAGGTAAATTAAAATAATAATAGATGTGCAATATAATGCATTATCATACTCTATTAAACATATTTTTTGTTTAATGAATTTTCTTATTTTTTAATAGCCTTTTAATCTCAGGTATGTTATTTATTTATTTTTTTGCATTTATTATGCATCCATCCATCCATCTTCTACCGCTTATCCGGGGCCGGGTCGCGGGGGCAGCAGTCTAAGCAGAGACGCCCAGACTTCCCTCTCCCCAGACACTTCCTCTAGCTCTTCCGAGGGGATACCGAGGCGTTCCCAGGCCAGCCGAGAGACATAGTCCCTCCAGCGTGTCCTAGGTCTTCCCCGAGGTCTCCTCCCGGTGGGACATGCCCGAAACACCTCCTTAAGAGGCGTCCAGGAGGCATTCGAAACAGATGCCCGAGCCACCTCAGCTGGCTCCTCTCGATGTGGAGGAGCAGCGGCTCTACTTTGAGCTCCTCCCGAGTGACCGAGCTCCTCACCTTATCTCTAAGGGAGCGCCCCGCCACCCTGCGGAGAAAGCCCATTTCGGCCGCTTGTATCCGGGATCTTGTTCTTTCGGTCATGACCCAAAGCTCATGACAATAGGTGAGAGTAGGAACATGTATAATGCACATAATGTGTAATGGAAGTACCATTACATTGTTGATGGATGTGCAATCAAGAATAAATGCATAAATGAATAAATAAATATTTCAATGTTATTAATGTTATTTTAAAACAGAAAATCTTATGTGTCATCTGTTTATTTGAACTGTGTTGCTGACTTAAATATGCTGTTACTCTATTTATCCGAATACTCAATTAATTAAATAATCAATAGCTGCAGCATTAATGACAACAGAAACTACCCAAATGATACTGATCAAAAGTTGCCCTACATTTGTGATTTTGGCCTGATAACATGCACAAGTTGACACAAACAGGTTTGAATGGCTACTGAAGGTAACCATCCTCACCTGTGATCTGTTTGATTGTAATCAGTGTTATGTGTGTGTATGTGTATAAAAGGTCAGTAAGTTTCTAGGCTCCTGACAGACCCTTGCATCTGTATGTCCAGTGCTGCACTGACATTTCTGTATTCTGAGTCATGGGGAAAGCAAAAGAATTGTCAAAGGATCTGTGGGAAAAGGTAATTCAACTTTATAAAACAGGAAAGGGATACAAAAAGATATCCAAGGAATTGTAAATGCCAATCAGCAGTGTTCAAAAAGAGGGATTCTGTTGAAACCAAACCAAGGTCAGATAGACCAACAAAAATTTTAGCCACAACAGCAGGAAAATTGTTTGGGATGCAAAGAAAAACCCACAAATAACTTCAGCTGAAATAAAGGACTCTCTGAAAAAAGTTGTGTGGCTGTTTCAAGATGCACAATAAGGAGGCAGAAATGGGCTGCAAGGTAGAGTCGCCAGAAGAAAACCATTACTGCACAAATGCCACAAAGCATCTCACTTACTATACGTCCATCAGCACAGAGACAAGCTTCAAAACTTCAGAGTGATGAGGCCAAAAGTCTACTTTTTGGCCACAACCATAAATGTTACATTTGGAGAGGAGTCCTACAAGTCCTATAATGAAAGGTACATCATTCCTACTGTGAAACATGGAGGAGGATCACTGGTGTAACTGGTCCACTCTATTTGGCCACATCAACAAGTGGTAAGAAAAAAGTACTTTGAGCGAGACACTTTAAATCCACAGTGTTGCAGCATAGCTCATGTCCCCTTTGGTTTTTAAATACAGCCTCAGTCACAATAGTCCCATTCAGTCTTCTCCAAAACGTCACCAAAAGTCATTATAACAGAACCTTATGTCAGTCAGGCATGTTCATTCACATTTTATTTGCTCACCTTTGCCTTTTTCTGTTTTTTTCCCAAACGCTGTTATGATGAATCATGTGTTAATTATCATATGACATTTGATTCAGTAACTATCTTCAACTTTAAAAAGAGATTATTTTTGGTTAATGCGTCCTTCAGTGTTGTCTTAGATCATATTATTAAGAGCCTTATGTTATAGTAACAGTAGTTTTCATATCACATCTGGTCCCTTGCCTAGTCCTCTTGTTTTATCTTCATTTGGTTTCTTCTTTTTTTAATTTAATTTCCATTTTCACTTTCCCAGTTTTCATGGCGCCTCCAAAAAAGCGGAAGTTGCCCAAACCTTTGCCCGATGGCTTTATCCTGACGGACACCGAGAAGAAGAGGTGGAGGCTGGGAAAAATCATTGGTCAAGGCGGCTTTGGTCTCATTTACCTCGGTAACGGACACAATGGCCGCTCACATACTGTATTTAAAGGCATTATTATAGTTGCTTTAGAATGGACGTAACTATTTTAAGACTCACTATTCACACCCACATGCACAGATGTACAAGTGTGGCCTGAACATGTAAAATCTAAAAGTGGGTTGTCTATCAATAATTTCAATTTAGATGCTTTGTTAAAATGTCATGTAAACGATCCAACTAATCATCAACAAAGTGAGGATGTCGGGACAGGTCTACACCCAATTTGTCCAGATTTACATTGAGAGTAAAGCATTTAATATCAAAATAACGCTATGTGTACGAAGTCGGCAAAGAGTAGTTTTTGTGTGTAAGAGTTAAGTGGAACTGACACAAGTAAATTCCACCAAAAAAAAACACGGTGATGCGCTTTGGAGCTGTAGCATAAAAGCTATCATTGAGTACAATTTATCTTGTATTGTATATTATATTGGAAAGTTTTTATTTGAGTTTGTGGTAAAATGTATTATTTATCTAGGTATATATTTATATCTGTAGGGATTCTTGGCCATCCTGGTGATATTAAAATAAAATGTTTAGTGATTAAAAAGTTTGAAAAATAGCGCCTTCTTTAGTTTTGCTAAATGGATAATGCCTACCACAACTTAACTTCACATGTAAAGAGTTTTATTTGTTCTACTTTTCCTTACAAACATTTCAGAAGGTAGTTGTAAACTCATTTAAAAATAGCCGAAGCATCTTGTGATCTTCTTAGTCATCTGATTACCACTGACTTTTGACTTCCCAAAAAAAAAAAAAAAAACAAAGGAAACACGCAGCCAATTTTTACCACAAACTCTTAAAGGCCCCAGAGTTTATGTAGAGTTGTATTGTATTAGTGCACCACAAAGCTTGAAGCTACTCATCAGTCACTTTGTAAAACGGGTGTTGTTTGAATGAACTTTGTCCCATTTTAGAAGAAATATGGCAAGAAGTGTCTGTGATGTTAGAGTGTATATATTCTGGGTTTCAGTACTACATTTCTCTTTTTCCTTTTCTCGTTTGAAAGCCTCGCCTCACGTGGACCAACCTGTTCCTGCCGATGCAGACTTTGTCATTAAAGTGGTGAGTTCATTCAGACTATTCCAGTTCAAACACTTGGAGAAATTCCTTCACAAAAAAGAGTGTGCACTGTGAATAAAGAAACGAGTAAATGATGTTCCAAGGCAATGGGAAATAGAAGCGTGTTTTTTTTTATATAAAAAAGGAAGCTCTACACTAAGTAACTAAAGTTGACAATAAACTGATGATGCTGCATATATACTTCTCTTTGCAAATAATTAAAAGTGAAATTGATTGAAACCCATGTCGGCTTTCTGTAAAGAGATCCTCTTTGATCAAATCAAATGGTTGTTTATTGTTCAGCTAAAGTTTGGTCACAACAATCAAGACGCAACAATTTGTAAAAAACTGAATTTTTGAGTTAGACAAATTTAAATTAAATGAAACTTTTGTATTTAAGAATGTTAAAACGGATACAAGGAAACTGAAATTTGGCTTGATGTGAAGTCTATAGTTTAGAGCCAGGTGTTGAGGCTTGAGGTTTTATTAAATGAAATAAGGATTTAATACTCCCTGGAGAATTACTGAAATATGTTTTCCAGTAATGCAACTAATAAAATGAAAAGTGTGAAACGTAAAGGGCTGAACAATGCCAATCAATCACTTTTTGCACTTCTGGAAACCCATTGGGAATTTAAAGTTTGAGTTTTGACCCCGTGAGGCTGTTGTAGTTTGTGGAATGGGATGTTTACGTTAAACCAGGGTAAAAAATCTGACGATGGAAAAATGTATTTACCATAACCGTACCATGGCTATGGTCAGAACAAATTTATTACAAAAGCATTAGTGACTCAGAAGTAGATTATTTTCATTTTTGTCGTAAACCAAAGCAGTAAAAGACAACAGTAGCTTCTTTTATCTAGTACAATGTCTGCCCTCTATATAAAAGTGATGTCTGTTAGAATATTCAGCAAAATAATCAGCCTTATCTTTAGTTTTTTTTTTTCTTTTTAAATTATTACATTTTTGTGTCTGTTTAGGAGTACCATGAGAACGGGCCCTTGTTTTCGGAGCTAAAGTTTTACCAGAGGGCGGCCAAAAAAGAGAGCAGTAAGTATCAGCTCCAGTGCGTTTGACTGATGGCTCTAAACTCACACAGACAGAACGAGAGGGGCCCGCCACAGTGTAATTAATAATAAACCAAAGCAAACGCACACCTCAGAGGCCTCAGAGGCAGTCAGGCCCCTGTCTGCGTTTGTACGAGCTTCCAACACTGCGTTTGGAGACAAAAACTTGAGTCCTGACCAGCTGCCAGTCTGGGCCAGAGCCAGTCAGGATGGACGCCATCGAGCCCTAGCCTCCTCCAGGTTCCTACAGTCCTGAGCCGGGCTCCGTCTGGGGCCCGCTGTGTCTGTGCAGAGTGAAAGGGATATTAGCATGAACACAATATTACACCTGCAAATATGAGTCAGTGAATCAGAAGCATTTGCCTAATTGTGAAAAGACCTTGTGTGAGGTCTTGTGAGAAGTCAGCCATCTTGTTTACAGAATTTTAGGACACAGCATAGTGGCTTTATTTGATTTATTTTTTTTGTTGCTGGTGAAGCATTAAGCCAATGTTACAGAAAGGAGCATTAAACTGCCACTATGTCCCTTGCTTATTTTTTAAACACCTTTACACTAACGTAAGGCATTTATTTGTTATTTTGTGATTTCAGTTAAAAAATGGATTAATGACAAGAGGCTGGACTTTTTGGGAATCCCAACGTACTGGGGCTCGGGACTGGCTGAACACAATGACCTCAGGTACTCGCACACGTCACAAACACCTCATGGAGGAGTTGAAAATCTTGTCATTTTGTTAAGCATGTTGTTGAAGTTGGCATGATCATAACTACTCTCGTGTTAGGTATCGGTTCATGGCCATGGACCGACTCGGTCAAGACCTGCAGAAGGTTTGTAACGGAAACGGAGGTCAGTTCAAGCCCAGCACTGTGCTCCGGCTCGGACATAGACTGGTGAGGGCCTGGTATTTGAGCTAATGAAGTACAAAGGAGGTTTTATGTAAGGCTGAAGAACCTCACATCTTTCTCTCCTCGTGCAGGTGGATGTGCTGCAGTACATTCATGAAAACGAGTATGTCCACGCAGACATCAAAGCAGCCAACCTGATGCAGGGACACAGAGACCCCCATCAGGTCAGATCTACTGAGAAACCTCCATATTTAATTAACCTGTGCACTGAGCTGCCAAAACCGACGATTGTGTAACGCTAAAAAAGATCTTCCTCTCGTATAACTGCAGTGTTTGCTACTTTTTCTGTTTATACTTTTAAGAATCGGGACAAATTGGAAGTTCTTTGTTTATTTATTTTTTTTATTTTTTTCACATCTTCAAACATCAAACATACCTTTTCCACAAGCTGTTGTTTTATATGTTTTTTTTTCTTCAAATACCCTATTTAAGTTTTCTAACTGTGAGGCACCTGGGAAGAAACAAGCTGACCCTAAGGCTAATTTAGTTGGAGATCCATGCTATAGGCTATACAGTAAACACTCTTCCCAGTTTTGATCAGGTGAAGAGGAATCATCTGTTAAAAAAAACATTAGCTTAAAACGTCATCTTTGCTTTTTTATTAAGGATTTTATAATAATAGACGTTCAGCTCATACCAGGTTTTGAGCCAATCACATCCTCGCTTCTGAAAAAGGATCACTCCCATTGGTCGACACTAATGTTATCAAGGAAGTAATGGCTATGGACAAGGACTAAGGGAAAGGGGTTATTATTATTATGTCTTTTTCCACAGTTTTCTCTAAAGTGAAGTTAGGCTTAACTTGTTTTTAAGCATCTGCTTATTTTCTGTAAAGTAATTCATCCTCATTTGTAATTGAAAAGATTTTCTGTAGCCATTTGTCTGATATTGTATGCTGTAGGTTTACCTAGCAGACTACGGCCTATCCTACAGATACTGCCCTGAGGGAGTCCACAAAGACTACAAGGAGAACCCCAAGAAGGGCCACAACGGGACGATCGAGTACACCAGTCTGGACGCTCACAAAGGAGTCGGTAAGTCCTCGCTACAGCAGGATAAAACAAGCCGCAGATCTATACATAACCTCAAGGTGAATTCTAATGTCTAAACATATCGCTAAATCAAATTTAGCTGAAAAAAAAAAAAACATTTCCTCTAACCCTGCGCTGCTCTGTGTTGTGGCTAATGCTGCTGTTAGCTCCAGAGCATCTCCAATAATGTCTTTGGTGACAGCAGACGCTAAATAGACACTAACAATCCCCAGAGAAAGCAGTCATATTACCTCAGTGATGCTTTGGTTTAGAGAAGGGGCAGGAAACTGATCAAAAGGAACAGCGTAGTGTCTCTGCTGCACGGCCTACTTTTGTTGATTTATGCAAATTAGCCACAAGGTCTTTTAACAAAGCTTTGTGTGGAGTGGAAATTATATTATAAATGGTCTATGAAGAAAGAGAGGGCTAAAATGAAAAAGTATCCAACCTAAACTGCTTTGACAGAGAATTATTATATAAAAGTCTTTGTTTGTTTTACCAAAATAATGTTGACCGTTTCTTTATTATCACCCAGCGCCCTTCCACTTTGTTGCCTTTTTCGTCGATACATGTAAAACACCCCCTCCTCTTCTTCCTCGTCTGATATTGGGAACACATTAAGTGGTAAATTGCCTACATGCTCCCTCCCTTCACTGCCCATCGATCCCTCATCCGGGGCCGCCTCCGTTTAACAACTCCCTAATTAGCCCCAGTCATAAGCCACGGCTGTATTCATCCCCTGTTAATTAAAGGCTTTGATATTCGGCCCGGGACGCAGATAAGTCGGACAGCGGCGGCCCTCGGCTTACACGGACTATCGCAGCAGTGGTGTTTCCATCAACGCGATCGATACGTAACACAGCAAGGAAAAACAAGCGCTCAGCAATAACCAGCACACTGAGGGCTTGTCCATGTGATTAGAACAGACACAGGTGAGTGAACAGTACAAAAGAAAAGACTAGATTTGACTTATCGACATGAAGAAAAACATTTAAAACGACAGCACATTATATATTAATTATGAATTTCTTTAAAGCATTTAGAAACTGAGCTTAAGTTAAGGTCAGTTCTGTACAACATGTAGTTAATAAAAGTTACGTTTTGTCATTTAACAATGACAAAACTTCATCTTTAAGAGGAAGTAATACTTGAAGCAAACTTTTAAATTGTAGGTGTATTAACATCAACAAAAATAAAGATGTGATTAAATCCTTGTTTGTAGCAACAAGCTAGAGCTATGTACAGTAGAATAATGTTTCTAACTAAACTAAATTCATAGAGCTGCAACAATTTCCTACTTTTATTCATCCCTATATCTAACGTAGTGTTAACAGCAAATGCAGGGTTTTTAATTCACAAAGCGGCAGTAGCTCAGTGGGTCGAGTGGTCGTCTTTCAACCAGAAGGTGGGCGGTTCGATTCCCACTCTCCCCACAGTCCATACTGTCGTTGTTTCCTTGGGCAAGACACTTGCCTCCAGCGACTGTAACACTGGTAATTACATTAGAACAATGTAAGTCGCTTTGGATAAAAGTGTCAGCTAAATGAATAAATGTAAATGTACAAAGCGAGAGATTCTGTCTCGAACCGGAAACCACTGTTGGCGCAAATCTGTCTAAAGCGTAGAACAAAAATGGCTTTAGTGTTTATTTATGCACATTATTCATATGCTTTTTGGTTTTGATTTTATGTAGTGTTCTTTTGCTATTGCCCCCCTAGGTATTGCAATCATTTACAATACCTAGTGGGCACAGTGGATCAGTGGTAGAGCAGTCTTCCTACAACCATAAGGTTGGCAATTCGATTCCCGCTTTCCCTTCAGTTCATACTGTTGTTGTGTCCTTGGGCAAGACGCTTAACATTTACATTTAGTCATTTAGCAGACGCTTTTATCCAAAGCCACTTACAAGTGAGAAAACAATGGAAGCAATTTAAACAACACAAGGTAACATAAAGCATAAGTGCACAAAAAACTAGTCAGTTTAAACCCAGCACAGTATACAAAGCTAAGGATAGGAAATATTTTTATTTTTTTTTTTTAAATCAAGAAGGAATCAATAGAAAGGAAGTAGAACTCAGTTTTTGTCAGTCAGGTGCTGATGGAAGAGATGTGTTTTCAGGTGTTTTTTAAAGATGGCTACAGAATCTGCTGATCTTGTAGCAGCAGTAGATCATTCCACCAATGTGGAACAGAGCCAGAGAAGGTACGTGAGAGTGATTTTTTTACCTTTTTGGGACGGTACAACCAGACGTTGTTCATTTGCAGAGCGCAAGGATCTGGTAGGAACGTAGGTCTGTATTAGTGAGTGAAGATATGAGGGGGCAGAACCAGTGGTGGTCTTGTAGGCCAAGAGCATAGCTTAACCCTCCTTGCCTCCAGTTTCTGTGGCTTTGGTGTATGAATATGTAAGAATAGATCTTTTTTCCTGAAATACCTCTCTCAGCCAATTAGATTATTAGTTCCTGAATTAAACAAAACAAAGGAAAAATAGTCCTGAAATGTAACTGTAAAGTAAAACTGAAATGTAAGGTGCTGGAAAACCTTAAAAAAAAATTGGGAAAGTTTGAATTTTACCTGGAAAAGATAAAGAAACATGTTCACTCTTAAGCTACACAACTTCAGTGCTTGAAGTTCAGGCTGTGTCCGCACCTGACCAGAGTTTGTGTCTAAGAAGATGACAGGTTTCCATGGCGACACGCAATCGAGCGAGTGGCGGCCTTTGAACCCGGAGCTAAACGGTGTAATTATCGACATCGGGTGGGCGTCCAGCAGAAAAAAAAAAAGTAGACAGGCTGGAAACAGTAGACGAGACCGAGGCGCGGGGTTAAGAGTGTGACACTACAACGCTTCGGGGAAAAGGGACGACAATAGGAGATAATTAACAACAACATCATGGCCGCCACCGCTCTTCACTTAACGTCTCTGTGTTTGGAGCCACAAGGATCCAGTCTCACAAATCAAATGTTGTTTTAAACTTTAAAACATGGAGTAATGATAATAGTGACTACTTTTGAGAAAGCAGACAGGTTGAGACAATAGATTGGAAATTAAACGAATGGAAACTACTCCTTAGTCACTATAAGCCTTATTCCCACAGCAGCGAGACGGCCCTGGTCCCAAGTGTGTGGAGCAAAACACAGCAGTCTGTTGACTGGATAAAACCTAGGCCCAACCCAGTCTCCAACTAATTAAAAGTTTAAAAAGTTTGGTAAATACCCGTCGATGTGAGGCAACCTTAGAATGCAAACGGAAAGAAGAACAACACATTCGTAAAGCCCTGAGAGATTGGATACCCTAGATGAACATTCAACAAAACCAAGAGGACACAGAAACCAAACAGACAGGAACCAGGGACAAAAGGGAAGGGTGTAATTATCCCTTATGTGTCTGTTTTATCTGAAAAACTTAAAAGGATCTTCTACAAACACAACATTCCCGTCCAGTTTAAACCTGGGAACACGCTGTATCAAAAACTGGTCCATCCCAAAGACAAGACCCCCACAAACAGAGTAATGTAGTTTATGCAGTTCAGTGAAGAGTGCAGGGACAGTTATGTCGGTGAAACAAAACAACAGCTTCACAAGAGGATGTATCAGCACAGAAGAGCCAATCCTGGAGGACCTGAGTCTGCAGTCCACCTCCATCTCAAAGAGAAAGGACATTCCTTTGAGGACAGCAATGTCCGAATTTGTCCAGAAAGGCCAGATGATTCGAGAGAGGTGTGAAGGAAGCCATTTTTGTTAAAATGGAAAAAGGCCTTTGAACAGAGGCTTACACGGACTATCGCAGCAGTGGTGTTTCCATCAACGCGATCGATACGTAACACAGCAAGGAAAAACAAGCGCTCAGCAATAACCAGCACACTGAGGGCTTGTCCATGTGATTAGAACAGACACAGGTGAGTGAACAGTACAAAAGAAAAGACTAGATTTGACTTATCGACATGAAGAAAAACATTTAAAACGACAGCACATTATATATTAATTATGAATTTCTTTAAAGCATTTAGAAACTGAGCTTCAGTTAAGGTCAGTTCTGTACAACATGTAGTTAATAAAAGTTACGTTTTGTCATTTAACAATGACAAAACTTCATCTTTAAGAGGAAGTAATACTTGAAGCAAACTTTTAAATTGTAGGTGTATTAACATCAACAAAAATAAAGATGTGATTAAATCCTTGTTTGTAGCAACAAGCTGGAGCTATGTACAGTAGAATAATGTTTCTAACTAAACTAAATTCATAGAGCTGCAACAATTTCCTACTTTTATTCATCCCTATATCTAACTTCTACAAACACAACATTCCCGTCCAGTTTAAACCTGGGAACACTCTGTATCAAAAACTGGTCTATCCCAAAGACAAGACCCCCACAAACAGAGTAATGTAGTTTATGCAGTTCAGTGAAGGGTGCAGTGACAGTTATGTTGGTGAAACAAAACAACAGCTTCACAAGAGGATGTATCAGCACAGAAGAGCCAATCCTGGAGGACCTGAGTCTGCAGTCCACCTCCATCTCAAAGAGAAAGGACATTCCTTTGAGGACAGCAATGTCCAAATTTGTCCAGAAAGGCCAGATGATTCGAGAGAGGTGTGAAGGAAGCCATTTTTGTTAAAATGGAAAAGGCCTTTGAACAGAGGAGGTGGCCTCAGATTCATGTTGCCTAGTATTTACAACAGTGTTCTGAAACCTAAATCAGAAAAGTTTCACTCTAGAACAACAACACCTGAATGGAACAGTGACACTAACGACTTACCTGAGCCTTTTAAACAACTCTCACATCAGGAGTTACACTGTCCTTTCATAGCCAACGACTATGAGACCAGGACAGCCTGGTCCAATCAGGTTTGGTTTCAGGTCAAACCTCTCGGAATTTTGTACTCTTAAATGCTGCTTTAAATTTATTATCATATCTTCATAACTTCTATTTACGTAAAAAGATTCATTAACTTATCTTGCTCTTGTGTTATTCTGCATAAACATAAACATGTGAAATTTAATATTTAGTCATTATTTATTAGGTTTGAATGGTTAAATGTTCACTGGAACAATGTCTTTGATTATATTTGTAACACCGGGCTGCTGTTGACATAAGGCCACATTAGAAACATGAGCAGACACAGAGACCATTACATAACTCAGCAGAGGGCAGGGGCTTAATGCAGCTGTTAATCTCTATAATTGTTTGTGAGTCACACTGTCGTTGTCACTGGTATTTTTCATCTTTATTCTCCTCCAGTATCAACGTGGCGCTGGGTAATTATTTACAACAATAGTAAGAGTCTGTGTCGACCTGAGACTCCCAGAAGAGCAAACGGTCGACACTGATCTTCAGCCACAATCGGAGCAAAAGATGTGGAGGTCGTCTGCGGCTGAGTTATGTTCAGAGCTGGTCGAGACATTACAGTAAACAATCTCATTCAGCTCCTGGACCTGGAGGAATGTGGGAAGTGTTGAGCTGAGGATCTAATAGAGCAGCATTACAGTCTGAAGGGACAGACAAAAATAATAAGTGTTTTCTGTGAAGTGTACTGTATGGGCTACTTGTAGATGGTCCAAACCAGTTTTTCAGATCTTCTTGTAGACCAATACTCGTAGATTTCTGATTTTTTGGAAAATTCTGATTTTCCAGTAGATTTCTGATTTCTGGGCTACGGTGTCTTGTACTTGCGCTGCTCACTGTGCTTCCTGTTTAGTCCCGAACATTAAGATCAATGCGTGACTCGCTCAGGGACATTTCTGCCGCTGATGAAGCCAGTCGATAGGTAATTTCTCCTGAGATGTGGAGACGTGAGGCCACCAGTACTGTATCGAGCCGCTGAAACTCCCCCAGGTCCAGCCCCTTCTCTGGACCGGACTCAACTTATCGATGGAGCATTAATGTAGTCAAACACTGAGCCACTGCTGGACTCAAAGTTCGGCCCAGAGCTTAGTAAAAGAGGGTCTAGAGGGGTTGGAAACATATTTACTACAGTAGTAGTAGAAAAGTCGAATGCCAGTTCACACTTGATATAAACTTGAGTTTTTGTTTTGGTGTTAATTAATTAAAAAAAACATATATTGCCTAAAAAAAAAAATGCTTTTAAGTCACTTCAATCCTTTTTTTAAGCTTCTATTAATGAAGTGGCAAAGAGAATGTTTTAAATGCTGCTGGGAAAAAAAACAATTAGAGCTGCCAGTGGGTTCAAAATAAAAATGATATTCTTTGTCTTTGGCCTTAATCCAAATAAGTGTTCAGAAGTTGTTGTCATAAGCAAATTATATTTAAAGGAATAGTATAACTTTGAGGAGAAGAAACATTCAAAACATTTGAATATTTATATTACGCTCTCCTTACTTGTTCTTGTGCGTTTTGTTTCAGTTCCGTCCCGACGCAGTGACCTCCAGATCCTTGGTTTCTGTTTGCTCCACTGGCTCTGTGGCTCTCTGCCCTGGGACCACCTTCTCAACAGCCCGGTCCAAGTCCAGGAGGCAAAGGACAGGTACCATCCTACAACAAGACTGTGCCCTAGACCACTCCCTACTCACACGCATTGTGATGTCTTAATGTCTAGTGCAATAATCTAGCTTCTTACAAAGTATCATGAAAAGTAGTGAACAGGTTAAGCCACCAAATGCAGATTAGACCATAAGGTTGTGTGCTCCAGAACAATACACATATTAAAATAGTTTTTGCTTTATACAGCTATGATGAAATAAAGGCTCCACTCTGTTTTCCAAAAAGCAGCTGTTTTATCTTCCAAACACCCACACAGCACTCTCCACATCATTTTATTCTGGCTGAAGAAAACATGTTTAAATTTCAGAAGTTAAACTAATAATGTGGTAATGTTATGTTTGTATATTAGTATTTCTTAGGTCAACACTGTGAAAAACTCACTGCAAAATCACTTGCTTACCTTTGCTTGGAAGTAAAGTTGGAACTACGCATGTCTAATACACAAACAGCTAATACGTTAAACAGCTCTCCGTTGTAGATGTTTTTGATGTAATTTGCCCTTAAATTGCAGAGGTGTAACAAACTTAAAAAAAAAACAGAGCCACAAAAAAGGGTAAAGTGCTTTGATTGAGTTGTAATCTGCTTGTTCTCATTTCTGATTGGCTCATATTAAAATGAATAAACTGTCCTCATTAGTGATATTAAGTAGTAGTCGGGCTGATAGCCTTCTTCAGTGTTGTGTCGTTTATACCACTGTTATTGAGAGTGTTGTAATTTTCTTCCGGAATCTCTTAAGGCAAGAAAAAGAGTGGCAACAATCCAGTCTCAATGAGGTAGAGCTGTATATTCATTTTTCATTAAAGTAACCCTTCGTAACTTTAGAAACTGCAGAAGAGTTTATTTGTACTAAAATTACTACTACCTTTTACTTTTATTGCACAACAGTTGTCCATAATTTAATCAGATTAAATGTTCTTTTGTCCCTTTCAGGCTGATGCAGAACTTGCCAGACTCCGTCAAGGAACTGTCACCAAGCCGAGTTGGAACAGGTGAGGGTGAAAACTTTATTACATGAACAGCCTTGATACAGTCTGCGGCTGCGAGTGTGAGGCTGGTAGAACCAAACCCTTGAGGCTTTTAGGGTTAAATTGTAGTGCTGTCCACTTTCCTCCAGAATAAGCCTCTTCTTGTGTCCCTGGAACTTTCTCCCAATTAAACAGCTGTCCCATTGACATGCCTTTCAAAGTTAGTGGTGTTTTATCTCTCCTCTGCTGGAGAGGTCACACCTGGGAGAGGCCGCTGTGTGATGTATGGTCGGGACAGGGGGCTGCACCGACGCAGATAAGAGCGCAGTATGCATCAACTCAAAGCGAACGGAGAGATACAGGTCCCGCTGCAGAAGGTGTCATACTCAAAGACCGGGTGCCGTGATGCATCGATGTGACTGAAACAATGCATATTCACAGCTCAACACTAATCTGCTGAGTGAGAATAATTCATACAGAGGACGGTGGATTATCTGCAACAGAGTTTAGTTGCCAAAGAAAAAGAAGAAGAGTGACTCAGGGCTTTATTACTGCAGAAGTGACAAGAAAGTGGCGGAAAAGTTAAAAAATGTTCACACAAAAGTTTTTTTTTAGTTTAAATTATCTTTATACTAAACAAAATAGTTGTAAATCACCCAATTGGAATGTGTAAGGTTGGAAAAGCATTGGTAAGTTTGAATGCTTGGAAATGTATTTGTGTCCTGGCCTGTTATGTAACTGTTTTCTCTCCAGATGAAGTGGCTGAGTTCCTGTTGTATGTAAAGTCTCTGGATTATAAAGACAAACCGGACTATCAGCTCCTCAAACATCTGTTGAGCTGCAGCAGAGGAGACCTGGACTTTTCTCCGCCTCGAGGACCTACTTCAGAGTCCACCTCCAGAACCAAAGAGCCACAGCCCAGGAACAAAGTTACTACAAGTTTAAATCTTTTTAGTTAATCTTGATGTAGTTTTTAAGTCATTTATGTGAGATACCGAGTTTATAAATTGGTCTTATACTCATTGTGAGCTTTTAGAATTTGTTGCTTCTTGTTCCTCGCAGAAGTAGACAGATCTCTTTTTCTCTCCAGGTCGAACACTATTGACTGTGCACTTCAAAGGTCTGACGTTTTATGTAGTAAAAGTTGGATAAGGGTTTAAACTTGGGAAGAGAAAGCTGATAACAGACGTCATGAAACAAATTAACCCAGATTAACACAGCCTCTGGTAACTTTTGAATAGAAGCTGGCAACACTTTTGTTTTGGCCCCCATTTTTCATCAGCTGAACTCCAAGATCTAAGACATTTTCTAAGTACACAAACAATTTTTCTCAAATATTGTTCACAAATCTGTCCCAATCTGTGTTAGTGAGCACTTCTCCTTAGCCGAGATAATCCATCCACCTCACAGATGTGGCATATGAAGATGCTGATTAGAAAGCATGATTATTGCTCTATGATTATTTATTGTGCCTTAGGCTGGCCACAATAAAAGGCCACTCTAAAATTTGCAGTTTCATTGTATTGGGGAGGGGAGTCCAAAAACCAGTTAGTATCTGGTGTGACCACCATCCGTGAAGAAAAGTGCCAGACTCCATCAAATGTGAGCGTTTGCCCACTTAAGTCGGTTACGATGATGAACTGCAGTCAGGTGGAGACCCCAATGAAGACGAGGAGCAGATGAGCTTCTCTGAAACGGGTTCTTACAGTTTGTGCAGAAATTCTTTAGTTATGCAAACCGATTGTTGCAGCAGCTGTCCGGTCGGATAGTCTCAGAGGATCTTGGAGGTGAAGATGCTGGATGTGGAGGTCCTGGGCTGGTGTGGTTACATGTGGTCTGCGGCTGTGAGGCCGATTGGAAGTACTGCCAAATTCTCTGAAACGCCTTTGGAGACAACTTATGGTGGAGAAATAAACATTCCACTCACGGACAACAGCTCTGGTGAACATTCCTGCAGTCAGCCTACTGCGCACCCTCAAAGCCTGCAACATCTGTGGCATTGTGCTGTAATAAAGCTGGACATTTTAGAATGGCCTTTTATTGTGGCCAGCCTAAAACATACCTGCGCAATAATCATGCTCTGTAATCAGAATTTTGATATGCCACATCTGTAAGGTGGATGGATTATCTCGACAAAGGAGAAGTGCTCACTAACACAAAATTTGGACAGATTTGTGAACAATATTTAAGAGAAATAGACGTTTTGTATTAATAAAAAAGTTTAGCTCATGAAAAATGGGGACAAAAACAAAAGTGTTGCATTTAAATTTTTGTTCAGTATATGAAAAGTAATGCCCTAAACGTCATACTTAAAACTATAATGGAAAGGATTTCTAGGTAAATGTGCCCCATTTTCTCTTTTAGTGCTCATTTGTGAAAGTCATATCCAGGTTAACTCTAGCTCTGTATAATTTTACACCATTTCCCTTTATTCTGTGAGCTTCTTATAAGAGCTACACTCAAAAACCTCCCTCCTGTGTAAATAACTAGTAATTATTATAAAACAGGCAGCAGGGTGTTTGTTCACAGAAACATTCCCCTCCACATTTTTTATTTAAATTTTTACAATACAAGAATAGCACTGAGCCTAAAATCACTAAAAATGCATGGATTTTAGGTATTCTGACTACTTGGCCTTTGAATAGTCCCTAAAAACATATGTCTCCGTAAATAGTTGTTAAACTGCATATTTAGCTTTTTTGAGAAATTCATAGAGCTGAAAAGTAGGATTAGAGATGTTTATAAACTATGGAAATGATTCCTTTTCTTGAAAATGGGTTTCTTTATTTATTTTTTGGTAAGGCACCGGCCTGAATATATTCCCATGGCTTATTTTAGTTGATTTTTGTAGCTTGATTTTTGTGGCCTTTTAAAAACTTGTCACTAAGGTCCAGTTTCCCGTGTCTCGTCTCTCAAACTCTGAGTGGAGAATGTGGCTCAGTGAAGGAGAGAGTTAACCCTGCTTTGACCCCGCCGAGTGTCAAAAAGGTCCCTCTCAAACTCGCCACAATCACTTCTAGACCCCAGTGGACTCAGCGAGTGGCCAATTTGAAGATGACACACACTTTGCTCTGCGCGGGGCTGATTACTCCTATTTGTTTCATTTCCGTCTGAAGTGGAGGCCAGTTTGATCCCGAGTTAAACACAAGAGGCCATTTAGCAGCGGTTCAGTGAAATGTGGTTTAATGCTCCTGAAGGTAACTGCTCTAAGAGCTAAGGGAATTTGAAAGTAAAAACTAAAATATGAAACTGTTGTCATTTAACAGAGACCGGGACGAGGACGAGGCCGAGCCAAAGCAGAAGCTGAACCGATGGAGGTAGATGGAGATATTGTTGAGGAAGAAGAGGGGCAGAAAAGGAAGCCAAAACAGGTGCCGGCGAAATATATAAGAGGCCCTCCCATTAAAAAACCTCAAGTGAGAAAATACTGCATTTACACAATGAAACATACGTGCTTCTAAAAAGGTGTTTATAAACGAGGAAGTATTTGTGCGAGGCTCAACATTAACGGTTGTCAAACTCCAAGCCTGGGACAATGTACAGTCCTCTTGAGTTCCATTTAGAAAAGTAATAAATACTGTACATGTCTTGTTGATAAGCGTTGTCGAGTGGCAACTGAGCCTCAGTGATGGTTTATGCCTGTCCAAAGAGGTCTGTTTAGGACTTAGACTTTAGTCACAGAGATTTACAACCCGAATTCCAGAAATAGTGAGACGTTTTTTTTTTCCTATTTGATTAAAATAAAAGACTTTCAATTTTCATGAGCCAATATTTTATTCACAACAGAATATACATAACAAATGTTTACACTAAGATAGTTTACACTTTTATGCACAAAATGAACTCATTTCAAATTTGATGCCTGCCACAGGTCTCAAAATAGTATAGGGGCAAGAAAAGGGTGAAAAAGCAAGACATTTTAAAAAGATTTAGTTGTAAGCAACTAAATTGCATATCTCAGTAAGGGACAAGGCCGATCTTGGGGCCCTCAGACGACACTGCTCAGTCATGATTGTGTCAATGACATTACTAAATGGACCCGGGAATACTTCCAGAAACCACTGACGGTAAACACAATCCACTGTGCCATCTGCAGATGCCAACTAAAGCTCCATCATGCAAAAATGAAGCCATATGTGAAGCGCCATCGTGTCTTGTGGGCCAAGGCACATTTAAAATGGACTGTTTAAAAGTGGGAAAGTGTTCTATGGTCAGATGAGTCCAAGTTTAACGTTGTTGGAATTCACAGAAGCTGTGTCCTGCGAGGTCAACACCTTCCAGCGTTTTATCAAGCGGTGAGTTCAAAAGCCAGCATCTCTGATGGTATGCACCCCCAAACCACTGACAGTGCTGTCAGTGGTTTCTGGAAGTCGGTTTATTCTCGGTTTAGACTCGGTTTAGTCTCGGTTTAGTCCTGGTTTTGATGGAATGGACATTTTTCATGTTTTAGAAAGACCAATATGGCGTTTTAATGTTGTCTTGATTATTTAAAACTGATTGAAGAGCAGAGGCAAACAAACTCTTGGTAGTCCCGCTCGCCATCTTAACTGTTTTGAACGAGGGAGTTGGGCCTAAGTGCGACGCAAAGAAACACGCCAGAGGTATTCCACTGTGATTGATTGGTACAGAACATATCTGAGGAAGTGACTGGCTTGCGGAAGTTTGCCAGACAGAGTTCCTGTAGAAGGCAAGGCAATTTTATTTATATTACACAATTCATACACTGAAAGTGCTGAATATAAAGAGAACTCACGTCAGGCTGGAAAGGATCGGCCGGCCGTCCAGATCTGTCACCTATAGACACTGTTTGGTGCATTATTAAATGACTATTCAGCAGCTGGAAAACTATGTCAGGCAAGAATGGGAATTTGAAATGAGCTAATGTTGTGCATAAAAGTGTAAACTATCTCAGTGAAAACATTTGTGTATTCTGTTGTGAATAAAATATTGGCTCATAAAAGTCTTTAGTTTTAATTTAATTCAAATTAAAAAAATGTCACAACATTTCTGAAATTCATGTTGTAGCACAAATCTGAAGCACAAACACCTGCTAAACTTGCACTGAAACCAGTAAAAACTAACTCCACACTGTCCAGCAGAGGACAGGGGATGTAGACAATAGTTTGATAGATAAAAGTTAGCAAAGCAGCTAAATTTCAAAACTGTCTTGCTCCTTCGAGTGTGCTGTTATATCTGAACATGAACATTTTCTTATGTGATTATATCAATATTTATTTAACATATCAAAAACATATTTCTGCTCCCAGACTGAAGACAGAGCGTTACCTGAAAGAGGTGCTTATCCCAAACCCAAGCCTTTATGCTTTGACACAGATGACGAGGAAGACAATGAGCAGGAGGAAGAGGAACAAACCAAACCTAAACCAATCCCAGCGTGTTACCTTCGAGGTCCTCCAGTCGGCCCTAGAGCCCTGGACACTCAGGCGGTGAGGCCCCGGCACTAAACTGCTCCACATCCTTCTTTTCTATCACAGTGTTAGTAAAATTGAAAAACCATTAAAAAAGATTTATTTAGAAGTGGATCATTATAATTACAAGTGACACTCTTCGACAGAAAACTAAACCTGAACAAGCGATGAGGAGCGTGGCTTCAGAGAGACGTCCAGAAAGAAGACCGCTCACAGTGAAGATAAACTTGTATAGAGAGGACAGAGTCTGCAGAGTGTTTTATGAAGAAGAGTTTCTGTGTCGTCACAAAGTTGAATATGACGATAACAAAGCGAGTGGACTCAGAGGACCTCCCTTTAGCACAAACGGGACAAGGCTGCAGCACTGGGTCCTCGTTGCTGTAGTTTTCATGTTGGTGGTCATTTACTTCAGTTTTTAAGACTTTCTATATGTTTTTTGACTGTCACTTCTGTGTCGCCATTTTCACAGTAATTGGCTGCAAAAGAAGGAATTATTGTCAGTGTTGACAGAAAATAATTTTTCAAATTTTATTTACTTTATAACATTTGGTAAAAGTTCTCTAAAAACAAGAATGGGTAAATGTGCAAATCTGAAAAAAATTTTTAGAGTAAACAAAAAAACACTAATCTGACTATTATTATGTTTCATGGGAAATTTGGAGTTTTGGGGATTTCAAAAGTAAAACAGTAATCCACACTGTTTTCTAAGTGTTACTAAAACCTAAAGTATCCTTCAGTATTATAAACACTACACTACATTCCAAAACACGGCAAAAGTTATGCATTTTCAAATAAAATGCATCAGTGTAGATGTATGTTTCATGTCAGAAGTGTTACAAGGAAAAGCTGAAATGATCTTAGATATAATGTAAAGCTGAAGTGTTTTTGACTCTGACTTTTCCTGTCGCCGTATTCTGAAGCATCTCAAACAAAACCCATCAGGACTGAGCCTTTAAACGACTTCTAAAGCCACTTCTGATCAAACAAATGACACTTTAAAAGAATAACACAGGCTTTGACTTCTCTATCGTCGGTAAAACGGCCTGATTGTGGCATATTGTTCCTGAAGCTCTTTACACTTTTATACAAAACAAAAACAGTTTTATATTAAATGGATTGTGAAGAAGACTTACCTTGTTGCAATAAGGACACTCTCCAAAAACAATGTTGAAGCTCTGGCGGCTGGAAGGCAGCGCTCGCAGCCACTAAAATTCACAAAGAGAGGATTTTATTAAACGATTAAACGCTCAGGGGTCAGTGTCAAGAGATGATCACTTGTTTCTATGTTCACTCACTTTAGAAACTCACTTTTATCTTATACTTTGGTGCTTTTTATGGGTTTTTAAAGGAAATGTCATGATATTTTATTGCAGAGATATGGAAGTGGCATTGAATATATTTGTAGTTGTAATAATTCAGAAAACGCAGCTCATTTCTCGAGGCTTAAAACAGCACCCGTCAGACCAAATTTAAAGGTCTAACTAAAACCACTTTAAACTAGTCCAGATCTGGTACATTACAACTATTTTACATCAAAACAGGATTATAACTATTTTGTCCATTCTGTCTTAAATATATTTAAAACTGGTCCAAGTTAAGACCACTCAAGACCAGCTGAATCCAGTAATAATATATATCCAGTATAAATGCATTCAAAACACTGTTCTGCCATTTGCCATGTTTTTTTGTCAATAGAATACAGATGTTTTATAGATTGTATTTACTGTAACAAGAGAACATAAAATCACTGCCTGGGCTTTGTATTTTATTTAAACAATAAGATGACAAGACTTGAAATAAACTAGTTGATTGTTTCTTCTTAGTGTTAAATTTACTTATAGTCATTTTAGCTGACGCTTTTTTATTCAAAGAGACTTACATTAAGGTTCCATTCACCAGTGTTACAGCTGGAACACCACTGGAGGCAAGGGGGGTTAAGTGTCTTGCCCAAGGACACAACGACAGTATGAACTGTGGGGAGAGCAAGAATTGAACCACCTACCTCCAGGTTGAAGAACGACCGCTCTACCACTGAGCCCCGCCCATTTTAAATGATTTTTTTTTTTATAGACAAACTGAAATACTGCAGATTATTATTTGTGAACATAACTCATAGTGCTGTGTGTTTGAACTGTACCTCGTAGAGACAGGCCTGGTGGAAAGGCTGACCACAGCGAGGGTCATTACAGACCTGATCAGGGATCGCAGACTCCAGACGATACGAGTAACAGATCCCACATTCAACACTGAAACTCTGCAGAGACACATCAGAGAGTTAGTGAAAGACAAGAGTTCTCGAAGGATTCATTTTCACAGGAATCATTTTTACTTTCTCATGACACTTATATTTTATATGTTACATTCATTTATAAATCTGAACTCTAAAAAACTGGTGAGGTGTTATTTTTATTTCCAAATGTGGATAGTAAAAAGATGCAATACCATTATATATATGGGGAAGAAAGCAACTTGTTGGTGATATTTTGGAGCAAATAACGACAGCCATTTGATTCTGATCCTAGGTTTGCACCTCAAGGAAAAACATTTTGAACCCCTGCCCCATTTTGGGCAAGGGCCAGCGCCATGATGAGAGTGACCCGGGGCTTCATTTAAACTTTAAATGATGGCTGAAACATGCTTGCACCACTTTACGCCAAACTTGGGAGCTATTAAAATTCCAGCTAAATGTGAAACTGTGTAGCTTTGACTCGGACCCATGTATGGGTATTTTTTGGAGACACACGGCTGGTCCTGACGAATGAGTGGCGCGATTTATGAGATAATTACTCAGACAGTTTTGATGCTTTCTGTGGGAATCTAGCTTTTACAAAAACAATAAGAGCCAGCATCTAGTGGCTGCCATTGTTATTACACTTACTCATATTGGTACTAGTTAACCTCACTCCGAGTAGCGCTTAAGGTAAACCTCTGTAACTTTTTTGTTAGTTTAGTTTTCAGTAACAAACCATGTTACACACTGTTAAACATTCTAAATATTCCGCACTGACATCACTTTGTAACATACTGTACACTTTCCTCCCTGTTTCCCTCTTGCTGCTCTTTCTAGTGTAATGTGAAGATAGTGTTTTTCCGGAGCTATCCATTAACAGCGGAAAAAAGCGATGGCAGGTAAAAAAAAAAAAAAAACAACATCTGGTCATCTCAACTTTTTTGCACTCCTCTGAATGTTAATGAAGCCGAGGCATTAATCACCGCGGCGACAGCGGATAAACACGCCGCCCTTTAAACCCGAACGCTACGATGGGGAGGGGAAGTATACAGCATGGAAAAAAAATTAAAAAAGGGGGAAAGATAAATGGTTTTGTGTGATTAAAGGGAATTGATAGAGCACAGTATTCTGCCATCTTTGTTATTATCTGTAAACAACCCAATTAAAGAAAAACTGGAGCCCACCTTGTATGAAAACTAAATATATGAAAAAATAAAAACAGTGTGTCCGCCTCCTTATGACTCGAAGCTGGAGCCACACAAATGCAGACAAACACAGGGCCCTTGAATTGATCGTGGTGCGTTCAAGTGTGTGTGTATGTGTGTGTATGTTTGTGTGTGAGACTTACAGATTTTTCGTGGGTGGCAGGTGACGGGAATTGGATCTCCAAAACATCCCCGAGGTTTAGCAAGACGCCGCAGTCCGGGTTCCTGCCAAGAGGAGCACACACAGCGGCTTCACACACTAATTAACCAACCACATGCAAATGAGAACGGCCAGCAGAAAGAGAGAGAGAGGCACACACTCAACGAGAGAAATATGGCAGAGGAAGATCCAGAGTTTAGGTTTATTATGTTAGAGGCAGGAGTTTTCATTTGGCAAACACAGAGGAGAAATGAAAAAGCAGTGAAGATGTTACAGGGTACATGTGTTTTCTGGTTATTATATGTAATAGTGAAACAATTGTTGAAATTTGTCTCTTGGAATCACAAAAATAGTCGAGTACAGTCAATAATTGAACAAAATCATACATGATGGCCGAAGGTTTTGCAATATATTGGAAAAACAAATAATGAACCTTATAATTTGAGATATGTGAGAGATGCATGTCAGGACCGCACAATTTCACGATTTCTTTATCAATTGTCATAAAGAAATGTGTGATATTTAAATGAAGTAGTACTACTCTTTGACGTAGTAATAGGTTTAAATGATTTAGAAAATATTAAGAAATGCAAGGCTCTGGACTAACTTTATTTGTCAAAGCATGGGTTAAATCAATTTTAAAGACTGAACCCGGACTTTTTTCATTTGGACGCCAAATAGTTTGAGTTAAGGCTTTGTTTGGACAATGATTTTTGTCACTTAAGACCATAACATTATTGCGATATAGTTGTTTGCAATATGGATACTGCAATCATGTCTAACCATTTATGTCCAGAGTCATTATGAAAATCCAACTCAAATCCACAAAGACCAGACTTATTTGTATAGAACAGAGAAAAAAATAGCTGGGTAGACTTAAATAATTGTACCCTTAAGACTTTTCTAACCGAACATTACCATGAATTAGAGGGCTGTCCTAAAAGCCCTCTTATAGGAGGGCTTTTATATACCTATGTTTATTTTAAACATAGGTTTAAAATAAACATAGGTTGCACAAAGACACATCTGAAAAATAAAGAGTCAGAACAAAACCACGTTGCTTACCACATGTGCATGTTAGTGTTGAGTTTATTCCTCAGCGGCGTCACAACTGAAACAAACAGGAATACATACAATTAGTTTTTATTTTACAGGATACAATTAGGTAGCCTGGGTACCAGACTATTTCTAGGTCTATTCTATTCAGAGAATAGTCTGGTAATGCAACCGCAACAGCCTCCTTCACAGGGTCGTGACAAACAGGTGCCAAATAAACCAATCACACAAAGTGGACGTAACAACAGCAAGTACATATTATACTTTTTCTGAATGAATGAGAGTGGCGCGGCAAACTTTTTGTCTGTTGCGGGCGCCATCTTCTTTGTTTTGGAATAGTCTCAGTGGCTGCAGCAGAGACACAGAGGGTTGCACATGATCCAGAACATTATTACATCTTTCTAACAAGGGCCTCAAACAGGTGAACACTTAGTTTAGACGGGCCTGACCGTGTTATTAAATAATATCTTGTACTCAGAGATCTCTTTGCACGGACTTATCATTAGGTAGAACATTGATAGTCTACTAAAATATCAAACAAACACTGTGTTACAGTAACCAGTTTTCATTAAATTTGGTTAAAGCTATTTTTTTTCTGCGTGACAAAGACGTAACGTTACATTATTTTAAAATGAAAATAAAATGTTCTTTACGTTGTCGGTTCATTTTAAAAACCTTTGAAACATGGATTTAAGACATTTTAATGCTAATTAAGGCCTTATTTTTAAATTATGGTTAACTCCTAAATGACTAACAAACCGTTTATCACCTCTGAATAATCACTCTTTTAGTTTAGATTTTCAGTTTGTGTGAGAATCCCTTTAACCTGCGCAAAATCACAAATCTTCTTTCAAATGTCCCTGTTAGTGTTTGTGTAGACACGCACCTCTCACTTCTCTCAAACTGCACCAGTGACTCTTCCTTTCCCGCTCCGGCCCTGTCTCCTGCTCATCACTCATTCGTTTTTCCTAAATGCAAAAAGCAATATTTCCCTGCGCCCCGTCGTATCCGAGGGTCGCTGCTCTTCTCACGCCTCGACTCTCTGTGCGTTTAATATCCTTTGAGTCGTATTGCCAGGCAACAAGCGGCGAGTCTTGTGACCTTGGGTTTTGCAAAAACAATGGCCGACAATTGACGAGGACTCAGACGGAAAAGAAAGGGGACGTTCTCTAAATTTGTTTGCGCTGTTGGTTCCAGTGACAATGAAATGCAAAGATGTGACATGACAGACGACAATAGTCAACACAAACAGAGCAGACACAACGCATCTGAACATCTGAATAATGGACAGAGAGAAAATACTGAACATGAATGCTGTTTACTCTAGTACTCTTTTTAAAAGAGGGTTAGAATGGGCTTTTATTAATAAAAATCAACTTGACACAAACTCTAAAAAACATTAAATAATACTTAAACAAGGCTAAAAAATATTAAATTGTAAATTTGCTTACTTTTTTATGTATTTATGTGATGTTTCCAGTTCTTACCTTTCTGTGGCGTATATTGTCAGTGTTGCATTCATTTGCCACAAAAGAATTTTCCATGTGGAACAAATAAAATAATGAAATGGACACTAATTAATATTTTCATATTTCCATCTGCAATATTAGTTTGGGGAAATATTTTTTAGAAAGTATGTGAGATTTACTTTTTCCTCTCTTTTGTCATGTACAAACAGTACGCATTCGTATTTCCACAAATGGCATTTGATTAATTCCTTGAATGGATATATATTACAGGGTATCTGCAGGTTTCTGAGATTTAGATTTAAGACTTTTTAAGACCTTTTTAATACCATCTAAAATTGCACTGCATGTGGGTCTCCAAAGCTTTTATTCCCATTGTTCTGAGTTTTAAAACTTTCTTACACAATATTTAGATTTACATTTTATTCATTTAGCTGACGCTTTTATCCAAAGCGACTTACATAGTTCTAATGTAATCACCAGTGTTACACTCACTGGAGGCAAGGTGGATTAAGTGTCTTGCCCAAGGACACAACGACAGTATGAACTGTGGGGAGAGTGGGAATCGAACCGCCTACCTTCTGATTGAAAGACAACCGCTCTACCCACTGAGCTACTGCCGCCCCCTACAATATACAACGGACCTTGAACACATTGCCACTAAGTGGTCTTAACCACGCTGCAAACGTGTAATGTGTTAGTTATTTGTTCTGCGTGACAAAGACGTAACGTTGCATTATTTTAAAATGAAAATAAAATGTTCTTTACGTTGTCGGTTCATTTTTAAGACCTTTGAAACATGGATTTAAGACATTTTAGTGCAAATTAAGGCCTTATTTTTACATTATGGAATTTAATACTTTTTAAGACTTTTTAAGGATTTGCGGATACCCTGATATTAGTCATTTGGCTCTTGGCACAAGCTTTAGCCCCATTTTCGTGCAGCATATTACACATAATCAAAGTTTGAACTTGAACTTGTTTCAGAAACAGGTTTAGAGTTAGTTTAGTCAACTCTGTCTGCAACTCTGTGTTCAGCTGAGGAGAAGAAAGGGACCAAAAAATGACTAACTGTAATTAAAACAGAGTTCAATATTTTATTGGAGAGAGAGTGAAGTCTTATGAATCTATGGATAATAACTGGAAAGAAATACTATATTTTATAGGCTTAGACTAAATTGTGGCAAATCAATATAAACAAATCTATATTGTACAACAGATCTCCTTAATTTATACATTAGAACTTTTAGGTTAATATATGATATGATGATATTTATTGTCTTTAAACAAGAGCCCCTTGAGAGGCAGAAGAGGAGACTCAACTCTGGATTGTAATAACCTGAAAACCAGGCTAGGCTAAGAGTGATCAGATCGACTCAGATAAAACTCAATATGCAAAATTCCATTTATTTTAGTAATTTAACTTAGACTGAGGGGCCATTAAAAAGCTCAGGAATCTTTTTTAGGTGTTTTGGATTAATTAGTTGATTAGAGAAATAAATGAACTTTTGCACAATATTAAAATTTTTCGAGTTTCACCTGTACTCTGAAAAACTTGGAAACCTGCTTTTTGAAAACAGGGCCTTTGTGTTGTACCCACCGTGCTCTGCTCCCAGAAGGCAGCACTCTGGCAGCATCTTCGGATGTCTGGGGTCCACTTCTACTTTGATTGACACATTATTTCCTGCAAATACAGACAGAAAATACATACTAATACCAGAACTGAAGTGTTTATTAAATATGTGTGTTTGTACCAATAGCGATGCGTCTCATAGTGTCAGAGCGGCTGGGTTTTTCCGGCTCCAGAACCCAGGTCTTGTTGTCAATCTCATCTAAAACGTCCCAGAAATCTGTCAGAGACTGGAGGACGAGCAGGAACTGACTGTGGAGCTGGCCCAGAGTCGTCTGACAACACAAACCAGAACATAGTTTCCACAATTATCAGTTATGAAACAACTAAACCAGACCTGACACAGCACACAGACACTATTTCAGGGGTCCTCTGTGACGAGTTTGTTGTACAGCTGAGAGAATAAGACAAATGTGTTATCTTATAACAAAGATGTAACCTTTTACCTATAAATAACGTACTTCTTTCTGGGGCCTCTGCTTTAAAATCAGTAATTGACAGAGTGGTCAAAATACCCATACCAGTACTCGTACTGCCATATGAGTACTCACCTTCTTTTTCTTAATAAAGCACAGGAACAAGTTATTGATAAGAACTCTACATAAATATTCAGTAAATGTAAAAATTGATGTCATACTTAACATAATATGATGACATATTCCAAAATTTTTGCTCCAGATTAGATTTTTTTAAGCCCTGAACCAGTTTATGTGTTCTTGAAAAGTCTGGATAATGTCTGTTTAAAGTTCTATGATGGTGTTTAAGATCTTATATAAGTGGATAAAGCCTCTCCTCTAAGATTCCTCCTCTCGAAAATATTTTACTCTCAGACAGTTTCAATTACCCACTCTTCCTCTTCTTCTCCTTGATATTTTTTTTCTTGAGTGAACCGGGCCGAGCGTCGTTATCCCAAGCCCTAACCATAATCACGCCACTGGCATTAATTGGGCGGTAATTGCTGAGGCTCTCAGCACCTGGACGATGCTTAATTGTGTGCACTGTGCTGGCACAATGACCCATAATTTTTGGTTCATTTTTATTTATTTTTTTCAGCTAATTTTACTGCGGCTGGTTCCATCTGCGCTACTCCTGCACACCTCCATCAGCTCGCCTTTCACTCTCGCCTACATCTGAGCTCATTCAGAGTAATGTCCCCTAAACACATGCTGCAGCACCTTATTTTAACCTTTTTCTTTTGATCAGAGCAGGTGTTGGCAAGTTTTAGAAGCAGTGGAGCTAGTATCAAGTGGACATCACCATTTACTTCAGCAGACCGAAGTTCTAACTGGACTGGAAAAAAAGGAAATATACCTTTAAATTAAGGCTGTCTAAAATTAGTACCTAGGTTTTAAGTCCTCATTTAAAATACAGGGCTGAAACTTGGGCAAACTTTTATTTATATTAAACAAAATTTTGGCCGTAAATGGTAAATGGTGCATTTATATAGCACTTTTTTGTACCTGGCTACAGCAAAGCACTAAAGATCTAAAAAGGACCCAAAACAGTTCAGTATTCATACAGTATAACAGAATGCCAAATCAATGGCAATCCAAAATATCTGTCTTGGAAATTCGAGTTTTGGTACTCTTTTATTATATTGCATTTCACTGTTGTTTTGTTGCTTCAGACTATTTCAACCTAATTCCAAAGGAGATATTTTTAAGGAAAACCCAAGCAGAAATCCTCCCTGGCTGGGGTTTGAACACAAGACCTTCTGTGAGGCAGGAGTGATAACCACTCTGCCATTGTGTTACTTGAGTTTCCATCTATTAGACAAACCTGCTCCCTCTGACTCTGCAGACCTTTTATTTAAATAAGAACATTTCAAAGACCAACAGGGGGCGTTTAAATACCCACTATCATTAACCTCGAGTGTCCTCAAGGCTCACTTTAGGATAAAAATAGTCTCTTAATGCTAATCTAAGCTGTCACCAGACCATTTCACATTTTACCCATGACTGCTTATAATTTCTAAATACATTAGGTTTTCATTGTTAAAATAGTCTTTAAATGGTCTCAAAGCACAAAAGGACACACACACAGCGAGGTTTATTTCTCTGCCTCCACACAAATGCACCAAGAGTGGCACGTCTTGGCCCTGCAACAGAGCAGGCAATAATTACTCATTCAAATGAACACGTCAGGCTGCGACAGACAGGCCCTTCCCCCGCCACACACAAACACATCAGAGCCCAACGCACCAGGCTCCGGCACAGACACACACTTCATGTTTTGGTGCGGGAGCGATCCATCAGCGGCGCAGCAGGACGACAGGCTCCATACGGCAGCGCTGTTCGGAGCTGGTCCTCGCTGTACGGCTGCCATGTATCAGCCGACACTGCCCACGCATTAGCATCTCTATCCCCGAACTCTCCCTGCCTCTGCCCGCGTCCCGCCTGCACCGTCACTCAGCCCTCAAAACGTGAGCTGACAGCCGCCTTCTGTGGAGAACGTTTCACAGGCCGCTGTTAGTGCACTTCCCTGTCCTACACTGTGTACGCTTTTGTGAACTGAGACAGAGCTGTGTTGTCTTTTTGTGAATACCAGCTGGACTTAGTGACCAAATGTCTTGTCATTTCTGAATCCAAGAGTTTGGTTCTAAGGGCCACACAACACTGGAATAAACTAAGGAAGAACTTTTTTAAAGTAAAGGTACCAACTGTACAAACATGTCAGGTTCATTTCATCCTCTATTGTACAACTCACAAGACCAGGCAACTGTATTTTTTAAAGAAAAGCAGAAGAGAAAAATGTCTAGAGTAAGTCTCACTGCTTTATATCCAGGTTGCCATTAGTTTCATTCATAATTGATTAAAAGTAGACCACGTCCTACTATCAGGCCTTAAATCACAAGGTATTAAGAAGACTGTCCTTAAGTGGTATTAGTTGTTGTAGTTAAAGAACTTTATCAATCCATCTAGACCCTCATTCTTAATAAACAGCACAATTTAGCAGTGGTGTCCCGCAAGGATGCATTTTGGGCCCATTCCTCTTTTATTTATATTTCACATCTGGTGTCTATTTCTCACAAGTACAAGTCTCATTCTGATTCTATAACTGCATGCTTTACAGAACTGTCATATCTTTGATGACATTATACTTTTAAAATTTTAAATAAAAAGTAAACTGAAAATTTTATTTGGTATTGTTGACCTCACATACAGCTGACCCTTCAGGTGGAAACCTTGGAGTGATATTAAACAGTGCTTTTATCAGCAAATAAATTCAGTCATCAAACCTGGTTTCTTTAATTGGCAACTTCTAGCACAGGTTAAAACCTACCTTTAACGTAATGACTTTGAGCCTGTATGTATATGTTTATAAACTCCTAATTGGGATTGTTACGGTTAAAATCACTTCTAATACAGGGTTTTTGCAACTCAATTACACAGATTTATATGATGACAAAACTATAGTGAAAGTTATTATTCTAATCTGAAAACAGCATATTAAAATTCAGGACTTTTTAAAGATTTCAAGACCCTATGTGAACCCCACTAGTCTGTTATTGGGAGGTATTTTTAAGACGGACAAAGCCACTCTGTTAGTCTGAGTAAATAATGAACTCTCTGAGACGCAGTGTGACGGAGATAAAAAGCCGAGATGAAAACGTCAAACAACAAATAACAAGGAGCTGAAAGATACAAAGCGGTCGCAGCTGATGATAACATCAAAGTGGTTTTAGGCCAATTACATTGGAGTCCGTTCGAGAGGCTGAAAGGAAGCATCTTAATACAGCAGGTGGAGAAGGACTCGGGAAAATTATGCAACAGGCAGCAGCGAGGATGAGTCAAGTGCATTTGTGAAGCTCGTAATGACAGCCTCGGTCTCAGAGGGCTTCAGAGATCTGTATTATCAGACAGTCAACAGAAGTGCCACTCATTCATGTGACTGATGTTCAGAAGAAAAGGTATGAAGAATTTAAAACAGGTCTCAATTCCTCTGAAATAAAGTAGAAGAACTACCTCACAAGATGGTGTTGGTACATGGCCCCACTAAGAACTGTCTTATTTAGTGGTATGTATTGCACTTTTAAAGATTGAAGATAGAACTTATAAGTGAACCAGAGCTTAGAAGTGGATCAGAAGCTGGGCTGCGGGCTACACACACCCTTTCCACGTAAACAAATGAGTAAAATACCGACTGAAGGCAGATACTAAGTTGTTCAAAAGAGCAATAGAGGTCAAATAAAAGGGGTGTCTGTTGTGTGAGGATGACCTAAGGTTTAAAAAAAATCAATATTACACTGTCAATAAATATGATGAATGAACTTTTGAATGAAGTTTCTCCATTTATGAAGTTCTTATTACTTATTCTTAATGAAATAAAACAGATTGCTGACCAGTGTGAACTTTTATTTCTCTCAAACAGGGCACGCTTCCACCTAACCTAGTGAGCTTTAAGGGGTGGTCTTTTGAGCCACAAACCAATAGGTGATGTAAAATTGATCTGACACGGTACAATTATGCATACAATATATTATTATTAATATATAAAGTTTTATTTTTTTGTGAGGGACAATACAAATACATATAGAGTACGGCCAAACATGTAGTTGAAAGTTAAAATTCCTGGGTTAGAGACAGGTTAGTTTATCTTAGTTAGTTAAAAGTTATTGCATTGTAGGAGTAAGTATATTCACTCACTGAAGGACTAAAACAGACAAATGCTGCTATCAACTCTCATAGAACTGTTTTTAATTGATTAATATATTTAAGTTGTGATGTAAACTAGTGTTGATCTGACGTATTATGTAAACAAATAGTGGATTATCTGTTAATTTGGAAACACTCAAAAGGCTTAGTTTCATCGTTTTATGTCAAGAAACTGGCTATTGTAAAAGTAAAGTACCACATTTCCTTGAAACAAAAATATGCTTTACTGCGATGAAAAACCAGGTCAGTCCGGAGCATTCTGAGAGTGAAGGCGCACTTTGGTCTGGATTATATGTTCTTATTGGAAGTGTACGCTTAAACAGCTGACTTAAACACTTGTCCTGTGTTCATACCTGTGGCGTCCAGTTGAAGGCCAGAGGAATGGGCACATCAGCGGAGCATTCGGGAACTTCTACAGGATGCTGTGTAGAGAAATAAAAACTTAATCCACCACTTACTTAATTAGTGACGTTATCTGCTGCTGTTACCAACATTTACCACTGGTCTTTTTCATAAATTGACTTTTAAAATAAGTTTGGTCAGTTGTAAGTCACTGTTCTGTTTCACCTTCAGCACTCACTCCCTTTGTGCTGGAGCCTCGTGAGTCCGTGCCAGTGCTGTTCGCGGTGAGGGATAACCTGGCGCTGTTTTCGGTGAGGCAGCTGGAAACGCGGAGGACTCGGAGCTATTTTTGCGATGCCAGAGGGGTGAGCGCAGCCAGCTGGGCAGGTGGGCGCACACAGGGGTCCCAACACCCCCTCCTTGTCCCGGGGGGCTGTCATCTGGGCTTAGCTAAGCACCATCTCACCGCGAACCCACCCACTACGCCCCAAAACAGACGCCCACAGAGAGACGGGAGCGCTGACAACACGAGGACGCAGCAGAGGATTAAAGGAAAAGCAGTGGTTTTGTACATACAATATAAAAACCATCTACCTGCTATGACTATTCTAATAAGTTACAAAAAAGTGAGATCTACTAAAACTCGGGAGAAAAAAAACAAGATAGTGGCAAATTTATATTAAACTCCACTTTTGTTATCCTTTTTTTAAATACATTTTTTTTATGAAAATCATGCAACAAATTTAGTTTTACAATGTTTAGTTTTACAGCATTTTGTTACTGCCTTTTGCTTTGGTTTGTTTCAGTAGGCCCACAATAAACTCTTGACGGAAACTTGACAGATTAACACAGCAGAGATAATTTTAGTTAATGTTGAACTTAACCGTAGCTATAAATGATTACTTTTGGGTAATTGTTTTTTTAAATTGCAGAAGATTTGTTAGTTTGTTCTAAAAGTGTGTGTTCACCCGCCCCATTAGCAGCCTTACACAACACAAAGTCTGTGTCATTGCTCCTGTCTGCTTCTCCAAACTGGGGCAGATAATACCTGCTGTAGGAAAAAAGTTATTTGTCGTTAATACATGACTAGACCTTTAAACTTTCATGATTTTTCAGCTTTTTTCGAGACCATATGAACTGGGTCTGGAGCTTTGCAACTGTAGAGCTTGAGGTCTGTGTGGAAATGCTTTATCTGTGCTCCATCACCGTCTCTGAGGACTATCATCTCTCTGCTCAGTTTGAGTCTGACCCAGATTGAGCATCACAGATGTAAATTACTGATCTGCTATCAGCAAATTGAACGCCCCATGAGTGAAGTCAGTGTGACATCTGGATATGGATCAGACTCAGGTCAAGAAAAAGCAGTAGTTTTACACAGGAGCAACTTCATGTTTGAGTCTCTGTAGTGAGCTAGGTGTATTTTTTTTTTTTTTTTATTCAAAGCTATTTTTAGACAATTTGTAATAGGGTCATCCAAGTGAAATCAACAAATTTTAGAAAACAACTTGGATTTGCTTCAGACTTGCTGTGATTTATGTCTATATAAAAGGTAGCATTTGTGCAAATGTTCAAACATTTCTGGAAACAACTCCCTGCTTTTTTAACACGTGCTAACATACTCGTGAGGTTGTCATTAGAGGATTTGGATTTGGTCCTGGCTCTAAAACATAAGTGACATAGTGTTTACCTTCGACTTGAGTTTAACGGTGAGTACGTGCTCCCGTCCCGACGAGTCCTCAGCTTTTAGCTTCAGCGTCTGGAAGTCAGTGTCGATGAACAGCAGCCTGTAACACACACAATACGAGCTCCATAAATCACGGCACTAATTCACTGAGAAGGGAACAAGTAACAGAGTGAACTGACAGCAGCCATCGTCCGCCATTAATCACAGAAAGCAATATTAAGACATCAACCCTGCCTTCAGATTTATCACTCGCTGTGACATTACGTCAGGCTCCGGCCCAACGTTCAAATGCACCACAACAGGGTTACTACACACTTCAATATGTTTTACAAACTCAAATATCTAGGCTTTTCAATGGATTCTTAAGACCATATTTGACAGGAAATTTACAAGTAAAGTTACAGATTTACAATAAAATCTATAAAAAAAAAAACATTTCCATTGAGAAAAATTATCAGCAGACTGCAGTGTTTAGAGCCACCTTTGAGTAACTTTTCCACACTGTTCGAACCACAGCCGAGAGGAGACCAAAGTGGTCTGCTATGGTATTGTATTTTGGAAAAGCTTTCTACCTACTTTACTAATGGAAATACCTAAAAGGCCACCTAGAGTTTAAAGATAAACAGTCTGATCTTTGACTATTTTTATCGCACCAAATACAAATAATGACAATGACATTTGGACTGCTGTTGAAGAGACGTGCATAGGAACATGTCAAAACGTTTGCAGCCAAATGTGTCAGTTTGTACAAGCTTTGCCATATATATATATATATAAAAGTGAAAACTGTATTCAGTCTGAGTTTCTTTTTCCTGCACTACTGCAAAATGCCACTGATGGAAAACGTCCTGTGCCCAGAAAGGATTGCTCCCACAGAGTCTAAGAGACTGGTAATATTGTAGGTTTTTTTTTCAGTCTCATTTCATATTAAAGGTATTTTTTACTGAGATATTGGGATTTTAACTAAAGATGACAGCTGGTTTATTTGTTCACATCATTCTGGTAATTAGATGAATTCTATATTATAGAGATAAAAAAAATATCACTCTCCAACTCCAACTTGATTAAAGGATATACCCTAAATAAGTTTGGATTTGGTCTCTCTTCCAATGTACCATACAATGGTCTTGACTCCATCTTTGTTACTAAAAGTCTTGATCCCCATAAACTCTGTTCTCGGTCATGACTTGCTCTTGGTGTGATTTTGATAACCCACTATTGTCTGGTAAACGTCTGAAAGGTACACATTCATCCAACAAAATGGATGGATATTGCACTGGTAATTAATATTATTCATGTATGTATTTTTCAAAATTTCTCTAATCAGATAAAAATTACTTGCTCTATGAGTCGATTAACACAGAATAAAAAACTGGAAGTTCAAAAGTTTCAGTCATGATCTGTCAATGAGCAACATTAATTTAAAATAAAGTATGACCATGACCATGGTATTATGATCAATTAATATACAAAGAAAATAAATAAAAATGTACAAATTGGAGAGAAAGAAGGTTTTAGACCACTAACCGCATCAAGAAACCCTGGATTTACAAGAACTATTACCCATCCATCTATCCATCTTCTACCGCTTATCCGGGGCCGGGTCGCGGGGGCAGCAGTCTAAGCAGAGACGCCCAGACTTCCCTCTCCCCAGACACTTCCTCTAGCTCTTCCGGGGGGATACCGAGGCGTTCCCAGGCCAGCCGAGAGACATAGTCCCTCCAGCGTGTCCTAGGTCTTCCCCGGGGTCTCCTCCCGGTGGGAGAACTATTACCATAAAAAGGAATTATGACTTATATTTTCAATCAACAATGACCACGGTCTAGAAATTACTAATCAAAAAAATACTACTTTTCCAACACTATGGTCCTTCCAGCTCTGATCTGTATTCTGTGAGTGCTGCTTTGTTAATGCTCTAATGGAGGAATATAACTTGTCCGGTCGTGCTGAGAGAGAGCAGTATTTTCACGCTGAGTCACCGCAGAAGCACTCCACATTTTATGCTCAATAACAACTCTGTAAGAAAACCCACTGACTGCACACACACACGCTTAATTGGACAATAATAATCATCTGAGAGCCCCTCAGCCAGAGCAGCTCGTACAGGACTGAACAGGATTTAAGGCGACAGTGACACAATCAGGCGCAAGTTTTATAAGAATCCACTCGGTCACTTTTTCATTTATTTTATGCTGCCACTAAAAACTGAAAGCTTTACAAAAAGCACCTTTGTTGCACATCTAGTGATAAAATTGAAAGTTTTTATTTTATTTTATTTCATTTCATTTATTATTATTTTTATTATTATTAAGGATAGCCCCTTGAGAGTCACCATCTCTTTTTCAAAAGGCACCAACCAAAAAAAAAAGACAATTCACTACATACATATTCACCATTACATAAACAAGACCTACATTGACATACACTTTTTGCTCTTTTTTCTTTTTTTTTACTCAAATGTGCAAAAAATGTACATATGTTTAGAATTTAAAACAGACATATCACCAATGTACTTTTATAAACTTTTGTAAAGTCATGAAGTTTTTTGATTAGATAGTGATCACGCATCAAAAATAACTCACAAAACTATAATACTTTGACTTTTGTGCTCTTTTGTGGTAAGATTTTCTGTAGACACATATTATGACCATGTGTCTTACTTTTATCTGATGAAGTTACAGCTCAAATAGTGACTTCACCAACGTTAATGAAGAAGCTTTGCTGTTGAACAAAGCCCATGTTTTAAATAAGGCTCATGAGCTTTTGCCTTCAGGGAGGCTCTTTAAGGCCCTGCTGTAAAAAGAACAGATATAAAAACTCATTTGTTCCACTCTGTTACACTGCTTAACCAGTGGAGGAGCACAACCTCAAAATGATTTTTTATATAAATTAATGTTTTAGGCAAATGGAATGTGATTCTTTGTCTTGGGGCTGTGATTGTGGTTATGTGGTTAATATTTTCCATGCAAACAAACAATACAGTATATCTTATCTTAATATTAACACTAGCAGAAATTCAAAAACAATATGCTACCTCTGTGAATCTCAGTTCTATTAAACTTGGGTAATAAGTTTAAAGAAGTGACAAAGCACTGGTTTAGCAGTGACATAAACTAACAAAACAAATGTTCCCACACTGCTAAAGCAAGAAGCCATCTCAGCTCTAGCACTAACTCTCTAAGTTAAATATTTGGGTCCACTATAAACAGCTTTGTGTTCATGTCTGTGTCCTACTGCTACAGTGAAAGAGTCTTCTTTATTTGACTAACTGTGCAGTGGGCAGCACGCAATTATTTCATAATCGAAGTCTGTTGATTACGTTGAATAATTGTTGCAGCCCTAATGTGGGATAAACCAATTAATAAAACAAGTACTTGGCTCCATGTTGATGAAAATTATTTAACCCCTAACTATTTTCAAAGGTGTTTTTTCTGATTCGAGAAGGATTTAATCTGCATTTTTCAACTCAGAAAGATGAGTTTCTGTCTTCCACATGAACACAGCATAAGAAAGCCTTCCTAAAGAGTATGTTCTTTTAAAAGCAGTCTTTGAACGACTCAGAGCCAGTAAACAGTAAAGCTTTGAACACTCCTTCCAAAATGATTTGTCTCGCGGTGACCTTCAGGTGGAGGTTCACTTTTCCCCGTCTCCAGTCAACCTCTAAATCAGTCTCATCCGTCTTGATGTAATTATAACCCATTGATGCTGAGGACAAAATACTAATCTGGCCTGTGAATGCGGCAACACTGCTGTCAGATTTACTGCTCACAGACGGCGCCGGGCCCTCCTTTCCACCTCCTCCTTTCTGCGTCCTATAACCGGTCCACTGAGACTGGAAAACAATGAAGCGGCGGTAGACAAAGACTCTGGACAGTCCTTGCTGGGATTTACAGTGCATTACGGCGGCCGCTGTGTGCCGTCGCTGACACGGCTGTATATCTGCGTTGGATTTATGGCCCGAGTTAGCGAGGAGTGATGGCGCTGCTAAGCTTGGGGATGACACACACACTTAGAGACGTGATGGAATGACGGCGAGACGATGTCCGACGTGCCCAGCTCGTAAAAGTGTCCGCTCGCTCGTGTAATCAAACACCGGCGAAGGGCACCTGCGTCGGAGAGAGTCATATGCTTGTGATCATGCTAATTCGACCCAGTGTCCCTGTCCTCCGTGTTCGAATGATTGAAACCTTCGAGACTCCATTTCTAAAATTACCTGCATATTCAGAAAGCCGTATCTCCAAAACACACACTTCTCTGGATGTGCCACATGTCAAAACCAGTATCAGTGCTGCCTTTGGGGCTGACAACTGGCTCAAAATAAACTACCAAAACTGTCCAACTTTTCCAAACAGACAGTATTTTATATCTTCATGCTGGAGGGCAAGTAGAGGTCAGGCCTTTTACTTTTCCATAACAGGTAATGTATAAACTCAACATCTTTTAATAGAATATCAGCAATAAATCTAACTTCAAAAGGCTGTACTAATCTACTCACTTTCACTTTATTCTCAACATATGGATTTATTCCTGAGAGAGTTTTTTTTTTCTATAAATGAGGCCCTAATATGTTATCCTAAAGCCCTGCATGGTTTGTCAATAAATTAATTAAATGAGATCATAATGATACAGTATACCACAGTTTAAACCGGGATTTTTTTTACTCTTGCATTTAGTTTTACAGTTTAATCTCCTAAAGCTTATTGTAACAGGAATCTTCTGTGAAAAAACAAGACCTAAAGACAACATCTAGGCTTTATAATGAAGCATTTTAACAGATGAGAATGATCAGCCCACAGATGGATTTTGTTCAATCACAGATTGCTTCTTGAAAAAAGGAGCGCTCCCATTGGTCAAAACTGATGTCAACAACAAATTTAACCAGGAAATAGTATTTTACAGCAAAACAGATCAAAAGAAAAAAAAATTGGGAGAAGGGCAGGAAATTAAATGTGTATAAATGTTGGCAATGCTTCGACTCAATGTTTAATGAGATGATGACAGGATCACTACAGTCACTATTCTTATTTAAATAGCTTTGAACATTGTATGGCACTCAGTCTGAGCAGCAAAGTAAGAATTTAATTGTGCAATAAATGCTTTGATTGCTTGAGTCTAATGGGAAACTCAGAGATAAAAGTGAAGGTTAGCTTTAAAGTACGGCTTAATGTAATGTATTAGTGTTTTGTGGAAAATTGGTCCGGTTTTACCTTTTTTTAATAAAAGCAGAAAAGGTCTGTGAAGGTTCTCAGTCATCCAGGACATCTTAAAAAAAAGGTAAGGTAAAGGCATCTGGACTCAGTTTTCAAGGTGAAGACGTTTCGTCTCTAATTGGAATTAGAGACGAAACGTCTTCACATTGAAAACTGAGTCCAGATGCTTCTACTTTAACCTTTTTTTTCAAAAGCAGAAAGAGTTACTACGCTGCTGTTGGGGGAGAGAGACGCTGAGACTGGGACAGGAAAAAGAAAATCAGGTAGTGCAGCTTTAAATGTGACGTAGGACCATCAGAACAGAACATAAATTTGACTTGAATTGACTTGAACTAAGACTTGAAGTCAAAGACCTTTCTCTCAAATCATCTGAAACCCTTAATGTCCTGAAGATTTTTATGATGTTATGATTTATATACTGTAAACTATAGGTATCTGCAATAAACTGTACAGTGGAATATTTCTTATTTAGTTTTGAATCACAGTGCTCCCTACATTTTATTTAAATACATTTTTTAACCAATTCAATTAAATACTGGTTTCCATACACATCAGTATTTGACTGATTACAGCGGTCAATGTTTTTAATCTCCTTTATATATTTCCAAAGACAGAAACAGATGAAATAAACTATTCAATCACAGTAGTAGCTGGATGCATACTATAGACTTAATTCTTAGTTTATGTTCATATCTTAGATAAAAAGTTCCTTGAACTCCAGAGCTTAGGTAATCTACCTTTTATTTTTACAATGTCTGATGCTGGAAGAGATTTAACTACATACCGAACTGCATATATACTGAATTTTCCCACCCTTTCCATTATGTTTAACTAGTTCAGGCTTCAGTGTGAGGTAACCATAAGCTTGAGTTCACAAATCGACATTGACAAAGTCTCAGTCCCCTCCCTCTCCTCCGGGGTCTCACGCCTACGATGGCAGGGGCTTGGTACTTGGACGTGATGGAAACAGCGTGACAGTGAGGCGTCCCGCGGTGAAGACTGATGAGAGCATCCCATTTGCAACTCGGCAGCCAAAGTGAGCGCCTCCTGACAGCGACGTGTGAGAGACATGATTTAAGAAGAAGAATGACTTACAGATGGGCTACACATTCACGGAAAACACTGAGCTGCTCAGTAAATGGGCATCTTGGTACGGTTTTTGAAGGGGCCTCTTCTGCTTTTTGTAAACTAACACTGTGTTTGCTCTGAGCTCAGTTTGTCCGCCTAATGTTAATGTTACAATGTTATTGGAATAATACAATACATTACTGTTTTAACCTCTGAAGTCAAGTACATACTATTTATCTTTTCTCCATCCATTAGCGCTGTTTAAAAGTGTTTTTATATTTCTGACATAATCCATCTTATTCAAATTCATAAAGCCTGTTGTTTGGTACAGGTACAGGTACATTGCACTAGTGATTTTTTAATTTAGACTTGCACTTGTTACATGTGAAATGACAATTAGGTTGAATCTGATCTAAATGTCTACAGCTGTTTGGATTAGATTGGTCATCTAATGCTTTGGCATCTTTGGGTGGGGCACATTCACCCTATACTCCTTCTAATGTAGGCTAACGGTATAGCTACACATCACAGAACCACAGTTCTCTAAATATGGGCTCAATATCTATGGTTTACTCAAAGACTCGGCTGTGCGGCTAAGAAAATTGAAGCAGTTCCAAAACAAATTAATATAATAAAAAAAAAAAAAAAAAAAGTTGAGTCTTTGAACCAGTTTCTTGGGGTTTAAAAGAATCAATCATCAAATAAAATTCCCAAATAGTTATATTGCTGAACCAATTTGATATTCTTGGGCTGAGAACAGGTCATTTAGTCATTTAACAGCCCCGGTTGACTTAGTATGAAACAAGCGTGTGCTTTTATGCTACATTTCTTTCAGACAATTGATGGTTAACACGCCTCATTTTAAACATAAAATAATGAATAACTTGCTCTTTGCAGCAGACACAGTGAGGCACAGCTTGTGTTTGAGATATTAGTTAACTGCGACTTAATTAACTACCACAAGTTTTTGTTTTGATCCAAATTCTGTTCCCAATTCAAGACCCCCCCCCCACACACATGTCTCAAATGGCATTAGTATGACATAAATTTTAATTTTTTTTATTTTTTTTTTAAAGAAACTGACCAAAGCCAGTACACTTCCACTTCATGTTACTAAATGCTTTTACACCTGTTTTCATTATCCTCTTAACATAATAACCAATAAGAATGTTTCTTTTCTTAGCCGTAACATCTCCACAGATAATTAGCAACAGTCTGCTCTTATCACCGAGCGCTGCTGACATTATTAATGTGGAAAAGCCTCTTGAGATGGACTCGTTCGTTTCAATGGGCTCCTTAAAGACGAGATGTATCTGACTAACATCACTGAGAAACGTTACTGTTGCACAGCAGCTCAATAAACGTAATGCAAATAGTTGTTTAATTTGGCTCTGATTGAAATGAAACAGAAATTATTATTGCTCCTCAGTGAACAGCGATGTAATGTTCCCGTTTCCTTCTCGTTTAATGGTCCCAGGACACTGGGGAGGTAATTATCCCACAGACTGAGCTTGTTTCTGGATGATCTACTTATCATCAGACCAGGTTTCTGTTTTTAGAAAGATTAACTTGTCTAATATACGTGTTGACTTTGGCCATTGTCCCAAAAGAAAAAAAATCATGTCTGGAGATTAGTATTAAAGTAAAAAAAATAAATAAATAAATGTTAATAAAAAGGCTGTTTTTTTAAAGTACATTGCACCAACGCTGCTCTAACAAATGACTTCTTATTTTAAGTTATTGAGTTATAGAGGCATTTTTTAACCACTTTTACAAAACCACTGCAATCTGTGTTTGCAATGTTTAAGAAGATAAAGTACATACAGCTAACAAATAATACACAAAATATTTTGTCCAAATTAATTCTAAGTTTTCAGTGTTCACATGATCTACATTTTTGTACCTTCTTCCTCAGCACATGTCCATTTTCACATCTGAAACACCTACATGAATAATCAGGGCTAACCCACTAACTCTTTTCTACAAGATCTATAATTTAATATTCCCTGATACCAAGTACAGAAATAGTGAGAATTGACAGTATATTTTTTGCAACTGGATCAACTTTTTTATATGTAAAATATTTCCAAAAACGGTTTGGAAAAGGGTTTTAATAAAAAGTGAGTGAAGAACTTATTACAGTATCTGAGGAAGGAAAACAAGTACAATAAGCTTTGATAATAGTGAGTACCGTGTGCTATGAACATTTTTACTTTTAGTGAATATAAGTATTTCCTAAAAACTATTAACTGTAAAAACAGTATACATATTCTTTTTTGTTAATGTTTAACTTGCCAACTGAAAACCTTTTTTTGTGTAAAGTTTTGCAGTGCACCCTAGGACAAATTGTAACACATGAGTCAAAACTATATAGGACTGTGATTATCTAAAAATAACACTAATTTGTCTGAAAAAAAAAAAAATTGTGCTCCTCAGAATCCAGTGGATTCAGTTTAGTCAGTCATCGTTTCCAAAACAACTCGAGAAGACAGAGTGCTGGAGAAAAAGCACATTTGTTTCTTATCTGAAGACAATCTTGCTCAGGATAGGCTCAGTACACTAAAATGATTTTTAAAGTGAGCTCATCTTTGACCACTGCAGGCGAGGGCCAACAGACCTTTATTGCAAAGTACCTTACACTTAAAATTTGACTGTATGTATATGCTTTAACTAAAACTTAACTACTAGTTCATTTTAGGCCATTGACCACTGTCAAAGCTCATTTGTTATGAGCAGGAATTTAATGTAGCACCAGTTTTGTGAAAGGACTCTCCGTTTGCCAAAACACAACTCTGTACTTTTTCCCAAAGAAGAAACCATGATTTAGTTTGATGTACCTCTTTTCCCTGAGCTTAGATTACAGATCCCTGCCTACTTCACTCATTTTCCACTTCTCTCTATTAATAACCGCTGCTACAATTATGATATTAGCAAAAATGCAAATGGTCCTAATTGGAGACTCTCAGGTTTTAATAAGAGAGCATCAGTTGAACCTGAGGAGGGCTGAAGGTAGGCTTTCCGCTGGAAACAAGACCAACATCATTTTCAGTGTCACTTACAATGCATTACCCACAGCGGGCCTCCATCTCCAGAGCTCTCCACATTCGCTTAGCGTCTTAATTGGTTCGGGCCATGCTAATAGCCACTGCGGGTTTTAGCTGTGTTTCTGTTTCCTGATTGGTTAGGCCTCTCTTTTGCCGCACTGTGGTCATCCTAATTGGTTGGAGATGTGTTAATTAATGGGGAACGAGGTCAGGTAGGTCAGCTGCCGTCACTTAGCGGAGCCTAAATGGCAGCTCCTGTGAAGCAGTTGGCCTCATTACAGGACATCAACTGAATCTTTGGGCATCGTCTTATCACTGGGTTATCACGCTGTTAAGGTCATAGGCTCAGAAATGTAACACTTGGACCTTGTGTTTGCTGTAGTTACATTAAAAGGGCAGTTCCAATATTAGATGAATGCTCTGTAATGTGATGCAAAGGAGAGTGCCCTGGTTGGAACAAACATTAATAGCATTTTGGTGTGAACACACTTAGATAAAGACCTGAAGGTAATTGAATGAACCACCTGACAGTAACCCCATTATCCAATCAGAGCAACACCATGTTTTGTAAATTATTAATGGCAAAATGGCTGCTTCATTGTCAAAATCTAAAACACGTCCATAAAGGCCAGAACTGTCACACCATTGGTCCAATTAGTGTTAGTTAGTTTGTGAACGAAGGCAAGGCTGAGGTACACCCGGGACAATCCACAGTCAGTGGATGCAGCTCCTGTAACTGTATCTGAGAGGGGGCTGTGCTCGGTTGTGTTCCACTTACTTGTCCCACCCGAGGGTCTCCATCTCGGAGATAAGCTGAGAGTAGTACTGAGGAGGTGGGATGGAGCGGCACTCAGGGCGGCTCTTCAGACCCACTTCCTACAATAATATAAAAACTAAAATCATTACAAAGTACATTCTGGAAATTTAAAGTAGCAAGGTTTTCATATTATCAGGATAGGGCTGGACAGTAGAGCGGTCGTCCTTTAACCGGAAATTAGGCGGTTCGATTCCTGCTCCCCCCACAGTTCATACTGTCGTTGTGTCCTTGGGCAAGACACTTAACCACCTTGCCTCCAGTGGTGTTCCAGCTGTAACACTGGTGAATGGAAGCTTCATGTAAGTCGCTTTGGATAAAAGCGTCTGCTAAATGACTAAATGTAAATGGGCACTAGCATTAGCAACAACACAGTGTATAACACTAGGTCAGAGGCGATATGGCAATATTTTACATAGTTTAAAATTAAAAACTTAAATTACTTTGATTAATTGCCCGACCCCATGTCAGGATTTCATACAATCCCACGCCTAATTGCAATAATGATAACATCAATATATATAGTATGTCAATTTGTGACATACTATATATACAATCCCACAATAAAACAAATATGTCATTGCAGACTCTACTGTTCTTGTAAATAGAACCTGACTGAGATATCATCAACGCCTGGAGGTGTCTCTTTACAGCCTCTTCATAAACCAACAGTGTCAAAGTGACCGTGTTTTAGCAGCACTCACCAGGACAGTCTTCAGCTCCAGGAGGAAAGTGGCCAGATCTGTCGACTGCTGCAGCCTCTGTCACGCGCCACACAACACAACAACAAGAGAGACGCGTTTGAGCGGGCGATAATGAAGTGACACTGCAGAGTTTTTCTCCTGTAGCCAGCCATTCAAATCAAACACACTGTTTGTGATTAATGGGCGCTGCCACTGGCTTTAATAATTAATGATCGCTTAAAGGCTGTGAAAATAATGAACTTTGCAGCCCGAGGTGGAATATCAATCTCATCCAAATAACCCTGAGGGACCACATAACAAATAGGGACATTTTCCAGACGATGTTAATTAAACAGTGAGAAATATTTTCATGTGCGTCAGAGTCAGGCTGATTCAGAAACGGAACGACGACAGGCAGAAAAAAAAACAGTGCAGAACAGAAATGACACAGCACAATGAGAAAAAAAAGAGGAAATGTTATGAGGTAATGACGTAGATACCTGTTTGACGATGTGTTCATATCCCTGCAACAGGTGTTTCAGCTGCCAGCAGCAATGGAGCCTATACAAAAGAGAAATGGGAGTGCTGTGAGTTTTCATTGTTCATGCCTGTTCTCGATGAGAATAAAAATTCTGATGAAAATCACAGTACACAGGGAATTTATTACGTCTGTTAAATGTTCATTCATTCATTCATTTTCTACCGCTTTGTCCCGTTAGGGGTCACAGGTGACTGGAGCCTATCCCAGCAGCTTTGGGCCTGAGGCGGGGTACACCCTGGACAGTGGCCAATTAGTCGCAGGGCTAACATTTAGAGACAGACAGTGACAGACAACCATTCACTCTCACATTCATTCACTAGGGACACTTTAGTGTTGTCAATTAACCTATACATGCATGTCTTTGGACGGTGGGAGGAAGCCGGAGTACCCCGGAGAGAACCCACAGTAACACGTGGAGGACATGCAGACTCCTCACAGAAAGACGGAGTCGGCCGAGAATGTTTGAGTCAGCCGGGTTTTGAACTCACGACCTTCTTGCTGTGAGGCAGGAGTGCTAACCACTCTGCCACGTGCACCCTGTTAAATGTTGTACCTTGCTAACCAACAAAAAGTAATTAGTAAAAAATGTATACAAGCCAAGGCATATAAATGTGCATTGTGTAAAATGTTGTAGTAATAATGATTAAAAAGATGGAGTAGGAAGAGTCTAATTGTTGTATTATTTCAGAATTTGTATTTCTTTTATCTTTATGACATTAGTTAATACTTGGCCTGTTTCAGCTGTCGATCTGGAGGGAGCAGTATCCTCATTCTGAAGTCTTGCCCCTGAAAAAAGGCAAAAAAAGTGATAATTGAAATAGATTAATATTAAACCTTCCTTTCCAAATGTTTAGTATCACTAATTGTCCCAAAAGCCTATTATCTCTTCAAAAAGTCTATAATGTATTACAAATTATTAGCTACAAAGTAAAACAATGGTCAGAAAAATCTAAATTATTTTGGCATTTTATTAATTTCTTTCAAATTTAGTTATAGTAGCTAATGTTCTAAAAGATCTATACTTTCCATATATTTTTACATAATCAAAACTATTATTACTCACTTGCTGTATTTGACACTACAGTGACACGTTGATACGTAGGTTGTGTAAATGTGCAGTCACAAAGATAAACTGCATTAAACTGACTTGTCTTTAACTTACCTCCTGCACTTACTAGGCGTATTAAACATTATGGCTTACAAAATGTATTCATACAAAAGCTCATAAATCACTTCTTAAAGTCCACTCAATACTTCAAGTTCAAAGACGAATAAATAAAAAGCTACTCATTAGTCATAAACCATTTGAAATTTTCTTGTATGTCACATCCAGACTTGACTACACGAGATTTTGTCTAATATTTCTACATTTTCAAGTGCAGTTTGGTTCAGAAGAGGTAAATGAAGAACATGTTGTTACCTGAACGGTAATAAATCCATCGTAGACTGTCTTTTCTTTGTTCATGGGCAAAAATAAAGGGTTGTCTTTCACTATCAAACTCTCCATTAGCTTTAATTAACGGTCAGCTGTTACCATAGAAACCAGAAACTGACAAAGGTAGTTAGCATTTGCAAACTCGTAAAACTAAACAAACCTAGCGTATTTACGAATAAACCAGACACCTCAACGGGTATTAGGTGTCATACCTAACGTTAAAGCTCTTAAACGTGCTATAAAGCCGTTACTGCCTTAATACAATTTCGTTTTAGTAACACTCTTCATGAAGTTGTCTCCGCTTCCTCGCTTCTTCCTGCCGCCATAAAAAGCAAAAACATGATACGTCACACTGATGCGTTCGCGGACTATTCGAAAACTGCGAAAGTCTGATATCTGTATGTTTGTGGTGCCATTAAATCAATCTGCATTAAATGAAGTATTTCTGCAGTTGAAGACAAGAAAGCAACGCAAGCGGTAAGAAATAATGTACTCATGTGTAATGCTTAAATCAAAGAACAATGAACAGAGGATTCATATTTTTTTTACAGTGACCAGAATGTACCTTATAGAATAAAACTGAAATTAACTGAATGGAAAAGACCTGAAAAGAAACACACAAACACATAAATTAAGGACCCACAGATAGAGACTGTAGGGGGCCCAGGCAGGAGGTACACAGGGGCCACCAATAGACACAAACACATAAAAAAAGAACAATGATGATAAAAAAAATGTTTTTTTTTTGTAAAATATGTAACCTGCTTATTCAAAAATTTAATAGCAAGTAATTTAATGTCTCTTCTTAATGATGATATAATAATTAATAATACTGACATAAAATACTGTAAGTATTATCTCAATGCTTGTATCATATATACTGTATAAACATATATATGTATATATGCTGTATGTATAGTATATATAATATGTCATAATACATAAAATGTCAAATGTAATTTCACGACGGTAAGTTTGCTTCAGATGTCCAACTAGTTTTATTTTATTGACATGTCTCTGTCAAAACAACTTACTGCATTATTAATTAATGTTGAACATGGTCACTGAAATTTATATGTTTCATAATTGTCACTCAGCGCACACATATCTTTTCTTATTTGACGACAAATGAAGAAAGCCCTTGAAATTAGTTTTTGTTGATTTAATTAAGCTATATTACATTTACATTATGAAACATATATACGCAAGCCGCTTGGGCAAGGACTTATGTCATTGCATTGTAATCTGCGGAATAAATATATTTAATTGTTCAGTTATTGATTTCTTTTGTGTGCAGTTTGACATCAACATTGTTTAGACCTGTATATTACTGTCCACAGCTGTTTTATTTAGGCCACCTTTTCAACCAGACGTGTCTCTCTGAAGACAACTTCATTATTAGTATGTTCTGTATTGAACATGGTCATATCATATTTCAAATACAATTATATAATATTGCTAAAACTATATAATTACATGTTAATAATGGTTATAATGTTATCATAAACTAGTATATATTAATATAAATTAAACACACTACTTTTTGAATTTTAAAGAAAAGATCCTCTGTTTTTTATAAGTCCATATAAAAAGTGAAATATCAATACACAAACTTGCTAAATATTAAAATTAGAAATTTGTATTATTTAAGTTTTTATTTTCTGAAAAGAGAAGCTGATAAATAGCTTAAAAATATATGTAAAGGTAAAAATCTTAAAAATGGGACAAGAATGTTTGTCTTTGATTAATTGATAATACCTTGATTTAGATAAGTCAATACTGTCCTCACAATAGTTTAAATGTACAGCTAATACAACACAGTTTAGAGATTCCTTTTCTAATCCAAGCTCAATTCCGACAATCCCCTCTCATCCTTGAGTTTTTTCCCTTTTCCACTCTGCCTTCATTGTGGCGTGGAGAATAGGAAACGTGTGATTATACTGTTGTCTACTGTACAGCTCCGGCTCAGCGGCGGACGGACGGAGGAGAGGGGAGTGTGCCACACACCGAGCCGAGCTGAGATTGATGTTTTTTGTCATCCACCTGCTTCAAAGCTGTAAAGGAAAAGGAAAAAAAAAATGCAAATGGAGAAGGAGCTAAGGCGGGGGAGGCGGGTATAGCTCACAAACAAAAGAAGGGGGAACCTCACTCACTGCAGATGATTTTTTAAGGGAATACTGTATCTAAGGCTTGGCTCAGTGTTGAATTCCTGCTTTTGAATCTCAGGTAAGTGCACTTTTTTGGGAGAATTTTGCAGATTTTACGGCAGAAGTCAGAGTCAGGGCTTTGGGTTTTCCTTTCAGACGGTTTTGTAGTTGAAGTTTATCGGCGTTGGGAGAGTCTGAGGCTGCTCCTGTATTGGTCTGTCTCTGTCCTGGCTGCGTCTGGGAGAGCACTGAGCTCAGAGACGAGTGTGTGCTTTGTTTGTTTCTGGCCGTGGTCACTTCTCTGGATCGCAATTGGCTGGAGCTGCAGCGTGTGGGTCTCGCTCCCTCCCTCCCCTCCTTGTGCTTTCCCTTCCTTCTCCTCATGTTATTCTCTCTATCTCTCCGTTTGAAGCCAGAGGTGCCGTGTCCGACAGGCGACATGCAGGATTTTTTTTTTCTTTCTTTTTGAATGACAATGAGACGTGCTGTTGTTTTCTCCGTTGATTGAGAAACATATGCATTTATAAACGAGCAATGGCACTTCAGACAAAGGCTGAAGTGTCCATTTCTGAATCTAAAAAAAACTTGTAATGACACTGTATTGTTGCATAATGCATCTTTTTAATGGCTTTGTTCTGACATTGCAGATTTTAACTGTTGCACATTTGTTATGTATTTTGAAAAAGTGCAGTATTTTTTAAGCCTTTTGTCCCATATCTTCTCTTTCTTGCTTCTTTATTCACCTTTAGTTGTGTATCTAGTTGAAAAAGCTTGCAATGATGCTGCATTTTTGCATTATGTGGCTTTAATTGGACATTTGCAACATTATAATACATTTCTTGTTGTCTTTCTTACCGCTTTATCTGCTTTATCTTTGTTTTTTGTGGTTTATATACCGATTATTTGGGCTACCACCTTTTATATCATTCTAGCAAAAGATAGAGTTTCCATTTGGTGATGAATTCATGACAAATTTTGCTTTATGACAAAAGCAATTAGTGAACTTTTCAAAACAAGACAGTTCAGAGTCATTTTGAATTTGAAATTCCAATGATGATATGGTTTTGTTGTGCTATACATAGTTTTTATGGCTTAGTCCAGTTACAATAGATATTAATCGATAAATTGTTTGCAGATTTTAGGGAAGACTTGCAGAATTACTGTGTTTTGGAATCAGCCTTTTGTCCCAATGATCATGTTACGTCCTTCTTCCTGTCGTCTTTTTTGCCTCTTCATCAGGTTTGGCTTTGTCTTTAGTGGCATATCTGTTGTAACAATGGTTTAAGCTGCCATTTTGTGAGACATTGATGAATAATTATGTTTCATGATACACGGAGCTTGACCTAAGATTATACGTTTTTAAAGCATGACGTCACATTTAGTCAATGCAACATCAATGAATGTGGAACGATCTGCATAAACTGGATTTCTACTTGTATCCTCCTTCTTCTTCTCTGTCTTTTGTCCTTTATTTTAATGTTGCACTAATGTTTTTTAAACATTAAAGCCTGTCTATAGTTGACAGATGCCTTTATAAAGCGGTAATCCCATTTTATACTAATGCTTTTGTCCATTCTGATTTTAAAAATGCTTGTAATGATATCCCAGTTCTTTTTATTCAGACTGTTAGATATTTGCTCAAATATTGTGTGTTACTACAAAAAACTGCCTTTTCCCCCTTCATTTCTTGGTGTCTTTTTTTGCTTCTTTGTCTGCTTTTGTCTTGTCAGTTTTGGTGTCCTCATTAATTTTATAAATATAATCATTTTATATTATCACTGGAATAGTTAGAGCAGCCATTTTGTGAGAAATATATGACAACGTGTGCTGTATGAAATGGTGAGCGTGATAAAAAAAATAATGCACTTTCAAAGCACAACGTCACAATTTGAATAATATTTAGTCACTAAATACAACTGATTGTTGGGAAAATCTCACATATTTCACCAATAAATAAATATATATATTTATATACAGAGATAGAAGAAATTCTACATCAAGTCTTCATATTTGTCCTCTTTATTTGTCTTTTTTATTCCACATTTTAATGCTTCAAAATCGAACAAACCACGGACACAGAGCTGTTCTTTTGTTTATTCACATTTATATGATCTTTCTAATGTTGTCTCTGAATTATTCCTCTTTTCCTTTTTAGACATGTGACTTTAACTCCCTGAAAGTAAGACTTGTAATATTCTAGGTTACTTAAAGTTTATTAATGTAGGGTCTCACTGAAACCTTTATCTATCTTTTTATAAATATAGAGAAATTTTTAGTTTTTGTATGACTATCACAAGTTTATACATGTGTGGGACAAAAATCACCCACTTTTATTTTGTACAGGAAATCATGGGAACATTTGTGTGTCATCGTCCTTGGTCCTCAGGGACATTTGAACTGTGATGACTAAGAATGAAGAAAACTGGCCTAGTCTAGGAGTGTGTTATTTATAATGAAGTATTTATTAGGCTTGTGTTGGTTTGATCACCTTTTCAGTTTTTCTGTGTGTTCTCTCTAGGCTGCAAGCGTTCTCTAGGAGCTTCCTTTGGAATGAAAAAAAAAAAGACCAGAAGAGTGAACGTCAGAGTCACTTCTTGGGTTCTATGTATTTTATTGTGTCAGACATTTCTTAAAAAGGGAAAAATTAACAATAATGGGTCAACCAAAGTTTAATTCCTAATGCCAGCTGTACTTGGGACCCAAAATTAATATTATAGAATTGATTTGAATAGCCCTTTATTAATCCCCAAAAGAGAAAATTAGTTCTTTAGCAGCTTAAAGAGATAAAGGATAGAAAAAAAAAAAAAAAAAACCCTGAAACCAGCCACTTAATGAATACATTCTACATATAAGATATAAATACATACATTGATTCTAATACAGGTAATTTTTGACCCAGTTGTGGAAGACAACATAAAAATGTATATTATTTTTTTTCATCATATGGTTTTTTTCTCAGCTGTGGCACTATTCCAGAAAGAACGTGTCACACAGCACATCAATATGTTTTTCTGAAAGTTATATTTAGCTAGAAATATAATACACTCATCAAGTATCCATCTCTGTTTTTCTGAAAGCCTTTGAATACTTCTGTAAGGTGTACCATGCAGGTGGGAGTGCTTGTCTCTAAGCCAAAGAAAAGCACAGACACGCTCATTACTGTTTTCCCAAATCTCTGATAACCTCATGTTTGTTGATGTCTCGCTGATAATTTCATAATCCTCTGAGAAACCGTCTCTAACTGTGAGTCTGCTCCTTCTGTCTGTGAACGCAAGAGTGCACTCCCACCGTAGATGGGTTTGATCAAACTAAATACATAATAATATCTAAATGTCTAACAGTATCATGAGTAGAAGAAGTGCAGGCAGGGACTGGTGTTATAGTTATCCTCTTACCCTCCAAACTAAAGTGCATTTATCACAACGTTAGCAATGGTTCACTGATACTTTTCAATTGTTTGTAAAAGGATAGTTTATTCCTAAAAACATTTATTTCATGTTTCAAATGATAACTTTGTCAGAGCACAGCAAAAAGTAAAGTTGTGAAGTCACAGTTTAAGCTAAAGTAAGAAAAAGAAAAACATGTCATTATCACCAAATCCCATCCCTATTAAAAAGCTTAAAAATATACATACTGTATATCTTTTTTCTCAGCTGCCATAAGACTCTCTAATCAGTCCGTCTGTGGCAAAACTTTTGAGTCAACAGAATCAACTCATCTGAAGAAACCGCACAACTGAATTAACAAATAAAGTTATTTTTAATTTGAATTTTGTCAATAAAACTCTATGAGCAATGGAAGTAATAAAAAAGTATAAATAAAGTGCATGTGGTAAAAGTGCATGTGAATTAAAAACTGTGAAAAAGTGAAAGATTATGTAAATTGAAAAAAAAATAGTTATTAAAACTGCAGTCAATTGATAAAACTAGAAGTGTTAAAAGTGTAATTTGATATCACTTTCTTGACAAAGTTGTGTTGACTGTGAGTTCTTGTTCCTTCTGGTCAGCTCTGAACGTTTAATGCAACAGTATTAGCTGTACTTCCGCTTTGAAGAAACAAAGACAGTCTGAAGCTCCCTGCATTAATACCAGCTCCAGCTGCACATCGTCCTAAATTGTTTAGAACTTCATTTAGTATCTGCAGTGATTTGTTGTCTTTTTATTAAATTAGAAGTACAGTTATTACCGTTAAACCTATAAAGCTGACTCGAAGGAACAAAAAATCTCGGGTTGATGCGAAACTGATATCAAATAACTTTTAACAGTTTGATCAAATCACTGCAGTTTTTTACGTTCTTTTACCTATTTACATAATATTTCATTTGCCATTTTATACATTTTAGATGAAATAAGAAGCTTTATTGTCATTGCATTAGCAGTACAATGAAACTGAAGTGCCACATCTGATTAGTGCAGACACCTTAAACTTATTACATATCCAGTTTTACAATATCATTTTAGTTAGTTTCACCGCTCACTCTTCACATTAGACTACATACAAATTACAGACGTTATAGAGTTAACAACATATCTGATCTGAAACAGGCAATAGGATTAACTAAGACTTGGAAAAACAAATGAATGAATGATACATTTAGTTTTGTGTGGTTTGTGTGTTAAACTGATTTTAAAAAGGGATGGTCTGTACAGTTTTCCATTTTAACTGTGAGAGCTAATGTCATGAGGTCAAGTTCAGGCACTACAGAGTTCTAACATTACAGACTTCTGCATCTATTTTACAAAATGTCCAACCCAAATGTCATTTTCTCTCAACCGTCTTCTCTCCATTTGAATCCATCTCCTTCCTTCCTGTGTCTTTTTTTAGCCGTGTTTTCTCGCCCTCTCTTGTTCTTGGCAGGGCCTAAACACTGAATATGTTATTCCATATGCCGCGTTATTGGACACGCTCCTCCATAATGCATGCGTGAATCCCTCTGTAATTGTGCCACTGAGTTTAACGCCGGTTTGAAAACACAATGTGAAGATTTTCGGAGGAGAGGTGGTGTAATGGCCCGCTGTGGCTCCATCTGTGCTGTGTGTGTACGGCTCTATTGGAACGGACCACGGCCTGGAATAAGGAATCAATTCTTTTATTATTGAAGTAGGTCTCTCCAGCGCAGGCCTAATACATTCCACATTGATCTCCAGCAAAACCTTTTATTGCTATTCCCTTCCAGCGTTTAAACTAAAAAAAGAAAAGACTTAACCGAGTGGCTCCAGGATGAATAATAAAACGATAAACTGAAGAAGAAGAAGAAGAGGAAAGAGGAGAGACAGAGGAAGAAGAAGGCGGAGCAGTGCCAGCAGCGTTTTGAATATCATTACCAGGTGGAGAAATTGAAATCACGAGGAGCAGAGCTGGTAATTAAATTTGTCTCACTACTTTGATACCTGCTCAAGAAATCAAGAGATTTGGGGATTTAAGAAAAAAAATTTCTACCTCCAAATTTCAACAGAATATATAGAACTAGCAAGTTAGCAAGCTAGTTTGAATCATCTGGAGCGGACATGCTTTATGACTTTATTCTTTGTACTCTGTTCAGTGGCCAAGTTAAACGTTTAAAGGACAGTTTTAGGAGTCTGGCCATATCTTGTTAATTTCTATTTCCCTTCTTTAGAAAATGGTCGTTATGGAAAAATGCATATTTGTGTAGTGAGATATAAGCTGTTTAATACTTGGGGGCGTGGCTTTCCAAATATCCATCTTTTCCACCTTTTTAAAAATGGCCGCTGATGCAAAACGCATTTGTACAAGAATGAAAACAAAGACGATATCCATTTAAAATATTAGATCTTATTAGTAATTTAGATAAAAAATATTTATTTAGAATTTTTAGAATTACAGAATTAAAACTGATGACAAAACAGTGGGAAAAAAAAACAAACCCCTCACATATGCAGAGGTGGGTTAGAATGATTTAAAAAGAGGTAAAATTGGTGGAAAAAATAACTTACAAAATAAGGAACAAGGAAGATGAGTGTGGGGAAATATGAGGAATATATTAAATGTTTAACTGTGAAGAATGATAACAAAATGCAATAGTATATTCAAGAAACAGTTCAAAGTTTCAGATTTACAGATGTCTTTCAAAAATGCAGAATTGATTTCCTCAGAGCCATAGAGCCAGCCGCTCCTGTTTGTCCTTCAGTGTAATGGACATGATTTTGAAACATATTGTCTTTTACCAGCTTTTCCTTCAATTAAGAAATTCTGTCAAAAAGGATTATTAAAAAAGTTAAAATAATCCACATTCTTGTAAATAATTAAATTTAAATAAAATGGTTTCAGTTTGGAGGATGTATTAACGTCATTCCTCCTGGATATGTGTATTGGTGGAAACTTCTAATTGCATTTTGGTGCTAATATGATATTTACACTACAGTTACAGATTTGCAGCTGGTTTCTAAAAACTGATTAATAACAAGGTGATTTTAGTTTGAGTTTGGATCAAGTTCAAATCCTTGATGAGCCCCTAAATATTTCAGCAATGATGTCACCAGTAGGAGTATACTAATAAAGACAGGATAAAAACAAGAAACAAGAAGGATGTCAAGACTATAAAACTATAAAAAAGACTTAATTTAAAAGTACTAAACTGAAACTAAACTAAAAAAGGACTAAACCAATCCTTTATCCCAGGACTGACATAAGGTACTAGACCAGGACTAAAGAAAAAACAAAACACAGCCAAACTTAGACTAAACCATGTTTAAAACTCGATATAAACCTTGAACTAAATGTAGGACTAACCCAGTGACTGAGTTTGGACAAAACCAAACAGACAATAGTAAATCCACATCCACAAGTCTTTGACTTTAGATCGGTTCAGTTTGGTGGAGTTTCTCCTGAAGATGCTTGTGTTTCCACTGAGCTGTGTCCAGAGAGAGACATCTGCTGCAGGAACAGACACGTCACAAGAGACACTAAAGCTGTGTTTCTTTTGGAGACAGAAACTGAAACTCTGACTTTTGGGGGAAAAGAAAATAATACCATTTAGCCTGTTTTATCTTTAAATATAATGGCACATTTTTTTTTGATAGAGTGGGGGAATCTTTTGTCAACCTTTTGAAAAGTGGGCAGCACAATTGGGACCAGGGGTCAAAGCATCCCCAAACTGGTGCAGTATGTTTTTTGGGACACTTTGGTGAAATAAACCTACGTACTGACAGAGTCCAGTGGAAGCAAGCCTTTTAACTAATCGTCTTGTGTCTCAATCGTCTGCGTTGGCGTGAACCCTGACGTGGCTTTGTCCAAACCCGAGCCTTTTGCCTCGTATCGAACCCGCTCTGAGGACATTAATGATCTGCAGCCACTGGGGTCCCACAGGCCAGCGCTCCCGCCCTCCGCAATCAATACCTCTTTATTAAAATTGTTCAGCAGGCTACACCGATCCATACTGTTTTGCCTGGACTTGTGTGAAATATGTGGCACGTATTTATATATTTCTTTCCAGATGAATGCGGAGAATAATGGCTGATATGCATGAGGAAAAAACATAAGGGGCAGAGGTTGGGCTTTATTGGAATATCTATTTCAGCATCGATTTTCAGAAGAGATGCATTTGTGATTATCTTATTTTCTCGTCTCTCTGCAGGCTCGAATTACGTCTGGTGTTATCCCGGTATTAAGGCAAAATTAATTACACAAGTAATTATAATACTTATGTGTAATGATACGCTGCAAGGGCCCAGTCGATTCGACAAAGGAGCAGCTTGGGGGCAAGGTTTGGAGCTCATGACTCTCAGACAGTACTGAGGGGTTATTAGCACAGTGTAGAGACCAAATCTGATCGAGGCCTTGGCTTCAAGGAGTTTGTTTCACTTTTTTTACATTGAAAACTTAGTGTCTCCCAAATGGACTGTCAAACTGTGGTGGTTTAAATATAGTCGTCCTGTAAGTGCTCTTCTGTTTAAGTCAAGTTGTGTATATTTATATATCACTTTTCAAATTACAAGCATAAACCTAAGTAGAGATACAGTATGAAATAGATATGTTATAAATAATATTAAATAACATAACAAACATGTTGAGAGCAGATAGGACAGAATATAAGATATAAAAATAACTCATAGCCTGATTTAACTAAAACTTGGAAAGCTCGGAAAAAAAAAAAATAATATTTAGTCAAAAAAGCTGAACACTGGGACACAAAAGAAATGATTTATTAAATCATGGTTATTTGTTTAAAATGATTGTGTTCTAATTTGTTTCAGCTCATAAGAAAACTTGGGTCAGTTGCCCACAAACCACTTTTTAAACCTGTTAAAAAATGGTCCCAAGTCCAAAGTGGCCTTGTTTCCACTGGAGTGAGAGTGGGGCACAGACTGGTTCAGTTCGGTTTCTTTCAGTTTCTCCTGAAGAGGCTTGAGCTGAGTCCAGAGAGAGACGTCTGCTGCAGAAACACAGACACACAAGTTTTAAATTTAAATACAATTATTATATATATTTGTGGATTTATCGCCAATCTATAGTTTTGTCACATTCTCGTTAACGCGCCCCCTGGAGGTTAAACACCACAGTGCTCTGCTGAAGGAAGCAGAAAAGTGCATATTCAGCACTTTTACAGAAAAACAGTACCAAAAAGAAAAATATAATCAGAGAAAACGGAGGCAATGTGAAACAAATAAATATTAGCTTCAATCATGTAATGTTTAACGAAGAGGAGCTAACTGTCGTTCTGATGCTGAAGTCAGAGGTAAAAGTGGTTTAATAAAAGAAAAGCAGGAGAGGACCCTGGGTGAAAGACCCCTGACAGGATCATGTTCATTTTAATAAAGACCCCAGTAAAACCAGTAATAAATTATTGAACAAGACTAATGCTTACATGTGGACCAGACCAGAGTATTAAGGCATTTTTTCTTCTTAGTCTAAAAGTCAGTCCTAGATTATCAATCTACACTTATTTTCTCCTTTTTCAGAAATCCATTATACAATTATCCAGTTTTGTGCAAGAACTTAACCAGCACCACCAGGTCTCAATCTTTCAAATTAAAAACAGAATAAAAATGCATATCACCAGAAATAATTCATAATACAGTCTATATCTGCCTACATGTGTGTAGTATTTGCTGAAAACAATTAGAAGATTTGTGGCTGTCTTTTATTTCTCCAAAGTCACGTTAAAGACTTTCTTTAAACTTAAATTGGTTATAACAGCCCTTTTTCTGTCATTATTTTTCTCACTTGCCCTGACCAGCTCTTTATTGTACTTAAATATTTCAGACTGAAGAAAAATGTGTTTTTTTTCTAAACTTAATACCAGAAATGAGTCTAATCTGTGTGGAGGCGCTGCTGTGATCCTCCGAGGCGAGTGGACAGACAGCTGCAGTAGCCGGTCGCCGCCAAAAGAGGGCAACGTGACGTCAGATTATTATCCCCCTCCTTTTCTTTTCTTTTCTTTTTTTTTAAGGCTCCAGATCCGGATCAGAGCGAGCTCCGAGGAGGGGCTGGAGGTGTCACTAACCATCATTTACATTTTAGAGCCGTCTTCTTCTCTCTGCGCCGTGTCACTGCAAGACTCACGTGTGGGCATTTCCAGAGAAAAGAACTGAAAAAATCTACTGTTGACTGGACATTTTCTCACAAATGTTACTTTTTTTGGACTCAATGAGGAACAATGCATTAACTGTCCCATATTTTCTGTTAAAGCTAATATGAAGAGTTAATTTTATTCCAATAATTATTCAGAAAGCATCTAAAGCCAGTTTAGCAATAGTTTTATGCATTTATGTTAAAGCCAAGGCCCTTTATTAAAATACAACCCACATGTTTCTGGCCAATAAATAAATTTTGATCAGAAATAACAGACAATAGAGCTGACTGAATAAATAATTGGTAAATAATTGAAATAGCAGATTAAACAGTAATAATAAGGAGATTAATGTTGTGGCAATTTGAATGAAGTTAAAGTAAACAAAGCAACACAAAGGCCCAGCTGCATCATTACATTTAGGTTAGATTTATGACTAAACTTATTGTAGGTTTTGTGAGTAAAATGAGCCACACTGGATCCTCCTCTGACTGTACCACCATCAACACCTCCACCAATGAATGTACCCCCCCCAACAAGACCATGGACCCCCCCAGTAACATCAACACCTTCTGCGGACCTCACCATCCCTGTCCCATCTCCGGATTCACCAATGGGATTTCCAGATCACCTGGAAATTTTAGTTAAATCTGGAATAAAGATGATACCCCTTACACCTAACTTGGCCAGGTCACGGGTTCTATCATCATCACTAAAAACATCACCCCCAATACCACCCAGGACTACCACTTCTCCACCTCGGCCACTACCTAGAGTCCAATGCACCTCTGTCAGACCACTTATCAACCTGAGGCCCTGGGAGAGAACACTCCCCCCTAGCTCCATAGCTACAGTCAGAAGTCACAGATTAAAGAAGAGAATAACAGTTAGATTGTCTAATCAGACAAATCTGATTTAAATCCCCTGCAAACAGATAAAGTCAGGTCCTGCTCAAACAGACTTAAAACTTGCAGTGTTCAATGTCAGGTCTTTGGGAAACAAATCTTTTTTTTAAATAATGATTTTATAACTTCAAATAAGCTTGATTTTATGTTTTTAACAGAAACATGGTTAGACAGCAGTACTGGAAATGCGGTCCTTATTGAATCCACCCCATCAATTTCACATTTTATCCAAAATACGGAAAACAAAAGGGTGGTGGTGTATGTGCCTTTCTTAGAGATAATATTCTTATCCAGAAGCTATCACTTGGTGAGTTTTTATCATTTGAGTATGTGTCATTCAAAATGGAGTTGAGGTTTTCTCCATCTATTTTATATGTAGTTCTTTACAAACCACCTCAACAATGTCATGATTTTATTAATGCGTTTAGTGAAATGCTTTCGGTTATCTGCACAGAATTTGAACAAATAGTCATATCAGGTGATTTTAATGTGCATGTGGATAATGTTTGTGACAGAAATGCCAAAGAACTTTCTACTATTATTGATACTTTTGGTCTTTGTCAGCATGTTAATGAGCCGACCCATAACAGAGGTCACACTCTGGACCTGGTCATTACTAAAGGTGTTCATATTTCAGATGTCACTGTGATTGATGTTGCTCTATCTGATCATTCATGTGTCTTTTTTCATCTGTCCATAATTCCAAAAGTTGCTGTTGGACCTACTGTTGTAAAAAAGAGATACATTAACGATAACACCAGGACACAGTTTATGGAGGCAATCAGGTTTGAAAATGCCTCATCAGGTCAAGTTGATGATTTGTTGAATTGTTATACTTCAGGTGTTTTAAATGTTATGGACACCATTGCTCCTGTTAAGGTTAAAGTGATCAGGACGAGGCAGAAGGCTTCATGGAGCAATGCTCACTCTGTCAGGGCACAGAAAAGGGAATGCCGAAAAGCCGGAAAAAAATGGTGTAAATTGAAACTCTTAATTCATTATGAGGTATACAAAGAAAATTTGCATGTCTTCAATCAAACTTTGCAAAAAGCAAGAGAAATATTCTTCTCAGAGATCATTAACAACAATAGTAACAACTCGTGTGTCCTGTTTGCTACAGTGAACAGATTAACAAACCCTCCAGCTCCATTTCCTCCAGAATTAGTTTCCACCACTAAATGCAATGAGTTTGCATTGTTTTTCAACGACAAGGTTCAAGGCATTAAACATGCGATACAGTCCAAAGGGCATAAAACAACACTGCAGCCACCTAGGAGACACTTGGTTGGGTTAACACATTTTACACAAATTAATGACAGAACAATTGAAAAAAGAGTTCATCCACCTGCTGCCTCGATGTTTTACCCACTAGATTTCTAAAATCAGTACTAAGCAGATTGTTACCACAACTCACTGATATAGTCAATAATTCCTTACAGTCTGGAACATTTCCAAGGGCCTTAAAAACTGCTGTAATTAAGCCTCTCCTAAAGAAGAGCAGTCTTGATGCTACAGTGCTCAACAACTATCGGCCCATATCAAACCTGCCATTTTTAGGGAAAGTCATCGAAAAAGTTGTATATCAGCAACTTAATGACTTTCTATTACTTAACAACTGCTTTGATCCTTTTCAGTCAGGATTCAGGCCCCATCACAGACTGAGACTGCACTTATCAAAGTCACAAATGACATCCGTATGAACACTGACGCAGGCAAAGTCTCTGTCTTAGTTCTGTTGGACTTGAGTGCTGCGTTTGATACAGTGGACCATGAAATCCTGACACAAAGATTAGAGGAATGGATAGAGTACACTGGAACTGCCCTTAAATGGTTTCAGTCCTATCGTGAAGACAGGAAGTACTTTGTTTCGGTTGGTAACTGTGTCAGACCAAATGGCCCTGACATGTGGGGTTCCACAGGGGTCTATCTTGGGACCTCTATTATTCAATCTCTACATGCTTCCTTTAGGCCAGTTAATACGCAGCTGTGGCGTATCCTACCATAATTATGCAGATGACACTCAGATTTACATTTCACTCACAGCAGGTGAAAATGGACCAATCCATTCACTGTGTCACTGCATCAAACAGATTGACACGTGGATGCAAAATAATTTTCTCCAACTGAACAGAAACAAGACTGAACTAATCATCTTTGGGCCACAGAAACAAAGAGAAAGTGTCAGCAGTCACCTCTCGTCTCTTTCTCTAAAATCTAAAAATCAGGTTAGAAATCTAGGGGTCATCATGGACTCAGACTTGAATTTCCACAGTCACATTAAGTCAAGTACATCATCTGCATTTTATCACCTTAAAAACATTTCCAGAGTCAAAGGGATGATGTCTCAACCAGACTTAGAGAAACGTATCCATGCTTTTATCTCCAGCAGGTTAGATTACTGTAACGGCCTGCTCACTGGTCTCTCAAAACGAGGGTTAAGACAGCTGCAGCTTATTCAGAACGCGGCTGCTCGGGTTCTAACCAAAACCAGGAAGTACAACCACATTACGCCAGTTTTAAAATCTCTGCACTGGCTTCCTGTTGCTCAGAGAATAGACTTTAAAACAGCACTTCTGGTTTACAAGTCTCTAAATGGTTTAGCACCAGAATATATCTCTGACATGCTAGTTACTTATGAACCTCCTCGGACTCTGAGAACATCTGGGACAGGCCTTCTGCTCGTGCCCAGAGTTAGAACTAAACAGGGTGAAGCAGGGTTTAAGTTTCATGCAGCAAAAACCTGGAACAGCCTAAACTTTAACAATGTTCAAGGGTAGGTTAAAAACCTTCCTCTTTAGCTCCGCCTACACTACAACCTAAAGTGTTATTTTTTATTTTTTATATGCACTCTTCTTTTAAAATGTTTTAATTTTTCTTATGTTTCTTAATCTAAATCTTGTCAATTGTCTTTTATTCCTGTAAAGCACGTTGAGTTACCCAGTGTATGAATTGTGCTTTATAAATAAAATTACCTTGCCTTGCCTTGCCTACTGTAGCCATGGAGCTACAGTTGCATTTCTCCGTCTCCTGTTAGACCCTGAGACAATCCTTCCGTTAAAAAGTGAGATATTCAGTAGCATCGTAACAATATACAAAATATACTATATTGATCAATTCATTGCAAAAAGAAAAAAAAACTGTTGTTTCAAAGAGAAGCCTGCTCCAGAGTTGTTAATAAAAAAAGATAAAAGTAAAAATAGTTTTATTTAAACCAGGTGCAATGAAAATGTTAAACTGTGATTTAAACAATACCTTGTTTTTACGACTGGGTTTAAGAAAGGAACAAAATGACTGATCAAGAGAATATTTGTCTCGTTATAATATTAAACATATTAAACATATTAAACATTAAACAAAAAAACTGCTAAAAAGGATTCAAACTTTATTTACCAATAACCAAATTCTGTTTATCTCTCTCATCAAAAGTGTTTGGAACATGTATGTATGAAAACTGAAATTAAATACTGAAATACTAAACAATAGAATAAAGATAAGTATTTTTAAGTATAAACTAAAAACAACTTGTAGAAAGATATATTTACAGAATAAAGTCAGTGCAACATGTTGGGTTGTTGGGTTGTTGGGTTCTAGCCCGGCATCAGCCTGAACACTCAATAACAACAAAGCTCTTCCTTGGCCAAATATGATTTAGAGTGTTTTGGACATTGGGCTCTAAAACACTGAATAAAGCTGACTCTGACAGGGCTCGTCTGGTTTGAGACACTTTGTTTCAGTGAGAGGTCAGCTGTAGTTCACGGTGTGTCCAGTAGAGGACACCGCGGCCTGAGCTGGACAGGGCACAGAGCTCATGGAGCAGACAGCACTGTGAGAATCAACCCATCATTCAACAGAAATTAAGACCACCTTTTGCTCATTTTATTGAAAATCGGAAACAGACCCAGATCCAACAGGCAACCTCCAGGTGTTTAAACATTTGCCATTTTCACCTCAGAATCCCTCCAAAAACACTCCATTAAGCTCTTATTAATACTTTTTGACTCAAATACTATATTACAGGCGTTTCAGGACACAATCAAATCCTGACGTAGACAGTTTTGGTTTGAATTATCCCCAACATACAGTACACTAGAAAAGTGTTCCTCTCGACGCAGGCAGTGGTGGCTTTTGTGTAAATCCCTGTTTGTTGGAGTTATTAATAGACACTGGGCCTAATTATATGCATTATAATTGGTTTCACGTGCCGCAGCAGCAGCAGCAGCAGCGTTGCAGTTATGTACAGTGTCTGCAGAACAATTCAATTAAGTCCGACACATAACACAATTAGACTTGAGCCTGAAAAGACTTCTTCTTCTCCAGCAGCAGATCTTTCATCTCCCTTTGACTCACTGAGGAGGATTTCTGTGACTGTGGTCTGGGGCTGGCTCCACACTGACCTGCTGCTGCTGTTTTCAGGTCATTTCTGCTAAACTTTATGTCTAATAACTCAATGTGACGTGTACGGTAACATTTGGACACTTTAATACCAACTATACACTTTGAATCATTTACTCATTGATTCGTTGTTGATGTTTATAGTAACCAGTGCTCTTCTACTGCCATGTACACATTGTTTTGAGTAAATACAGTAAAAAAAAGTGAGCATAATATCTGTGCTAGTGAATAATAATAATAATTATAACAATAATAAAACATGCAACACTTTCCTTGTATGTTCACATTTGGGTGGATAAGGTGGATAAAACACATTGTTCATGGACTGTAGTGTTTTGAACAAAGATTTACATTTTTGTTTCAATAGTTATTTTATTGAAACAGACCTTTTGTTAAAACAACAGTTCAGTGTTTCATCAAAAGTATTCACCTGTCAGTGGTTGTTAAGGTTTTGAAAGACGACTTTGTCAGACTCAGCAAAAAGTGATAAAGATATGGAAAATATTTTGAGCAAAATCCTCTTGATCTTCGATGTAAATGCCTTTAAAATAAGCCTGATTGAAATTGAGGTTCTCCTGGACGAGCTCATCCTTCTCACTCACCCTCTGTCTCTGGGTAAACACACTGGCTCTGTAAATAAAGCATAAAAGAGGAAAAAATAAAGGTAGGTGAAGGTACAGCCCCTGGTGAATGAATGTGAGTCTGTCTCTAAGTGTTAACCCTGCGACTAACTGGTCATTGTCCAGAGTGTACGCCAGCTTAAATACATTGACAATAATCACAAAGATCACATACATACACATAAAATAAATATAAAGATGGAAATTTTTTATTAACCCCCCTTAAAAAAAACTCTTTAAATGCCACACATTTAACACTGAGTCTATTTGAACAGCGTTTTTAATGTTTTCACTGCAAAAATGTATTATTTCAAAAAGATTTCTGATGTTTCAATATTTCTATCTTAATGGAGTATAAAGTGTACAAAAATATATTCAAAGAGTTGAAAACTAAATGAAGCTTTTGCTGCTGAAGCTTAAACAATGAAACAATGCGAACAATTCGTGAAGAATTTAGAAGAATGACACTTCAGTGAGACACAAGTGATTTTTTTTTTAAGGTTTGATTACACTTGCACAATTTTCTATTCATTTATTTTTGCGTTGTCATTTTCCTTCCTCCATATGCTCCCTCTCGTCCCCTGTGCTGTAACGTCAGCTCCTAAAATGTCTCTTCAGCTCCGTGGCTCTGCACACGGCTCATTCTGTCGCCTTCGTTTGTTTCACCGGTGCCAGGTTTTTGTCGAACATTTAGCTAATTGATTATCACATGCCTCGGCCTTATCAGCAAAGAGCTATTTTGTCAAATGAATATTCAACAGAGAATATTCCTGCTCTGCTCGCTGCCTTTTTGCATTATTTGTGTACTAAATATGCAAACGTAGAGAAAGCCAGCAAGGGCTTTTTTCTCTGCCTCGCTGCCTAATTACATTTCGCACCTAAGCACAGAAACGAGGCAGAGGTATTTATAGACAAGAGTGGAATCACACAGAAGCCTCTGGTCGAAATAAAAGAATAAAGCAGCCCCTCCTTTGGAAAATACGGATCGGAGCTCCTCTGATCAATTTGTTTATGTTTGCGTCGCCATCTTTGAAAAGAGGAGAAGAAGAGTTGGAGGAGAAGAGACGGCGGAGATGGAGACGACACACAGGTGTCGCAGGGAGGAGGAAAAAAAGAAAGGAACAGACATAGACGAGCTAATTCTGTCATTATTTGGACAGCACCATCCAAACAACATTCAGATACAGACGAGTTGAATCACTTTAGCCAATTTGAACTGATTGTATGATTTCTTTATGAAACGGTTCCTCACTTAAATTGTAGTTACTGAAAAAGGTCTCAGTTTCAAACACAGTCAGATTGCTGCTGGTTGACTTTGTCACATGGTGCTCCAGTGTTGAGGCAGTGATCTCTGACATTAAACAGAACAGCACAAGTGTTAAGCAAACAAACTCTGTCATGGGCAATAGACAATCATAATTCATAAACAATTCTTTCTCTAATCATCTAAATGAAAACATTTAAAATAGGCTTAAATATATACATGTACTGTTTATAGTGTCTGTCTGCTTTTGGTCTGGTCGAGACAGAACAAGTGACTATAAACTCTCTCACCTTCTGCAGCTTTGCTTTGTCCAGGTTTTGTACTTGTCGCCAAGTTTGTCTGAAAGTCCTGTTTCCTGTTGAACTATGGTCCCATTAACTCAAATGCAAACAAGGATTTTAACACGTTCCACGATTTTTACTTTCCACTATTTGTTTAACATTGCATTTATTCACTCGTGTGTCGTGATGTCGCGATAAAAGATTAATAACAAAAATCAGAAATGATCTTGCGGCGGATTTGGCCCACAGGCCTTGAGTTTGGTATCAAGTAAAGTACACAATAAAGTCATAATTTAATGAAGAGCTAATGAAAATGTAGTTATATTTTGGGTGCTCTCTGAGCAGTTGAGGAAACAGGAAGTAAAATGGACTAAAATGGATTCTTCCACTTGTTCGATGGAGCTTTAAATGTATTTTAAAAACAGTGTTAAATTTGACTGAAGGGATCCACTGTTTACTTCGACATTTACCCAGTGCCGCTTTATCGAAACATTTGTGTGATTCTGCTGCTGTACCCTTCTTTGGTTGCACCTCTCACCTATTATTAGTTACACCGACCAATATTTCAAAACATATTTACATCTGGATAAAAAAGTGAGAGGGAACCGAGGGAAGAAAAGACGAGGAGCTGCATGTGAAGGTGATTAGTCTTTCTGGAGGAGGCTGCAACACTAATCCTCGCTTTAGTCGGAGACGTTTTCTCGCAGTAGGTCCCTCTTCCCGCCCCCTCACGGTTTTTAAGCCCCGTGTCGAGGCTCTGCGGCGCTCGCTCTCGTTCTCTGTGCCTTCTGGCAAACCCTGTTATTTATAAGGAGAATTTTTTTTTTTTTTTACTTTTTTCACCCCTTTTCTTCAGCTCGCTCCTCGTTCTGCGTTAATTCTTTGCTGCGTTTGGTTTGGTGCCCTGCTTCTGAAGGTGCCCAGATGAGTGGCAGTCGGCCAACGACGCACATCTGGTTTTATGTTCAGCAGAGCGGGGCTGTAGTAAAAAAGAAGGAATAAAGCAGTTTAGAACTGGTTTAGATTTGGCTTTTAATTGACTTAGACATGGTTGAGTCTAGTTTAAAGAAATTAAGGTTTAGGCCTGGTTTATTTTTGCTTGTAGTTCTACTTTTGGACATAATTTAACATTGATTTAATCCTGGGTTAGTACTGGTTAAGTCCTAGTTTAGTCCACGGTTAGGGTTAGGTATGGCTTGTTTATAGGTTTAATTTCTAATATTTTTTCTTGGGTTAAATCCTAGTTTAGTGTTACTTGGTTTTCTTTGGGGTTGGTCTTAATTTAGTCCAGATTGGGTCTTGTTTGGTCCTGGGTTTAAAGTCTAGGTTACTTCTGGTTTGCTTCAGACCAGACTGCATCAAGCCTTCTCTGTTCTTCTTGTTATAACAATATAAACTGATCAGATTCCAACATATTTCCATTTCTTTATTTCTAAACCTGTCTTGTCTAATCTTTGTTTACTCACATTCCCACTTAGCATCCTCACTATACCCAATGATAAAATAGACAGAAAGGGTTTGGGCCTTGTTCTTTTTGTCCAATGGCTGAAAGAAGATTATTCTGTGTCTGTGAGGGAAATCATTTGATATTTTACAGTATTTATGTGCTGCTCAGAAAGTTTAAAGATGTTTCTTTTACTTTGTTGTGCTCAAAAATCCTGATAAATACTAAAATATTGCTTTAGCTAACATGTTTGACCATTAAAGGTGCCATATTAAGGACAATCTATATTTGTTCACTAGAAAAGTCCAGGTTATCATTTATTAGAAACACTATTAAGTTGAAAAGTCAGGCACCAATTTTAACCCGCGTTTCTGACTTTTCCGACTTGCGTGGACGTTCATATGCATTTTTTCCCAAGCCCACATGAATACAGCATTAAGCTCATCCCTAATAAAATATACAGTCATTATTCTTAAAACAGTAACAGAAAAATATAAATTTTTTTTTTTTTTTTCTTTATTGCACAAAAGCCCTTTAAATTAAAAGTCATTAGTGTGGACATGCTCAAGACATAACATGCCTCTTGGACTCAATGAACTTGCTAAAACACTAAAAAGCAACTTTTCAGATTTTTTCTTGTTTGTAATCTCAGAAAAAGCACAGAGATATATGTTTGTATCTCACCAATGCGGCTTCAAATTCCCTCATTGAGCCACGTTAATCAGGACAAAATAACATAATATATTGTAGTTTTGGCCTGCATCACCGCGCGTAAAGAAAACTGCACTTTTCACATTTAAATTCCTGCCAAACACTGCTTTGGGCCAGAAATCATCCAAACTGCCATTGATTTGTTTGTCCTTTGGCTCTTGTCCACGGTTTGGGAAGTGAATCATACAGTTTTTTTTTCTTTTTCTTTTCTTTCTTGGCATCGTCTGTTTAATCCATACGCTTCTTTTCCATAAATAACACGGCACAGCTCGGCTTTTGGAGCGGCTCGTAACGCTGAGTGCTTTTGTTCTTGGGCGGATGACAGCGGCGGAGCTCGAGGTGCTTCACACAGACACATCCGAACACCGGCTTTTACACAGACACTAAATATAGCCAGCCACCAGAAGACTCAGTCATTTCTTGACGTATAAATGTAGTGATAATGTTTCCGGGGTTAGTGACGCTGCTGTTTTGTCATGTCTACTCTATTCAAATGTATTAAAAGCCAAGAAATAAATACATAAAACATATTTATTTAAATCCCATGTTTTACATTAAGCTTTCCCTAAATCTTTTCAAATAAATACCAATAAAAAACAGCTGAAAGTCAAAACCTGAAACCTAAAGCAACATAAAACAAGGTCTGCATGGCTGTACGTAGGACTTTAGGCACACTGGAGGAGTTTATGACACTCATGTAACACTGGTTTAAATCTGCAGCTAAAAAGAAGCTGGGACAAAGTTTGACGTTAAAAAAGTGCAATCATCTTGACTCTGCTGTAAAAATACCACAAAAATCTACTCAGAATCTGTTTATTGGTACATTACATTACTTTAGGCCTGCGTCAACTGTTCTTTTTTTTCTATTTAAAGTCATGTGACCGTTTCTATCATCTAACATGGCGGCCTCTATTTGATTATTGTAGCCATGATGAGTTCCCTGTCTTTGGTTCTAAAGCAGGGGTGTCAAACATACGTCCCATTGGCCAAAATCAGTGCGTCACACTTCCTCCGTTCGATATTTTTGACATGTTAGTTCCTTATGAACCTCCTCGGACTCTGAGAACATCTGGGACAGACCTTCTGCTCTTGCCCAGAGTTAGAACTAACCCTGTTGAAGCAGCGTTTCAGTTTCAGCAGCAAAAGAAAATGTATTCTGTATTTTTCTTTGTGAAGCACTTTGAATTACCCAGTGTATGAATTGTGCTGTATAAATACAATTGTATACTATGTTGGGTTCTAACAGGCTACTTATGCTTTTTGTTCCTTGTGTTGTTAAAATTGCTTCCATTGTTTTCTTCACTTGTAAGTCGCTTTGGATAAAAGAGTCTGCTAAATGACTAAAATGTAATTGGTCTAAAGTCTGAATTATCTCCAAACTCTCTTTTACAAATAATCCGGACCTTGGTTCAGTTTGGTCTGAACCACGTCCTGGAGCTTTCACCTGAACATTTGGTTTCTTACAAAAGTCCAGACCAAGCAGGTGATGAACGTATGAAAGCACCCTAAATCAAAATTTGCTAAATGTTTTTATTATAAAATGACATAGCATCATGTTTCAGGACTGCTCCACAGCATTTAAGGAGTAACATAAAAACCACCAAAAACATTTTCCTGTCTTCAAATTGTGACAAGCCCCTCTCAAAATCTATCTGGCACAAACTTGTCCTGGAGCTTTTCCCTTTTGAATACTGAACATTTTCATAGAGTGTACTGTTTGTTTGTTTGTTTGTTTGTTTATTAGTTTTTTTTCTTAAAAAAATAAATAATATATAAAAAAGAACCATGAAAACAACCCTCAAAAGAAAAAAGTTACAATCACAATATTATATTTAAACCGTGGACTTATTACTGTGTTCTTAACCTCTTGGTCCTCTCAGTTTCCTCAGTGCTTTCTCTGAAAACAGTGGTGGACAAAATTAATTTCTCCAACCTTTGCTCGGCCTCAAAAGCACGGGGTCAAATTCCAAGCGTTCATTACTCACACTTTCATTTTCCTCTAAAATATATGTGCAGCCCGATAACGAGAGCTCGGGGAATCTTGAGATAGATTTTATTTCATCGTCTTACAGTAGGAGTCACAAAGGTATGTGAGACCCTTTTCTAATAATAATCTTTATTTTTATATAGCACTTTTCCACCTACTGTAGAAGGCACTCAAAGTGCTTTACACAGATTAAGCTATTCACCAGTGTTACAGAACACTCACTGGAGGAAATGTAGGTTAAGTGTCTTGCCCAAGGACACAACGACAGTATGTGGGGGAGAGCGGGATGTTATGATGTTTTGGGATGTTTTGAGCGGAGATCGAACCGCCCACCCGCCGGTCGAAGGATATAAAATATTCTTATCCAAACTAAGATTTGCTGTAAAGATGCTGTGTCATCCCTAAACTTTACAAAATCAGGTCAATCAAATCAAACCAGCAGCTATTGGACTCTGACTTTTTCAAAATATTGAGTTAGGATCAAATTAAATCTCCTGTGACCAGTTTTTGGGCACAGTCCCAAAAACTGGAAACCACAGTGCCTCTGACCAATATATTTATATTTTGAGCAGAAATGTACATCTTATTAAATTGTCTTAGAGGAAGTAATCTCTTTAATGTGCTCTTTAGTGTCCTCCCATCTAAAGATCAACCACAAAGTTTAATTGTTGCTCTTATTTTCATGAAAAGCGGGCTTGTGTTCAGTCTATCCATCGGTTTACACACTAATGCACGCAAAGACGATTGTGCCAGGTGTGTGCCATGGACTTAAACACGGACTAAGTGCTGTAATTGTGCCACTTAACAAACCCGAGCTGTGTGGCTTTACCTCCAAATAACCTTTCTCAGCCTCACAACCTGCGGCCAACAGCTGCCACAGCTCCGAGCGGCATTTAATGCGACGATGATATGGAAAATCAAACCCTGCAGATAAAACGAGGCGGATTGGACCTTTGGATAACCCTCTGTAGTTGTTTCTCACTGAATTAGATCAGGCTGAGCCTCGGTGGATGCAGAGTTTGACCTGTGATGAAGTATTTTTATTTCAGTCAGAGGTGGTTCACTGAGAGACACTTTGGCTCATTTTGCTGGATTTAGGTCAGCACAAGCCAATTTTGCATTTTTTTAAAGAGTATGGCATGTCAAAGATACCAATTAATGTGAATAGAGTTGTATTTTGGAAACCGTAACAGCCTTGCTTCTAGTTTGTCAGTATCAAAAGTCAATAATAAAACAAACCATAGCCTAAGAAATAGTTTTTGTGATATAAGGAGTCAGTAAAATTGAGTCATCAAAACCTATTTATTCCAAAGTCAACCAGGGAAAGTGTTCGATGAGCAACTTTGTTTGGTAAATCGTAAAAAGTGGCCGTGATTTATGACATACATAAGGCAGCTGTGTAACTTTTAGCCAGTACAACACAATATAGTTTGTTTCTGAAACAGTCAGTCAAACAGGACTCGGTAGGGTCTCTATGTGTCTCTCACTAATCTCAGGAGATAAGTCCTCGTCCCGGGACAGTTTCAGGAGGTTTGTGTCCAGCAGAGGGCGCTGTGACTGTGAGACAGACATGTTTCCACTGACCTACTGTCTAACAACCATCAACATGACAGAGAATAGGGCACAGGTGCTGGAGTGGTCGTCCTATAACCAGAAGGTTGATGGTTCGGTTCCCGCTCATACTCATCCCCGGTTCATACTGTCGTTGTACCACCAGTGTGTGACTGTGGAGTGAGTGAATAATGGCCTGTGAGGGCTTTGAGTCCCTTGAAAGCACAAAATATAAATCTAATTCATTAATATATATTTATGAGCTAAAAGTTACACAGTGCTACTTTAAGTTTGAAGCTTATGGCAATATTTGTAAAACTGAATCTTACCAAAGTATTTCTAATTGTACTTTTAGTTGTAGACACAAGAAATAACATGTGCTCGGACCAACGGGACATTTAATAAATAAAATTCAGATTTTGAAGTAATAAAATTAACTATTCTATTTTATTCTCCTTAACTGTGTTGTTTATTTTACATAGATTCTCCAAGACTATTTCAACTGCACAGTCCTGAACAGAACTGTGTTCCACTTTTGTCTCTGCACGAACCAGAAACGGCATCTGCTTCAGTGGATTCAAAAAGAAACCGGTGTTCCCTCTGAACTGTAGGCCCCAGTGTCTCAGAAACAGCAGGTTGTGTCAGCAGCAAAACAACAACACAAGTCTAACTGCAGTTTTAACACAACTAAAAGGTTAATCTGCTGCGAGAAAATATTCATGCTCCAGAGGAAAAGTCAGCAAATAAATGTCTAAAAAGGTGCGTCCATTTGATTGAGGTAGATGTTAAAATGCTGTTGGTGATGCCCCTTTGTGGAAGTCCACCCACACTTTTCTTTTTTATTTGATAGAGACAGTGTAGAGACAGAAAACAGAGAGGGGAATGACATCAAGCAAATGTCCTGAGCTGAGATCAAACCCGGGTCACTTACGTACAGCCATATTTACCAGCCCTGTTGATACTTTTGGAACAAACATCTGTGTCTCAGTGTCATACAAACACAAAGTGTGGCCCCTTTCGTTATCGCTACAGTACAACGGTACAGCTGTTTTTACTCTGCAACAGATTCCATTACATTTTCTCACATAAATCTGTGAATGGAGGCTCCTGCCCCGTGTAAAAGATGGCCTGCTCTCTGGCGGGATGTGGTTTGTATTTGAAGTTACGAGACTGTTGAACGAATCCGCCCTCGACGTTGAACCTATCGAACATTTTACTGACCTCGGTCGCGTGGATCAAAAATGTATTCCGTCTCTGCACTGGTCTAACCTCCGGCAACTGACCCACAACTCTGCAGTTGACTTGGTCAGTGGAAACATTACAGTTTGAACCATTATTTTCCATAAATATGTGATACACTTATTATAAGGAATTGTCAGTCATTAAATGAAAGCGCTGTTGGGATTAAAATGATATTAATTAAAGCACATATTCCTTTTAATAAAGTTATTGGGGGTGTTATGCTATGTTCAGATATAAAGTCTTGATAAATGCAATATGTAGGTCACTATTATTATTGAAACTGATATGGGCAAAGTGTATTAATGTAGTGTTGTAGTCAAAACCAAGACTAAGCCATGTATGAGACCAGAACGTACGAGACTACGGCAGGTTGAGAGTAAAGACCAAAACCTTAAACAGTCAAAATCTGAACAGTCCAAGTCCAGTTTTCAACCATTCTCACAGAGGTTAGTGTTCGGTCAAGGAGGCAGAGTTAGAGGAGAATTATTGGTTGGTCTTGATGTCTGAGACCGAGACAGGACCAAGTGGAAATGAATTAGAGACAGAGACAAAACAAGACAATTTACAAAATAGTCTTAAGACCAGTCTCAAGACCAAGGACAGTCTACTAATGTAATGTCCATATTAGAATAAAACGTTCAGTTACACACTTCTGTCTCGAGCTACTATTGGAATCGACTCAGGAGTAAATGTGTGCAGGCAGACTCAGGCAGAGTCACACAATAAATAAAAAACAGTAGGGCAGTGTTTTCTCTATTTCTTTTCAAATTTTATTCTATACCAAGTATTGTATTGTAGTCTGGTCCATCTCAGTTTGAGTTTGATTTTCAGGAGACAAAACCCTGGGGCCTCCTCCCGGTGGGACATGCCCGGAACACGTCATCATGGAGGGGTCCGGGGGCCATCTTAAATATGTTGCCATTAATTCAAACCACATAAGTATTCTGTCGTCCAATCAATAGACGAGAGTGTTTAGCTCACCTTTTTGAAAGACGACACACTTGGGACAAAAAGTTGAGGGTTACCAAAGTAGTATGATGCACTTTTTTGGGACACTTTGTACCCCTTTAGCCAATGAAAAATGACCTGTATTAACCTACCCCATAATATAGTGGACAAGTAGAATACACGCTGCTGTAAATTCTAGAGTGTATCTGAATCTCAATGCCAAATTTGGTCAAGTGCTATATCTGAAAAATGTTACAATACGAGTTTTAGAATTAGATACTGGCTCTAAGACGTCCCAGAATGTACAAATGATTAATGAAGCTTTACTTAATTTAAGGCCTGACAACAGTTAGAGACATAGTGCCAAAGTCTAAAAGTCCTGAACACGAACATCCCTTCAGATTAGTCAAAATGTCAGTCACGCCGTTCGGTAATGGACTCCTTCTGTGATTGATCTCCTCCACTTCCCCTCTGCCGTCCGTCCCTCCGTTCACAGCATATCTCTCTTCATCCTCTCACCTTTGTGCGTCCCGTAATGGCCGCTCGGTTGAGTAATGGCCGTCGCGTTGGGAGTCATCCGATCTGAGACTTTCCAGAGTGACCACTGGCTCCTTTAGACTCGTCCTTGCGCCGGCCGCCAAACTCCATCAAACTCCGGCCGACAGCTCGGGCCACGAGAGCAGCGTCCGGACGATGAATGGACTCAAACTTTTAGATGTCAAAGGAGGTGAGAACGCTCCGTCTGAACGTTTTAACGCCTCGAGGACGGGGGGAGTTTTCGTGGTGATAGATATTGATAGAGATTGTAATGAATGTGGGGAGGGGCACGGGAGTCCTAAACGGAGCAGTAGTAATGTGAGGTGACAGTGTATTTGTACTAATAAGCCTTAAAAGTGGTGATAAAATACTCCTGGAGCTGCTGATGGATGTGCTGGGAGTAATTAAACTCCATTAGTCGGCCGCTGTAACACCGCGCCCCTCTGGGACAGGGCTATTCCAGGTAGAAGGGCAAAGTGGGCAGCCGTTCGATACGTCGACACGCACGCTAATCTTATCTGTCTGTTCTAATGTTGAGATCACAGTTTGTCAATTTATTGATAAAATTGTCAATGGAAATTTGTTTTGAAGCAGAGATAAAGATTTAAATATAACAAATGAGTAAATCCACACAGCCCAAAACAGTTGAATGATTTTAGGCAAACTTCCTACGGCTTTATTGCCTTTGGGATGTCGTGAAAAACAGCAGGCATCAGTGCAAGTTTGTTAGAGTTTGACTTTGTTAGCATAATAGCAGCGTGTCTCTATAACAGACAAATGTGTGTTTTGCTCCTGGCTTTGGCTGCCTTTGTCTTTTTGTTTTTCATTTACTTGCGTTGTTCTCTGCTCATTCTGTGCAGGCAACTGTGGATCAGGGCAGAGGAGGAGTTTAAGTACATTATCTAAGAGTGTTAGTAAATGTAGTGTTTCACAGATGGGACAGATTCTTTGTGAATTTGTTAAATACATTTTGCACGAGGCACTGGTTTGTGATTGTGTGGCAGGGAGGGGCCTCTTTAGTGGCATATTTACTTAAACTGTGAGCCGAGAGCAGCTCATTTTTATATCTTAAGTTACACCAAGTCAAACTGCGACCAAAGGGGAACGAGGAAAATGTAAAAAAGCACTTCAAAAATGTATTTGATGGATACATGCAAATACTTTACCTCAGCTCTTCATCCCTAACTACATGTGTGTTCCCAAAGTGAGCCTGTGGTTTGCATATGCCAGAATTTAATAAAAACTTTCCACTTTTCATTACACTTTCTGCATGTCAACTAAAAATTTGAATAACAAAACCTCCTAAAGTAAAACAAATAAATGAATAAATAAACAAATAAAGTAAAAAACTGGTTATGCATATTTTTAACTAAAAATACTCATGTACTAAGTTTTTTAAAGTTGAATAACAATGTTACATTTAAAAATCCAGTACCACTTTGGACATTTTGCAGGACTTGTTGGTCTTTAAGTTTTGGTCATGCAAGAGAAAAACTTGGGTATTAATTAAACAAAGCCAGGCAAAGAAGCTCGTACAGACTTTTTTCATGTTTTGGGAAAAGGGCAAACAGTCGCAGCCCTGTTTGTGTCGAAGCATCTGTTTCCTGAGAGCAGCCTGGTGGATGACACACAGCCGCTGCATCATTTGGACGTTTGTGAATTCCCCAAAGGCCTGAGCTGCACCGGAGCAGTGTCAGTGGCATCCAACACGTCTCTGCGTTCGTCTGCTGACAGAAAGCACACTCCACCTCTGCTGCTGCTGCTGTGGCTCATGTTGTTGTTGTAGTGTTATTTTTTTTCTTAAACAGGAGATGTTTTGAGTGAACATGGAGCCGGGGGAGCAGCCCGCGGCGAGACCACCGCATGAGGCTCTCCCTGGGAGCAGCAGCAGCGTCCTGTTTCCTCCGACACACCAGCAGCACCTGCCAGATCTGACACAGACGGTGAACTCTGTGAAGGAGCGCGAGCCGGAACTAAAGTTTGAACGGGTTGGGTTTGATACTTAATGACAGATTACTAATTAAAACAATGTTACACACACAGTGCTCCCTTGAGGATGTGTCATGAGGTCTTTTTGAGCAGATTTAATGTGACTGCTTTGTGTCCAAGTGAGGTCGTCCTTTAAGTCCCGTCGTCAGGTCTTTCTTGAGCCAGAGACAACGTTTACAATCAGCATCACAATCTTATGGCATCACTGTTACATTCTATTGAGTAGCTAATATGTTAATCAAGAGAAATAAAGTCTTCTAATAAACCCACGCAACCCCTTGTGATTTAGTGAATGTCAGAATTAGATTAGAAAAAGCATTAAAACAAACATCTCAGTTGAGATTTAATTTAGCAGTGAAGCAAATAAAAGGTTGAGTCTAAGGTTTTCACATTTCACAAATTGTTGGACGTGAAAGCTCCTGAGGTCTGTGGTTCAGGCCAAACAGCGTGTCTTCGTTTTTTGGTCAAGGTGTGGTTCATTTGTAAAGCACGTTTGGCGATAGTTCAGACTTTCGAAACTAAATGCAGGGAAGTGACTGAAAATCAAACACAAAAAGAAGAGCAAACAGTGAAAGGAAAAGGTGGAGCACTGTGATACAGTCTGTTAATCTTTGCAGTGAAGTAGTCCAGCTCCAGTCCCACTAAACTGTACACATAAAACTGCATTATATCTGTTCAATTGACTATTAGAAATGCAAGATAATAATGAAATTTTGTCTAGTAGCAGTAAAACTGTGACAGGCAAAATAAAAAAATATGAAAGATCAGTGTCCAAAGAACTATAAAACTATAAATATGTAGGACATTGACTGTGGTGTGTTTTGGCAGATCAAATACAATTACAGAGAATAATAATCATAAGTCATGCATTGTTAAGTTATAACTTATAAGGCAAAGAGCAAAAGGAGACAAAAGGAGAACACCAGGTGGCTTTTGGCTGAAATAAGACATTAAAAGCATGAGGTGGTTGAGATTATGGTAGTACAATCATTTCTTTTACAGTAAATGTAAGTTAATGTAAAATCCTCACAGCTCTTACCTTCAAAGTACTTAAAATAACTTCCTTTCCTGCTGCTGCTGAGTCCTCACATTAGAACAAGTACAGCCCATCTTTAATGACCCTCCTGGGACACCGTACCCTACCTGACGGCCAACACATCCAGGTGCAGCTACATTTCATTTAAACCTGAAGCCAACAGCCCTCTCTCTTCCCATTTAACGGAAGGAGTGAACAAACGCTGAATAAAAAGCCTGGCTCCGATCCAAAATCCCACGTAGCATCTTTCTCTCGTCTCTCCTTCCCTCCTTCCTTTTCTTCTCGTTTCCTCTCCTTTCTCTTTCTCTAATCTCACCCCGACTTTACTCGACCTCTCTGCAGCTAATTAGTGGGCTGTGGAAAAGGATTGTGGGTAGTATATCTGCAGCGTTGATGATAATGTGACGATACATTTACCTTAAAAACACACAAACCATAAACTAAAAGGCTTTTGTGAACTTACAGTGGGTCAAAGGTGAAGAAAACCGTTTACCAGGTTTATTTTTGTTGTCTTTAATAAACAGCTGAATAACCCCAGTCATTTCCAGTCCTGCTTATGTTTCTTTATTAAAGTGCATATGTTTAGACTCAGTGAATAATGAAAGTGTTTGTCTCTGAAAAGAAAATCACAGCTCGTTGTAAAGTGTGGGTGGAATTAAAATGGTAACTATATGCATTTTTTTATAAAGCCTGTTTTGTCAGAAATTGCTTTTGGGATAGATTACTATGTTTCTCTCTCTGCTTCTTCAAGCACTGTTAGCTTATTTAGACACTTTCATTAATGTGTAGAAAAGCAGCTCAGGGGTGTGTTTGTGAAAAACTAACACAAAGAGACAGAAATCACAAATAAGGTTTTTAAAGGACAGCACTTATGGCAATTTTATAACCTTTTGCTTCAGCTGGATTATCCTGAGATTTGTGAGATTAACCCTTACAAAAATCAATCTTGACCTGCTCCAAACAAAGTATTCTCGTCTGAACCCTGACTTTACGGCTCCTCGTGTTCGATGCTGTGGCAGCTCCGACAGGTCTGGGCCTGTTTGAGGTTTGGAGCTGTGGAAACTGTTTTACCGTAACCAACGTGAACAACATGGAGCTGCTCTGATTGGATAAAACTGGGGTTGATAAATCCAATCAGGTTTTCATTTAAAGTACCTGCCCTTCTGCAAACGCTTTTAACAGGAGCCTCCAGATGATTCTGGAGCAGACTTGACTTTGATTCTGTTCTGTTAACTTCAGATGAATTAATGCAGTCACATCCTCTTAATTTATATTTTGCTTTACACATTTTATTACACTTAATCTGTAAAAAACAATGTCCCACGTGCTATAGCAAAGCATTTTTATTATATATTTTCCCAAAACTTTACCTGCCAAGTCAGAAAGCTGGCTGTAGACCACATAACAATAAATATATTTTTGCCTGTCTTGATTTATTTGATTTGTACTCATCTCTGGACCCACTCCCATCTCTTCTCTTTCAATTTTAGGAACATTACTTAACATCCCTAAAAAGACATGTCTTTTTTCTTCTATATTTTTGATTCTCACATCTCCTTCCTTTCATTTGGCGCCTGTAGCCGATTGTTTACCGACTGCTTTCCACCTTTTTTTTTTTTGCAAAGCCTGTAAGTATAAAATTTTAATTAGGAACACTGACAGGCCCCGGTGCATGATCCACGGCTGTGCATCCATCAACAACTGGGACTTTTTCCTCTTTCTCTGTACTTCCTTCACACACACACACACACACACACACACACACACACACACACACACACACACACACACACACACACACACACACACACACACACACACACACACACACACACACACACACACACACACACACACACACACACACACACACTCACACACACACACACACACACACACACACACACACACCTCCTTTTCTTTTGCTGGACTTGAGCAGCAGGTGCCATATTACTGTGTACAGAAAAGCAATTAGGCAGCATATTGGATGAACGAGGAGTGCATTAATATTAGCGAGTGCATTTGTCAGCGTGCGTTTGATGCTTTTCTTATTCTTTCTGCAACATTAAGATTGTGCCGCTCATAAATTCACTGCTTAAACCGCCATCTGCCGCGCTGTCAGCCCGAGATGCGGCGAGCAGCGAGCATTTATTCCCTTCTGTCGGGCCTCGCGAGAGAACCAGACTGATAGACGGATAGATCAGAGGGAAAAATGCCGTTGTTCTTTGTCGGTTCTTTTCCACGAGGGAACAACAGTGAATTAGGATTTATGGAGATGGGGGTGGGGGGGTGCTCTTAAATCTGGCTCGTGTCCCATTGTCTGGAGAGGTACCTTCTGCTCGACGACACGTACAGACACTGAACGCCCAAACAGAGAGGAATACAATGGCCGTGCGCTGATTCAAACGAGAAGTAAGCACAGATAAAGCACAGAATTTTTTTGATAATTGTGAGCTTGAGGGAGTTTATTTTCTTCTGTAGGGCCAGATCTAATAAAGCAGCAGTACCCAGTCTATCATATGCTTCAATGAGGAATCAGTGGGGCCCCTGGGCTGTACCATGTCAAAAGATGAGTCATTATTCTTGTTACAACCTTATTTTTATGTGTGACGCAAACTGTTTTAACGGTGTTAAAAACACACGGTTTATTTAATAATACATAATTTTGCTTCTAAACCATAGATAGTTTGGTCTAAGGCTTCTGACTTCTCTCTCCTTCCTTTCTGAGCTTGTTTTTTGAACCACAGTCTCGTTTAGGCCCTGAAAATCCTGCTTCACAAACTAAAAGGAGAAGACGACTTTACGACTTTGAGAATCCAAAACCTTGTGAAATTTGAAGTTACTTTTAAAACCTAACTTTTAAAAAAATTGGCTTTGTTAAACATTGCGTGAAGGCATTGTCAATATTTAGCAGCATTTTATTTTCCTTTCATCCATCTCTTTTAATCCTCTGATCCAGAGCAAGGTCTTGGGGGCAGCAGTCTCAGAAGAGACACTCCCCTCTCCCTAGACACTTCCTCCAGCTCTTCTGGGAGAATACCGAGGTGTTCTCAGGCCGAGAGACATGGTCCTTCCAGCCTGTCCTAAAGTCTTCCCCTGAACCTCCTCCCATTGGGACATTTAACTTCCCTTTTCTCATTTTATGTTTCTTTCTGTTTCGGTTACAAAGTCACTTCTTGGTTGACATCAGTCTCAACCAATAAGAGGGCTCTTATTCAGTCAGGAACAAGCTATGATTGGTTGAAGACCTGGTATCTGCTGATCATATTTATCTACAAAAAATCATTGATAATAAAGCTTAGATGACGTCTTAAGGTCTTGTTTTTTTCTTATTACAAAAGGCTTTCAGGTGATTAAATGTTTTTGATCACATGCAAGGAGAAAAAAACACTGTAACCAGAGATTTTAGTCACTATCTTCTTTGGTTGACGGCAGCCCTCGTAGTTTGTGGTATGTGCAGTAGTTGTACTTTACTCATTGGATTGTGATGCACTTTCTGGAAATAATTAAACCCCTGTCGAAGTGTGACTTATTCTGCTCCACAAACAAGCAGAGCCATTTTGTTTTCCCGCTGTCCTCCATGAGCCGAGGTGCTGCTGCTGTTAGATACATTTCCATATGGCTGCTCTGTGTTGCATAAACCTATTATCGCTGCATTGTGTCGGAGTATTTTTAGCGTTTCGGGGAGGTGTTGTCGCTCTTCTCCGAGGGCAAACGAGTCGTGGAGCCAAGAGGTAACTACGAATAGGGAGGGGGGTAAGAAAGAAAGGAAGGTGGGGTACATATGCAAATGACCTCCATCCGTTTCCCTGAAGATGTGCTTTCATTAAAAAAATACAAGAAACAGAAGAAGTGTCAGGGGGAGATTACTGTCAAAGCGCTGTCAGAGTGAGGACGGCCCGCGGGCAGCACCGTACGGGGGCGGATACAGAGGGATGGAGGGATGAGGAGGGGGTGAGAGGGAGAGGTGGGGGGCAGCGGTGGTGATTAGCTGGCCCCGCGGTGAGCATTAAGAGTCCTAATCTGTGACGGGAGTGAAGTGGGAGTGCATTCAGTCAAACAGCTTTTAAAGAGAGAAGGAACGCTCACAGGCAGCGTCCACACTGATTTTATTTTGGGAAACATATTTGTCTGCTTTGTCCACAAAACTCTTTTCAGGATCTAAAGCAGGAGCAACCAAACTTTCTTGAAAGAGGCTCAAATTTGAAAACAAATAAAAGTCCCTCCTAATTTTACTTAAATTACAAATAAAAGCACAGTTTTAAATGACAAAACAGTTCTTAGAATATCAGTGTAACATCAGGTGTGAACAGGTCTTAGATCAAAATAACACTGGAAAGTTAGATTTCACTTACATTTTTTTTCTAGCACCCAATGTCACAACAGCATTTGCCTTAAAGAGCTTTACAAAAACAAATAGCGGCAAAAATACAAACAGGCTGAACTAGACAACACCCCTCCGTCTGTAGACGCTCCACCAGATTTACTGAAGGGTCACAAACTAAATCTAGCCCAAGAAAGTGTGGACTGGGTCTTGGGTTTGTGGAAGTTACCTTTTTTACAGTAAAAAAAAAAACTGTGAAGAAAAGTATTAAAGTATAAAAGTATAAAAGTATATATAAGAAGGCTGAAAAATCCATAGAAATAAACGGACTTTGATGGTTTGTTGATGTAAAACAAGGAAACTAACCTCTGTTAAAAGGACACATTAAGCCTGGTTTGACAGACTACCAACTCGAGAAAACACAACCAAAGAACCCATTAAATCAACTCAAATAGAGCCTGGATATAGAATATTTAAAGGAAATCCAGAAAAGATAGACTAAATGAGATGTGTGCAAAAGAAACAAACAGCACCACATGCTTTTTTGATTTGATTACGAGAGAGTCAGATTCAGGAGGAAACAGCACAAGCAGCGTCAAAGCAGACATTTACGAGAAAAACATAAAGTTATTGATGGAATAGTTTGTCATTGGGCTATACGCATATCACAAGGTGCTTGGCCATTATCTGTAGCATTAAGAAATCACACCACACACTCTCCAATTGTTTAGACAATAAAGTGGCGACAGGTGTGCTCGGTGTTTGACATATCATTCAAACCATGAGTAACAACAGAGTGAGAGTCAGAACAGTAAATCATGAAAAACTTTGTATCAAAAAAGAAGAGAGCGAAAAAGAGAAGTCACAAACCACTGCTGTCAGCTCCCCCGGTGCTTAAAGGGACAGCCACGTTTTGGGTTGTGTGACTGAGCAGTGCTGGAAATAAGCACGCTGTCATCTGCTGCTAAATAAATCTGTGCTTTAATGTTCTAAATCCAGACCTCGGCTCATCAAGGCGACTTCTTTTCTCTTTCTGAAAACACAATTATGAGGTTTATATTGAGATGTAACTGAGCCTCCAGTGGAAAAGTCCATCCACCACCCCAACCTACCTCTGCCTTGTCTTCAGTCAGACACACTTTGTCAGTTTCATTTAACCTAAACAGATTTATCAAAGCACAGTACCTGGTTTAAATCCCAAGCCCTCAGAGTCTCCAGTCGGCCATTTTCTCCTCATTTCCTGACCTCACTCTTTTCTGTTCATAAATACTTTCCTCTGTTCTTTTAAAATGACTACAACCCCAAATTCTTGTGCCAGGATTTAGCCAAACTGAGTCTTAATTTGTACCAAACCCTCAGCCCTGGCCTCGACCACATCACAAAGAGGATGTAGATGTGGATCCGGTGCCAAAACAGCTTCTTTATCCTTTTAAATAAACATAAGTGTGGAGCAGCACAGACCTGGCCTTTGTCTGGTTTATTCAAAGAGGGCTGTTCAGCTGGAGGTGAGTTTTAAAAGGGGTTCAACTTGGCACAGAGCTATGTCTCGTTTTGAGAATCAGACAGGGTCCTCTTCAGATGCACCTTTTTATTTATATTTGTCACTTATGTTTTTGACAACCTCTATTTGCACAGGCTTACAATAAGAGGTTAATTAATAAAGGCCTCTAACTGTTGTCTCTGATTTGAGGAGTGCATTTGAAGGGCTGTTTGTTGGGTTAGAGTCTCTTTCAGATTTTTATCATTTTTATTATCATTAATCAAATAGCTCTAAATGACTGATGGCAGATTTATTTACTTCTACGTCATTACTTCCTTGTTGTCATTGGTGACGACCAATGGGAGCGTCCCTCCTTTGAGAGCAAGTATGTGATTGGCCAAAACTCTCAGTGTGTACTGCTCAACATCCTCATCTACTACTCATTACTGAAGATGTGATGACAAAAATATGCTGTTAGAAAAAACTAACAAAAAAAGAGAGATGCATTTTACTTAAAACTGTTTGAGAACCACTGCTGTGAGCAAATGACAGGTGCTTTTTATCAAACAACTGTGTAATGTTGAGCACTATGCCTGCTCTAAAACAATAAAATTATACTCATAAATACTCACATTATGTCCACGTTTCTTTTATCCACTTTATATTCCAAACCAGAACACACGTATATGTCTTAAGATGAAAATTGCTGTTGTCCATTGTCCAAGGTCAGTGCTGTCTCCTCGTCTCAGACTCCTCTGTGTCGTCTTTTCCGGCAGCGGCCCCCGTTTCCTCTGAGCGCTCAGATATGTAATTTTCTCCAAATGCAGTTTCTCGCTGGCTCTAGTTTGTCGTCTCCTCTCTCGCGCCCTCTTTCATTGCCGACTCATCCTGTCGTGGCGCCTTTTACACAAATCACACTTTAGCCGAGGCGGCAGAGAGGTGTGCGAACGCCGAGCCACAATTTGTCAGCCGTATGCATGAGTAAGCAACGGATTCACCGTCCATTACACTGACCGCACGCGCCACAAGCCGAGAGGAAGATATGTGACTGAACCGACACTCTGTAAAACTTCTGCTTCTAACTATTTGCACAAACAGATTTTTCTTTGAGATTAGGTATTAGGCTCAAAAGATATACACGTCTTTTTAATAACATACTTTTTGATACAACGCCCTTTGTTAGATTTATGAGAGAGGGCTTTGAGAGTTATTTAACAGCAGTTTTCTCCTAAAGATTGCATTACACTAAACTTTTACGTTCTTTTTAGAAATATAATCTAACTTTCTGTGACATAGTGAGGTAGATAAGTAACACAATGAGCCTTTAAGAAGAACGTGAGGCCCACTAGAAGAAAAGATTGTTGCAAAGGCAGGACTTGCTTGATTGAGATTAGGAATGTGACCAATCAGAGGAGACTGGGAGGGGCTTAAAGGCATAGACACTGAAAGCAAACTTGGAAAAACATCAATAAGACAATGTAAATCTTTATTCCACTTTGCCTTTTTTTTTTTTTAAGTGGGCCCACCATAAATGTAGCTGATGTTGATGCTAGTGATGTTAAAAACAATAATATCAAAAATCTTCAGTATTCCTCAGTAAGATGTTTGCTGCTGTTGGAGCCAGAAATTGTTTCCACAGATTTATCTCGAATATACACTTTATCTGTGACCCCAAAGAACTTACATACTTTGAGGATTGTTTTAAACTTTTCTTTGTAGATTAGTGATGTAGTGTTTTGTGACTTAATAAAGAGATGACACAATATTAAGAAAGTTATATTAGTTATATGTTATAGCCACAAATCATATTTGATTTGGAAACAAATTAGGCAATGTGTTTTTTGTTATTCATTTCTTTGTATCTATAATGATCTAGTATTGTTTTTCATTTAAAATATTTATTGTATGAAAATTGTTTGTGGTTGGTAAAATTTGTATCTTTTAAAAAAGTATTATTAAATAATTTTTGGTTTGATTTTAAGTGAAATCCTGTAAATATAGTTCAATGGTATAATATTTTTATTGACAGAAAAAGTAAAGTAACAAACAAAACCAACAACAACAAAACAATACACACCATACAATTCCCACATACCAGCCATGGTTATGAATGACAACTTCTACAAGCTCCGGCTGACACTTGTTGGATTGTGGTCAAGGTGCGCTCACACATGGTTTGGTTTAACCCCTAGACTAAACGCAAGGCTTTTAAATGACTTCTACTGTTGTGTTGGCTGATGGATAAACTCGGATTTTTATGCATTAATCAGAGGCTCAAAGTTTAAAGGCCAAACCCACAACTGAACGTAAAGAGCAAAGTGAGCTCTTCACCTTGAGAAGGCAAGGGGCCGTCTCATTGGCAGTGGAGCTGGATGTAAACGCGCCAGCTTTTTCCCGAGATGGGGCCTCTTTTCGTTATTTTCTCTTTTTATGTATTTTTTTATTTTTTTGCTAAAGCAAGAGGCAAAGGAAAAGGGCACGTGAAGAGAGCAGTCTTTTAAACGTAGCCTGCATCGCTTCCAAAAATAAAGAGGGAGGCAGCGGGAGAAAACTTCTGAAGTGTATTTGAGGCGAACGGAGCAAAGGTGTGCTTTAGCGTTTGCGGCGAAAGGCAGGAGTATCTTCAGTCTGGAGGTCCCTGTTGCCAGTTTTTAAAAACCTAGCACAGCCCAGGTAAATGGCACGCTGTCCTCTGCCCATGCCCGGTGGCTTTTTCCTTCTCTTCACAGGAGAGAGTTCAGAGGGGCAGTTAACGCCGTTCACAGCGGACCCCCAGGCTCCAAACACACACACTTTTCTTTTTTCCTTTTAACACACACAGGCTGCTGGTAAATTCATGCAGCGGTTGTACACACAGGCAGCTGAGCCCGTGGCTACAGCGTTCAAACAGGCGTGATATTGAAATCCAGCGGAAAGCAGAGGAGCGGGCCCCAGCCGAGGTCCAGAGCAGGTTATTGATCAAGGTTAGTTTACTGTGAAAGCGCTGCCTGTGGCCAAGGCCCAGTGTGTGTACAGCTTAATGTGTAGATGCAGGAAAATGCAGAAGGAGAAGTTTGTGTTTTTTAATGTTTTATTGTTGTTTTCTGCACTACAAAGGTTTTCTAAAGATGAATACCTGTGTTTGCATATACAGCAATTGTGAAATATTGCAGAATGGAAAATCCTGACATGAAAGGCCTTAGAAGGAAGAGTCCTGTGGAGTAGACTGAAGGTAAACAATAGATGGTGGTTCACAGACTCCAGGAACCAAGAGTGGGTTGAGGGAGATATTTTGGCAAACTCCTTGATTCATCTTCTGCCACTTATTCCCGTTAAGGGTCACGGGGGCTGAAAGATATCCCAGCAGCTTTAGACCCTGGACAGCAACCAAGTTTTACACATGCTCTCCGGATGTAATCAGGGTTATTTCAACAAAACTCTCCCCTCATATTTTTTTTGTTAGTCATCAGTTAGACCAAGCAACATGGAGCTAATGAACAAATATGCTGACTTCTTCTCGGTGACGGTGATTATTGCTCTAATACTGAAACTACAGAAACATCTGTAACTTATCCAAACAGCTTAACTTAAAACAAAAGACAGATAGACTTCATTTTATTGTGACTTTTTAGTCACAAGGCACGAGTATAACTGAATCAGAGACAAAAGTAATTTCACGTTTCCTTTTGACAGTCCCAGTGAAGTCTTTTTAGTCGACTCCTGAGTCTTGTGATCGTTTCAAGAACAGACCCTCTCCCTTTTTATTGGTGAGTTGGGTTAACTTTCAATTTCTGTTTAAACCACAAAACCAGACTTTTAGAGTTAATTCTTCTGACACTGAATTCATAAATATACAAGACAAAATAGAGCAGATGCATAAAAAGTGTCTTTAAAAAACTTTATTCTGAGCCTCCATCAAACAGAGGCACATACTTTTATATAAAGCATGAGAACCCTCAGCATAATGTAGTCCCAAAGTGTTGAACGTTTACTGTAGCTTCAGGAGCCACTTTTTTGTGGAGAACCTCATAAATACACATGGTTATTGTTCACAGGAGGCAGATAATGTATGTAACGTATGCTGTGTTTGCTCTGAACAACAACAATAGAGGTCAAAGAGACAAAAAGAATGTCTTCCAACTCTGTGACATTTACTAATAGTTACTCTACTCTCCCCTTAGTCGATATGTACATGTCAATATGTACATGTTGGTATGTACATGTCAGAATGTACATGTTGGTATGTACGTGTCGGTATGTACATGTCGGTATGTACATGTTGGTATGTACATGTCAGAATGTACATGTTGGTATGTACGTGTCGGTTTGTACATGTTGGTATGTACGTGTTGGTATGTACATGTCGGTATGTACATGTCGGTATGTACATGTCACTATGTATGTGTCAGTATGTACGTGTCACTATGTACATGTTGGTATGTACATGTTGGTATGTACATGTCACTATGTACATGTTGGTATGTACATGTCAGTATGTACGTGTCAGTATGTACTTGTCGGTATGTACGTGTCAGTATGTACGTGTCAGTATGTACTTGTCGGTATGTACCTGTCACTATGTACATGTCGGTATGTACATGTCACTATGTATGTGTCAGTATGTACGTGTCACTATGTACATGTTGGTATGTACATGTTGGTATGTACATGTCACTATGTACATGTTGGTATGTACATGTCACTATGTATGTGTCAGTATGTACGTGTCACTATGTACATGTTGGTATGTACTTGTCGGTATGTACCTGTCACTATGTACGTGTCAGTATGTACATGTCAGTATGTAAGGCAGTGGCTCAGTGGTAGAGCAGTCGTTTTTTAAACGGAAGGCAGGCGGTTCGATTCCCGCTCTCCCCACAATTCATACTGTCGTTGTGTCCTTGGGCAAGACACTTAACTCGTATGAATGTGTAAGAATGTTTAGTGAATGTATGTGGTGATGGTCGGAGAGGCCGTAGGCGCAAAATAGCTGCCACGTCTCTGTCAGTCTGCCCCAGGGCATCTGTGGCTACAGTTGTAGCTTACCATCACCAGTATGACTGTGTATGAATGAATAATGGACAGCGTGTAAGCGCTTTAAGACCCTTAGTCCCTTGGGAGAAAAGCGCAATATAAATCCAATCCATTATTATTATCACATGTCAGTATGTACAGGTTGGTATGTACGTGTCGGTACGTAACTGTCGGTACGTAACTGTCGGTATGTACGTGTCGGTATGTAACTGTCGGTATATAACTGTCGGTATGTACGTGTCGGTATGTAACTGTCGGTATGTACGTGTCGGTATGTAACTGTCGGTATGTAACTGTCGGTATGTACGTGTCGATATCTACGTGTCGGTATGTACGTGTCGGTAAGTACGTGTCGATATCTACGTGTCGGTATGTACGTGTCGGTATGTACGTGTCGATATCTACGTGTCGGTATGTACGTGTCGGTATGTACGTGTCGGTATGTACGTGTCGATATCTACGTGTCGGTATGTACGTGTCGGTATGTAACTGTCGGTATGTAACTGTCGGTATGTAACTTTCGGTATGTAACTGTCGGTACGTAATTGTCGGTATGTAACTGTCGGTATGTACGTGTCGGTATGTAACTGTCGGTATGTACGTGTCGGTACGTAACTGACGTGATGCGTAACTATCGGGTATATGCGTGTCGGTATGTAACTGTCGGTATACAACTGTCGGTATGTACGTGTCGGTATGTAACTGTCGGTATGTAACTGTCGGTATGTACGTGTCGGTATGTAACTGTCGGTATGTAACTGTCGGTATGTACGTGTCGATATCTATGTGTCGGTATGTACGTGTCGGTAAGTACGTGTCGATATCTACGTGTCGGTATGTACGTGTCGATATCTACGTGTCGGTATGTACGTGTCGGTATGTAACTGTCGGTATGTAACTGTCGGTATGTAACTGTCGGTACGTAATTGTCGGTATGTAACTGTCGGTATGTACGTGTCGGTATGTTACTGTCTACGTGTCGATGTCTACGTGTCGGTAAGTACGTGTCGGTATCTACGTGTCGGTATGTACGTGTCGATATCTACGTGTCGGTATGTACGTGTCGGTATGTACGTGTCGATATCTACGTGTCGGTATGTAACTGTCGGTATGTAACTGTCGGTATGTAACTGTCGGTATGTAACTGTCGGTACGTAATTGTCGGTATGTAACTGTCGGTATGTACGTGTCGGTATGTAACTGTCGGTATGTACGTGTCGGTACGTAACTGTCGGTATGTACGTGTCGGTATGTAACTGTCGGTATACAACTGTCGGTATGTACGTGTCGGTATGTAACTGTCGGTATGTACGTGTCGGTATGTAACTGTCGGTATGTAACTGTCGGTATGTACGTGTCGATATCTATGTGTCGGTATGTACGTGTCGGTAAGTACGTGTCGATATCTACGTGTCGGTATGTACGTGTCGATATCTACGTGTCGGTATGTACGTGTCGGTATGTAACTGTCGGTATGTAACTATCGGTATGTAACTGTCGGTATGTAACTGTCGGTACGTAATTGTCGGTATGTAACTGTCGGTATGTACGTGTCGGTATGTTACTGTCGGTATGTACGTGTCGGTATGTAACTGTCTGTATGTAACTGTCAGTATGTACGTGTCGATATCTACATGTCGGTATGTACGTGTCGGTATGTAACTGTCAGTATGTATGTGTCGATATCTACGTGTCGATGTCTACGTGTCGGTATGTACGTGTCGGTATGTACGTGTCAGTATGTACATGTCGGTATGTAACTGTCAGTATGTACATGTCAGTCGGTTTACACTTGGGTCTCCAAATCAGAACTGTGGTTGTGGAAACAATACTGGGAATCCTACATAATCCTAACTCTAACCACAATGAAGTAATACAATACCATTAAACTGAACTACTGTCATTGTTCTGCTCTTTGAAGGTTTCTCTCTTCAGCTTCCAACCACCATGTGAATGAGAAGAGTTGTTGTGTTGTTGTGATACCTATGTGCAGTATCCGTCTGAGCGCTGACGGTTGAACACCGCTGACCCAGATGTTTAAGTGGGTCATGGGAACAGCACCCCTCACTGGGGCAGAGACGGGGGCAGGACACTGGGGCTGTGCCCTGATTAGACTCAGATTAGTTTTGGGAATTCATGGCTCCTCCTCTTGAGCTTTACCCCCCTTCACTTACTTCACCACAGCTTCTGTTTCCATTTGCCTCTGCCCCGTATTCTTCTCTGATGGCTTTGGTTTCACTTTAGAAAACTAAAGATTGTGAGTTAGTGCTTAACTGTGGGTCTGGACCACTCACAGAGGCCTTCTCCCAATAAAATTTAGTTAAATACTATGTGTAATATGCCTAATTTGTTTTGATTTATGCAAATAAGTCCTGTTACTGGTTTCAGTTTTATGTATGAGCAGAGCACTATTGGTGCCACTTTTGACACACATCATAAGCTCACTTGCTTAAGCTAAAAGGGACAAAAACAGACAGAAATGAAATATGGAATGGAATAATTCCCACAAATATCACAGAAAGAAATTTACAAGTGGCTTGTCATGCAACTGGAATCTCAACAAAATTTCAAGTTATATTTTTTCATTGCTAGTTTAAAGAAGTGGCCCATCTTTAGTCCTCTATGAAAGCTGCTCTTTAAAGCTTTAGTTTGAAGCTGTGGAAAGGATCTGGTGTAAAAGTGAGCTCTTTTAATATTAATTGATTCTTTGCACTGTTTCTCTAACCTTCCAGAGGCCACACTGGTCCCCACTGTTAAAGAATAATAAAGTAAAATGATGAACATTATTACAATTTAAGAAGTTGTTCGATACAGACTCGAGCTGTTGTCTTTCTCTTTTGTTTGATATCGTCCTGGTTACTGACTGGTCCCACCTCTCGTCTGTTTCAGTCTCCAGCAAAGAAAAATGGAAATGGGACAGAGATCCTGTGTGGGACGATGGAGGAGGAGGTGTCACTCTGATTGGACCTGTGCCAACTACTCCCAGCTCTCAGGTTTGGACCCATGCCAAGTGTTTTGAACTAAAAGTGCTTATTATGAAGGTGTGGACCATGAAATGTGTAATTCAACAATGAGGACATTTTTAGCATATTGCCCACATTGTTATTAGCCCTATATTTGAAAGTTTCTCAAATCTGTGAAGATATGTTCCTATGATCATTTGAGGTTCAAATGTGGGGCAGTTTATCAAGCTTGGGGGAAAAAAGGAAATGCATCCCCAATAAATGGTGCATGTATAGTTTCGGTCATTCTTGATATTATTTTATGGGCCCACAGTTATCTCATAATAGAAAGAGTATCAGTAAAATCAACGGCCTCAGGAAAAAAATAATGTCACCACGACAGAGCAAAAAAAAGTAGTATTATACACAAAATTACTAACATTTTGTAAACTGTGTGATCCATGTGTTGCCTGTGTTTAGTTCGCCATATTTCTGATAGAAAATGTGCGGTGCAGCGCACTACGGGAGCCTGTTTAATCCATAAAGGTGTAATTTGTGTAGGTAGTTGGACCTGATCAAGATCAGTTCAAACGCACTTGACCTTTTCACCTTTTCAGATCAACTCAACCCGGTTTGTTAGTCCACACCTGAGTTTGCTGGACCACACCTGCTCAAACAAATCACACTAAGAGGAAACCAAAGGTCGTTTAAATCAGACCAAATGTGTCAGGTGGACTGTATTTTTATGTGGGATTTTCTCATGTGTGAGAAAGAGGAGCTTAAGAACATTTTAGGGGGGCTTGAGTAACCGTATAAAGGCTTAACGTGGGACATGAACTAAGCCCAGGCATCAGTAGTTATGAATAAACACGGCTTTAGTTTGTGGTTGCTATAGGTTTTTACCACTTTTGCTACTATTACTGATTTAATTTAAATGGGTTTAAGGTTTTGTCTGTGCTATGATAGCTGCATTGTCACATCGAGCAAATGTCAGTGTGAAAGGTGTCAGATTACTTTGTGCATTAGTATAATTTACCACTGAGCAGAACAGGATGGTTTCTGACTCAGAGGTTTCCGTCGTGCCCTGGTGTGAGTGTAGCTCCTGCCGTCTCTGGCTCAGCCTCAGACTGTGAACATCAGGTGTTGTAATCCAAGCCTGTTAAACATGTCTGCTCCGGCCAAACTGCCCGCGGCTCCGTCTCTGCCAAAGTCTTTCCCCTCGACGCTGGTCAGGAGCCGTGAACCCAGAGCGGACACATGCCAGAGACTCGTACTGGACGTCCTGCCAAAAGCAACAAGCCTGTGGCCAGACGCTAAGTGTTGAGAGGTCAGCGCTGGCCAAGTGCAGTCCAGTGAGGGATATCCTGGTTCAGCGCCGGCCAAATAATGCCCTCAGGCCGTTACTGAGGCATGGACTCACTCACAGGCCTGAGGTTTGTCGACTCAAAGAGGAGAATCATACACTGAGCCTGTCCTCTGAGGGTTTAGTCCAGCGTTTAATGCAATCAGTGGATTGAAGATTAAATTAGGCTGATTCCCAAGTCAGTGCAGATATGTATATTAGCAATGATGTGCTTATCAAAAAGGAGACCACTCTGGCTTATATGTTTAGTGTTTAGTCTGTGGTTGATTTAAGGTTGGTTCAGTGTCAGATGCATTTAGAAGTCTCATAAATAGATTCCGCTGAACACTAGTTAGTCAAATAAGCCAAGAAGTTAGCTTTTTTCTTTGTTGTAACCAGATGCAACGTAACCCAAAATATGTGTCTTTGTTTAAAAATGTTTTTATTAATTTAAAGTAGGGACAGTGCATATTAATGAACATACACAAGATATGTATTTATGTCAGATTCATCTGCAGTCCCTAGATTGAAACATTTAACATAAAACAGGATCTCATTCAGACATTTGACAGAATCTCAAACCAACATTTAACAAGATCACATTCAGACGATTACATCACGTTACAGACTTAGATCAGGTGGAGGTCTTTAGACAGACTGCAATTAAAGTTCATTCAAAAGAGGGCAAAGAAATGTCATATCAATCATAAGTCAAAGTTAGCATATCTTACAACTCGGCCTTTGTGAATTTATTTATTAATATCCTGTCTTGTGCACCACTACATGACGGAATTTCTCACTTGTTTTTACAGATATTGAAGAGCCTCCAGAATGAAGACGCTGACCTCCTCGTTTGGTCCCAGTCCAGAGTCCTGAGGTAAGATGGCACCAGTCTCCGTTTGGCTTTAGTGTCCTTCAAATAAAACACTCCAGGTGCCACTGGGCTAAACACACGCTGAGTCAGGCCAACTTTACTCCACAGCCAAACCTCTCCCAGGCCATGAGAGGATTAGCACCAAAACCAAACTCGAGCTCTCAGTGTTCACGGCTCAGTCCCACTCAGCAGGGAATCCCGTCGACGAGAGGGGAATTATTAAGAGGGAAAACTGTAGAGAAAAGGGGCTTAGTTTTTCTTTTTATTTGGTCATTTTAAGTTTTTTACTTTATAGTGGCCCTGTCCCTTTTTTCAGTCCATACGTTCAGCATGACCTTTGAGAACTTGTGCTAGTCAGCCTGTGTAAGGAGTCTGTGAGTCGTCGTCGCTCTAACAACAGTCAATGAAACAGAGGAATAGAGTGTGGACAGGTTTGGCGTTTGGAGATAATAAGGTGTGGTGTTCTTTGGGTCATGACAAAAATAGACATCAGACAAACAAATAGTTCTGTTTATTTGAAATTAGTTTAAACAACATCAATAAATTAGAATAACACTGAGGTGTGTTTGTATCATGGCACAAATCTGAGATTATGTGTCTTGTACTTGAGTGTCTGACATGCCTTGTGTCTGTGTAGAGTGAGTACTCCGTGTGTGGCAGCCTGTGTCCAAGACAAACCTCCTTCGGGAGAAATCATAGAAATCTTGAAACTTGAGTCCTATCCCCTTCACATCCACTCACAGTATTTACAGCCCAATATCTTCATCTTTCTTCCATAAATTTAAACGTATTTGATCTTATTTTTTACAGTTATTCTGTTACACTGGTGGTACTAAGGATTTCTTGGACAATTATCCTAAACATTAAAAGTTTTAAATGGTAAATGGCATGGATGTTATATATTGCTATAGTTTTTTCTTCTTTTGTAAATACTAGTGGATAATAAATAATCATATATTTAAATATGTATGTAAATATTTGAACTAGAACTAGACTTCTCTTACACTTTTCTGTATTTTCGGTTTTATACTCCTTCCTGGATATGATTATAATATATCACAGAAGAATAAGTCATATTTGGAGGTTCATTAAGTTTACGAGATAATAGCCAATGAGAAAAGTTTAAGGATCACTGTGTTCTTTAACAAAAATAATTTACCATATTTTCTGGTAGAATTTGTTTTGTTGTTTTCAGTTTTCTAACTCAACCATTTTTTTTTGACCTGACCAGACTTTCTTTCTTATTTCTAACATATTTATGTTTATGTCAGTGCTTAGGCTTTGATAGGCCTGCTTTAGAGCTACTCAAGCCCCCCTTAAATGTTCTCATGGCTCCCAAATCTTCCATTTTTTTCTCAAATATTATTAAATCCAAGCCGCTTACTCATTGAAAAAAATCCCTCATTATTGAAAATCCAGTCCATGTTTTTTTGTTTTTGTTTACAGGTCCACATTCAACACTAATCCTTGGATCAACCAAATCTTTAAATGTAACCAGACAGGACCTGACAGACTATTAATATGATACTTTCTTATTTATAACTGTTCAAAAAATGTATCAATGAAAGATTTGGTGTGACCTTTTGCCCTTTAAAAATCCTTATGTTGTGTTATTTGGTAGCCCTTTACATTAAAGCTCGGTAAAAGCATTGTAATAGTGTGGTATTAATGTGTTAATAAATGGGTAATACTTTTTATTATTAGTAATTTCCAGCCCTAATTAGGTACCTAGTGGTTACATAGTTATATCAAGCAATAATTCTTTGTACATTACTTAATAAATAACCATAATTACTATAGTATTACATAATTACCCCACTATTACCATGATATTACAAAGCTGGTAAATAAAGTGCAACCTGTTATTGCTCTTATAGTCACCAGCCAACCTCAATAACTTTGTCCAAAGACGTTCAGAGCTTATCCCAGTCTTTCCATCATTTGGGAAAATTACTGAAGTTGAGGAATTCCAGTGAGGAGGGGGCTTTTTGTTAAAGAAAAACTGGACAATCCAATCTTCCTCAGTGTTTAACAGTTCATTTTGGTCCCGGCTGATGTTAATTGGCACGGCGCTACCTGCCACCGGCGCTCTTCTCTGAAATGACTTGTGGATTGAAGCATATGGACCGAGGAGCCGCGCCGGGAGCTGGGAACGACTCGGGGAAGGGTCCCATTAAATAAAAGCTGGCTAATTACTTTGTCCTCCCTTTTGTCCTGCGCCGTCCTGGCTCCCATTCATATATCTTACTGTAATGAGTAAAGCCAAGCCTCGGCACCTGCGTTCGGTAATTAAACATATAAATTCTCCCAGAACGAAATATGTGCACTGACCACCACTGATTTATAACGGCCTCTAAATTAGACTCTTATTTTCACCGTTTTTTCTTTCAAAGCTGTTGGCGAAAGCACGGCTGTTCATCAGCTCAAGCCATTTTCTTCAAGCACTTGTCTTCAACGAGTCAAGGTTTCCATTGTTGCCGTTTGGGATTTTAGACTGAGACTTTACACCTTTCTGTCCAAGATTCAGATGAAAAATGTACTTGTAAAAGGTTATTATTATCAAAAAGAGATCCAAAGCAAACAGACCTGACTCCTTTATGGTGCGACCGGGTCATAACTTATCAACACTGGACCCAGAGACGCAGTAAAAGGATCAGAGGAATGTTTAACTCACTCTCTGGACATTTCAAGGTTTTAACGTTTTCTTCAATATATGCTGGATGAACTTCCTCAGACTTTATTTTAACACAAGCTGTGGACGGCTGTCAGAGTTGTCTGATGTTTTAAGATAAAAGTTGTAGATTTTTCAATAAGCTGCTTGTAGACAATGGAGAGTTTACTGTTGAAATATTTTTCTTGAATTTTTAAATTTTGTAATATATGGCGCTTCCTGCTGCAACCCTCTCCATTTCCCCAGGCCTGGTCCGGCACAGACAGACTGTGGCTGGAGTTCACCAGTGCAAGGTGCAGCCGCTCTACCACCACCGCCGCCCGGACCGTATCATATAAGAAAATGTTACACACATTTAGAAGTATCCATCAAGGAATCTGGAGAAACATGAGTGCGTGTGATTAATGAATTAGAAGTCATTACACTTGTGACGCAACAGAATCCTTTTTCTCATGTAATAAACAATACAACCACTCTGTGGAGGTTCATAGTCATCTAGACATATTTAAGAAAAGGTTTCAGAGAAGTTATCTGTATAAGGAAAGAAACGGGTGAAGTTGGAACTTATTGATGCAACTTACTGTTATTGTAGTTACAACCAGACTGTGACCAATGTGTTCCATAACTAAGACAGGAGACCCTGGGACTGAGACTGAAGATTAAAGGGTAAGGTTTCCAGGAGAGAGTTGTAAAAATCAGCCCAAGTCTAGTCTCAGACTCTCTCAAAGGATGCTACGTTTTTCATCTAAACACAAGAATGATATGGACAAATAAACAAGCTGTGGATTTCAAATCTAAAGACAGGACAAGAGTCTGAGACAAGACCAAACCCTAATAAAAGTGGGTTAAAGACTGATTACAGAACTGGCCACGTCACAATAGCTGCTGTGCAAATCCTTTCAGTATAAACTGGGCAATAACCCATTGTGTCCAACAGTAATGCAAAGGCTGTCCTAAACCCAGTCTAAAAGGCAAAGGTCAGTCACTTTGTGTGAGTATACCAGACCTTGGAGTAAAAACATAAAGTAACATAAAGAATTGGACACTGCATATAAACTAACCATCCTAACCTTGAGCTTACTTTTAGCTAATGTCACTGAGCTGGGACTCTCACTTTAAATCCTCTGTGTTAAGACCTAATGAAGTCATAATTACCTGGATATACTTAACATTTGGGTCTCCTGTCCTAAACACGTGCACTCTGCGTTCACCCGTGTGCCTCTGTATTAGTCTCTGTTTCGTTCCCTCATCATTCATCTGTTCTGATGACATTTCTTTATTTGCTTTGCATTATTTTTCTAATTTCTTTTTTGTGGCCAGGGCCTGCAGCTTTCACAGCATTCCTGACACTTTAGTTAATAAATCACAGAGAAGTTAATGAAAACGGCATTCAGGCATATCCAAAATGATTGTGTTCTTTGTCATGCTAATAAAGTGAGAGATGTCGGTCCAATGGCTGAACGCCTGCACATTACCTCAACTTGTGATTACGTCTGCCCTGTTGCACCTCCCTCTTTGGTTTTTCATTTGACTCATGTTCGGCAGCACCTTTTCTTTCTGTACAAATGAATGGGAGTCAGTTTTTCACAGTTTATCAGAAAAAAGGCAATACTGTCCAAAGCTGTGGTTCAGGGCAGTTGGAAATTGCTCAGAAATGAAAAAGAACATGATCGTTTTGACTGCACTTGACCAATGTCTGGGTAAAATAAGAACATGAACCTTTCCATTTGCATTTGTGGAGTGAGTATTTGTCCAGGTATTTTTCCGATTAACCAAACAGTTCTTTGAAACTAGAGAGCCCTTTTCAGAGACTGGTTTGGCTGAAGTGGTACATCAGGAATTACACTTTAAGTTTAGATTAGACACTTTCAGCCCTGTGACTAGCTGGGCCCAAAAGTTGCTGGGATAGGCTCCAGTCCCCCCTGACCCTTAATGAGACCAAGCGGAAGAAACTAAATAAATGAATGAATAACACTTTACTTTACTTTATTTGTTAGTCATGGACCTTCTGAATTGTGCTTGAGTGATACCTAATGTAGAGTTACAATCTGTTGAGTTTTACTAAGTATGTTATTGATGTGCACGATGACGAGTGATGAGTGGTTAGTACTTGCCTCAAAGAAAGTTGTGAGTTCAAACCCCGGCTAACTCAGGCCCAGAGTTGCTCCAGTCACCCACCACCCTTAAAGGGAGTAAGCAGAAGAAACTTCTGAAAGTTACTGATCAAATTATTCATTTACACATTCATTTACACCTCCCCAAACAAAGCCAGCCTGTTTTATTTTATAAAACAAAAATAAAAATAAAAGTAAAACTGGACCAGTTTGCTGCTGCAAACGGCATTACATCAGATCTTACCATTAACTTCTAGCTTTGAGTTCGGGGTCAGAACAATTCTACAATTATAACCTTGTTAAACAGTTTTTTTTGAACAAATGTTATTTATCCATCCATCTTGATTTGTCATGTAAGTGTGTAGTACTAAACTTCACACAACAAAGGGTTTGATTATCAGATCTATAAAACTAGACCATGTGACAGTTTCCATTTACCTTTTCACATTTCTCATCCACATATCAGACATTTTCTACCCCATACCTTTCAGTCATAAATCTGTAAAAGCTGCAGTGGCCAGTCTCTTGTCATTATCCTCTCTGAGCCCATCTCTTTAAAAAAGCGCTGTGACTTACTGCTGTTTACATGAATTTTAGGCTGAATACATTTGTGAGGTCGCTGCGTCTGAGCCTCTTTTCAAATGCACACGTACTGTACACCTCTGTAATGGCAGCAGCAGTCGAACAGAGGCTGGGGGCCGCCGAGTGTCATTATGTGAGACATATTTGCATGGGTTTGTTCCAACGTTTTCAATATTTTTTGAAGCATTTCTCCAAAAGCAGACTCGTTTCTATATTTGGATGTAACCCTAGATGTGCCGCGTTGCTGTGAACTGACAGTGATGTGGAAAAGACAAGTGTAAAAATAACCCAATCAGACGCTTCATTTTGTCTGATTGTGACACAGGTGAAGGCTTCAGTGTTTCTTTGATGTGTCATTGTCTTGTTCGAGATGGATTTGGCAGGTGTTTAGCTGCTTCTTACATTAGGACTCTACAGCTCAAATATCCAAATAAGTCACTGTACACAAGTGTAAAGTCTAGTCTTGGTCTGGATTTAGGCTTAAGACTACTTTTTCTTAATCTGTATTTAGTATATCTCAAAATATACTTTTCTTTCATGTTGTCTCGCTGTAAGTGGGTCAAAGCCAGCTGATGACAAGGCTCGTGGTCCGTGAACTTTTACGCAAATGAATAAAAACTAAAATCTGAAAACAAGCTGGTTCCTATAGACATCACTAGTTTCCCCTAAAACCTGCGTTGTATTGTCTGTGTTCTGTTTCGAAGCAGCGTTGTCTGACACGTCAGGCGTGTGCAGCCTCAGTGAACACTCAGCCTGTGTGTGCTGTGTGTCGTTGTGGACATGTGAGCAGCGGGGGACATCTGTCTGGAGCCGGGAGCTGTGTGTGGAGAGAGTGTGGGGGCCACTGGGGACCGGGGGCCGACACAAACAGAGCCGGCTGGTGCAGAGCAGGCGAAGGGCACGGGCCTCAAAGACAACAACAACACTTCACTTAGACCTAATTAGGAAGGGTCCGGGTTACAGGCTCCGCAATATGCTCCACATACGCCTCATATGAGCGCACCGCAGGGCATTGTGGGATACCTGTCTGGAAACAAGACCTGGCACTGAGAAAGAGACAAAGAGGTTCAATGGAAAAAATGTACACTGGAATTTGTAAATAATAGTGAAGTATAATTGCCCGTAAGAATGTTCTCTCTGCTCCAAAGCCATAATTCTAATCATTTTCTCACTTTTGGTCAAAGATTTTCATGTTTATTTGGGAAAAAGAAAATGTGTTTTAAGTTTATTTATTTTTCCTGCAAGTGTCTAGTCTCTTAATTTGATGTATTTGGATAGAGCCTTGGTCTTGTCTTGGTTTAATCAAAGTCTGGTCTTGGTCATGAATTCAATTTAGTTATAGTTTTCTTTACACAAGATAAAATATTTTGTTAAAAGACTGTAAACCGTGTACCATTTTCATTCCAGAGACACTTTAATTCAACAGAAATAGCTCTTCTGCCAAATTTGAACTAAATCCAGTAAAATATTTCATTTGATTGTTGCTACACTTCCATCTTACGGAGCGACACATTGCCCTGAACCACAGAAAGGGTCATCTATGTGTCTTTATACTTCCTCTCTCCACACTACAGCTTTTCTTGAGCTGATCCCAGAGCAGTTTTACCCTCGGCTCTTACATCCACAGATCTGCAGTGAGTCTGGATGAAAGGCAGCCGGAGCTCAGCCAACTGTACAGCGTATTGATGTCGGAGAAAATGAACTGACTCCTGCATCGATCCGCTCTGGGAAAATGTAGAAATAGAGCCGGTAAATCTGCTCTCTTGTCTAACAGCTTAACAGCAGCCATCTTTTCTTTTTTTTTTCTATGTAAACCAGGCTGATATTGGAGCATTGATGTTTTCTAGAGGGCAGTAAAGCATGTGAAAGCTGTATTGGCTTGTTTTGTTCTCTTTTACATGAGCAATACTGCGTTTGAAACGTCAATACAGCAGCCGACGAGTTACTGCCAAAGACTGGTGTTGATGCTCGCGACAATGGAGATAAGGCAAGAGTAAAACACTAGAAACAAGGACTAAATTTGAACCCAAAGAAAGACTTAACCAACAAGAACAAATGGCAAGACTATAACTAGGACTAGAGCAGTGGAAAACGTCAAAACAAGATCTAAACCCAGACTCAAACCAGGACTAATCCAAAACTGACGGATTAAAACACGGACTAGAACTAGACCAAGGACTAAACAGAGGTCTAAATCAGGACTAAACTACTATCTAAACCTGACAGAAATGCAGACAATTAGTGATTGAACCACGACCAAACCAGAACTAAACCAAGGACTAAATCAGAACTAAACCTAGGACTAAACCAGGATTAAACTTTCAAGGACTTAGTAACCTGATATAAGCCCAACGAAAAAAAGTTGGCAGAAAAATGTCAGAAAGAAAGTAACAAAATTAGCGGAGGAAATCTTGGTAAAAATCCATTTAAAATTAAATACATAAAATGAAATCAAAACTCTAGAACGCTATTAACATTTAATTTGTTTAGATGTATGTATGCATGTGAGTCATTGGCAGCCATGTTTACTGTATAAATGGGTTTGTCCTCATCTATATTCTTAGTCTTGTGCTGTTGTCATGTCATCAAGTCTCCAAAAGGATCCTTCATTGTTCAGCAGCAGCAGCAGTGAGGCCTATAGAAACATATGGTCAGATGAGATGTTTGGAACACGCTGCGTGCCTCCATATGTGCTTTATTGTTAAAGAGAGGAGTGGCAGTAAATAAAAGAGAGGAAGGCACTGACCGTAGAGAGTATGTAATTTGTTTATGCAGTGGAAAAAAAGAAGAAAAACAGCATATTGTAAAATAATCTTCTGTGAAAGAACTAACCTTAAGACATCATTTAGACTTTATTATCGGGTATTTTAATACTAGAGTATTTTCAGAACATATTAGAAGCTTTGGCCAATCACAGCTTGCTTCTGGATATTCAAATGGTAGACACAGCTTGTCTAAAGAAAGTAATGAATGATAAAATCCAAGTACGTAATGTTTAACGTGGAGGAGATTATTGTCGTCCTGACGCTGAAGTCGGGGCTCAAACTTTATGGTCAGCTCTAAAAAAATGGTCCGATTTAATAAAAAAAAAAAAAGAAAAGCAGGAGAGGTCCCTAGGGTGCTGTTGGGGGGGACAGGGACAAAAAAGAAAATTGGGTAGTGCCATTCTTTCTGGTGATAGTCCACAGTGTATCCAACCCAACCTCTCGCTGAGAATTATCTAAAGCCTCTAAAAACTCATCGCAAACTCATAACATGGAAACTGGCTGTATAAGGAAAAGCTAAGGTGATGGCGCAATGGATTGTGGGATGTTAGTAAGGTTCCTATGATAAAGAAGATAAGAAAGGAAGCATTGAAACTCCCTTCTGACTTTCACTTTCCTTTCCTTACTAAAGTGAGAATTTAGATAACATGGTGACTAAAGTACATCTGGGTAAATTTTCAGGAGTAAGTAGTTTAAGTATTTGATGTATTTGGATGGAGCCTTGGTCTAGACTTTGTCATGAAGTGGTTGTAGTTATTGTGGTCTTCTCACAATGAATTATTGTTTGAACACTTCTATTTTAGTGACACCTCTAGTGGTCCACAAACTACTTCAAGAATAGTTTCACTTTCAATAACTCATCCATGAGCTCACACAAAATGATATTTATGTGTCTGCCTGATTTGCAAAACAAAATCAAACTTAGAGCAGTGACTGTCACTGTCAACATGTCGGATTTATTGTCCCCGTTTTGCGGCTGTGATTCTAGGGACATCTCGCTCATAAAAGCCTCCACTGGAACCACCAGAAGCAGATGCATTCATTTAGCGTTTTTGATCGAAAACACCCCGTTCTGCTCGTGCATTACTGCCCCACACTGCCGGCTTGATGGCTCCAATATGCTTCAACACCGACGCTCTTTAAGTATGCAGCACGTGCCACTTCGGATACCCTTTAGTGCACACGGACTGAGTAGCTGTCAAAAATACAACAGGCATCTCAAGTAATTATGCAGATTTATGCAAAACATTAACAAGAAGAATTAAAGGCACAAATGAGGTGGCTACACTTGAATTGTTAAGATTATGAATAATTACCATGAATCTTTTTGCTCCTAATATAACTTGTTTTTGATAAACAAAGCCTTAATTATCGCAATACTTTGGAGGATTGCGGTGACCTTCATTAATCTTAGACAACAAGTCTCCGCTGAGATTTGAGACGAGGCACGTGCACGCGCTCTTGTGGGGTAAACACGCACGCCAGGAACGCCAGCACATATGCTAACTAGCCACTTCAGCCCGGAGCGAACAGAACAGACAGGTACGTCTCACGGTTTAAACCAGAAGTGCTCCTCTGAGTCCCCAGCGTGCGTCCAGATACGGTAAGCCACGAGGACAGATGCACGCTCACACTTCTTCTCACACTCGCAGCAGGTGACTGGGAGGCTCCTCCGAGAATTGGCAGCACCAGGTCCTTCACTAATTACAATTACAACTCACTTCACTCCCCTTTTCCGCTGATCTCTTCCAACTTTGGACATGAATATTCCAGCCGAGCCACGCTGCATTGGACACGCTGCTCCATGGCCGTAACTAAGCATGATGGAAATGCTAAGGGAGGCTCAGTTGATTCATGAGGAAATAAGATTGTGGAAAGATTACAATGCTGTTCGAAATAGATTTTTACTTTTTTGTGTTACTGTGCATCTTATTTGACTAAAAATAAAGTTACACAATTGCTGCCACTGACTCTCTTTAATGTTGTCCCAAAGTCACTGATGCAGCTAATTTCTCAAAGATGTCAAAGATTATATTTTTCTAACCTGAAAGAAAGTAATCACTGGTGTTCAGCCTTGGATCTTTTACAGGTGAGAACCATACGGTTCTTGAGAAGGACATAAAGCACTTTTGGAGTAGCCATGGTCTTAGTAACTCATCAATTCTCCAGGAAAGGAAAGCTAATTCCATCTTCTTTAGAGCTTGTAGCAAAAAGCCTACTTTACCCAGATTAATGAATGAACAGTGTATCCTCTTGTTTAGATTGACTAACACTTTGAGGACAGTGGTATAGAGCATTTGGTTGATGGTTCAATCCCAGCTCCTCCCGTTGATAGTGAGTGTCTATTGGAAAGATCCCAAACCTTTTGCTTTATGAATGTGTGAAAATATAAAAGGTTCATTTTCTTATGTCCTAAAGCTAAGACGAGTTGCACTAAAAAAGATGGGCTGGAGACTGGATGATTATATTTACCCCATAATTAATATGTAATGTACCATTAATATAATCAAGAGTTGGCGTAATCTTGGAGTCAAAAGGAAGGAGCAGACCAGTCTAACAGAGTCAAGATACAACTACCAAGAACAGCTCCAATTGAGTTTGATTTTAGGAGGCAGTGGTTTAGTCCTGGTTTATACTAAACCTGGTTTGGTCCTGGTTTATTCCTGGTTTAGACCTGGTTTAGTCCTGGTTTAGTCCTGACCCATTTTAGATAAACAGTTCTGATTGGTCACTTGTATTGAGCTCGGTGGAAGTCTTGTTTAATGGCATTGGTTCCAGTCCCACTTCTTTAGTGTTTAACATTTACTATTATCGTTTTGAATCACTCTGATACTGCTACAGACCCCAGACTGTGATGTATAGGGCCTTAGCAGCTCCAGCTTCAGTTTATCTCTGATGTGTGCATTTTTAGACTTGAAACATTCGCCCATACTGTAATGTAAACTATCTAAGTCCTTTATTCCACATTCTCTTTTACATATTCAGTGTCCCTCCAGTTTCAGAGCCTTCCTTCGTATAATCGCTGCATAACTCTTACGCAATAATCACATGTAAATGACCACTACTCGCCGCTCTCTCGGTTCACATAATCTTGTAATGACCTCTTGTAATGCGCTCGCTGTGATATTGGCTCTAATAGATTGTTCCTACTCGAGTTTTTCTTGTATTTTGTGAGGCTGGCCTATTAGCACCATGACACCAGTGATTTAATTTCTCCTCCGTCTGGTTGTGCTGCTGCTGCTGCTGTGTGTTCGTGTGTGCAGGCCTCGTGTTTAGCATGCGACAGGCGTGGACAGTAATGCCGTCGTGATTGGGCTGCAGCGGGCGATGATTTTAATAAACACAACCCTGACTGGGGAGGCCAACAGGTCAATGCTGTTTGGATTCATCAGCTGTGTAGCACTGATGGGTACTATAAGAGGCACTTAGACGACTGGTGGAAAACACTGACTTAAAGCATGTATTTGTTGTTATTTAATCTTTTTTCTAATGTTGGAGTGGCCCTGTTAAAACAATTCCAATACAAGTGTGCACAATACCAAGAAAACACGCACTGACTATGTCACTTATGGTGTTTTCTGCACCAAGTTCCTCAAATAATAACTCACTAATTATTACACAGGATGTGTTAGGTTCAGTAACTTTTGGTTTCACTCTCGAGTTTTTAAAAGCGGACAATCTAACTTTCCCTGACACTGTGCTTACTGTCGTCATGACAATGGGGTTGTCCAGGGTAAACCTCGTCTCAGGCCTAAAGCTGCTGGGATAGGCAGCTGGAATAAAACCTACTGTTTTATTTTAGGTAATTATTTTGAGCATACCATAATATTGTTGGGATTCAATCTTTTTGCAAAAAGTTGCTGACAAGACAGTAAATTTGTGTCTGGAGCAGCCCAACAATACAACCCGAACAAACAGGCAGGATTTAAAACTGTGGGTATGACCTCCTGCTCATGATTTGTGCATTTAAACAGTAATTATACAGTTATTATTACAGTTATAACCTATAATGATAAAGGACTAAAACAATATGAGTGTTGGAGTTTGAAGTATTAAAAATATGCCAAAAAACAACAAAAACTTTAAGAAAAAGGCCTAAAATCTGTAAAGATCCATTGTATTTTTTTTTTTGAGTTTTAGACAAACTAGTGCAAATAAATATAGAGTTTAAAGATGCCATGTAAGACCAGTGTCCGCTCAGTCCTCATTTTGGCAATAAATCAAATTAAGCTTGCCTTAACTCCGCATTTTTCAGATTCACTTCAGGTCACCTCCTGTGTGTTCAGTCACAAAAGTGGAGAGCAATAAAAGAAAAACTCAAGAAACCTAGTGCCACTGACTTCCACTCTGTCCTGCACTGCACTCACAGACCTGGGCCTGTACAATGGAGAAAACAGAGAACGTGACTGACAGTAACTGACTATAAGGTTTATCTTTACATTGAATATTGACATCTGATCAAATTGAATGAGTTAAAGATAGAATAGTGATGCTGTATGTGAGCGTGATGGACTAAAACTCTGTCAAAGGCTGCAGTATGTGTTTTGGTTAATGTTTTGTGAAGTGTCAAGTGCTGTTACATTGAGCTTTTAATATGAGATACACAATAACATCATGGCCACATGCCTAATATTGTGTGGCCCCCTTTTTCTCCCAAAAACAACCCTGACCCATTGGACTCCCCTAGAAGGTGAGCTGTGGTATCTGGCACCAAGATGTCAGCAGCTGCCATTTTTCTTGCTTTTAACACATCAACTTTGAGAAAATGCTCACCTGCTCCAAATATATCCCACTCACTAAAAGGTGCAATGATGAAGAGATAATCAGTGTTATTCACTTTATAATTCATAATGTTATGCCTGATTGGTGTTTGTTGAGGCATAAATAAGACAAAGACCAAAAACAAATTTTAATGTCTGAACATTGTCTTTGTATTTCTGTATATTTCTAAGTTGAGTGTGGACCTTATGTTTACGGCTATCTCGGTCTTCACCCAGCTCTCCGTACAAGCCTTGTGCTCCTTCTCACAGAAACATGTGGCTCGTGATGTTAATTGAAATTAGTTTAATGAGCTAAAGTTTAGAAAAGTGAGGCTTGTAGGAGGAGACATGTGGAGACAAAGCGAGGGCAGGGAACAGGAGAAGGATGGAAAAAAAAAAAAACGCCTAAACTTTCTTTAATTATGTTTACCCAACAGGCCCCGCTTCCTCATTTAAACAGCATAAACATCTGGCCGTGGCGCGGCACTAGCACGGCGGCAGTAGTCAAGCAAATCTTGTGGAAAATAATGAAATTAGATCGGCGGTGCTGTGACAGTGGAAGGGCAGAAGACATCCGCTCCATGTTAATAAAATTGCCATGAATGACTGAATACAATTAGGAAATTGTCAGTGGCAGCGGTGAACTTTTGTCTCTCGCCAATGTTTGCATCATTCGATTAAGGCTGCAATTTGGACTTGTTTATTTGCGATGGTGGTGGCTTTTATTAATTGTGACCCGGCGGTGATTGGCCTGCGATTAAAGCAGTCAGATATGATGTTTGTGCGGCGGAGGGACGGCTCCGTGGGCAGCCTGATGGAGGACACTGTTTATTGCTCTTGTTTATCTCTGCGCCGTGTGAGTAGGACGATACGACTCAACTGATGTTTATTCAAGGCATATGCTGCTCGTTCTGCGTTAGAGCTCAGAAAATAATGTGCTTTTCACTCTAGTTTTAAAAAGGATCTAATGTTTAGAAATGAATACTTAAAGAAACACTTAAGTGTGGTTTTTGGTTAATGTCAGTTTTTTCAGTAATGATTGTATTTGTCATCATACCCAGCAGATTTTACACAGGGAATTTGAACAGGTTTTAGGTGGATTTGAACAGCTTTTAGATGTATGTATGAATTGTTTTTAGTTAGAAATAATACTATGCAAAAATTTTATTGAAAGTCACAACAAATGGATTTCAATTAAAAACTAAGAATATAAATTAAGCAGAAAATGGAATTGGGTCATGTATTATGTCCTTTTAAAATATGGTTTATTTCTTTTATAGCAGACAAAGTGCAGTGTGTAAACGTTCCTCACCAGACTCACTGTTATATTCACCAAAAGTATTTCCAGTGTTTGTTGGCAGCACTGTCAATCATCATTTGTGAAGCAGATGTGTCGACAAATTACAACAAGGACGACAGCGACGGACACCGAGTCTGGCATCTGGCAGAGACCAAAATGAAAAACAGTCACTAAACACAGTGGTTATCAGGGGAATGAGAAGAAGACAAAAAATGAGATGAAAATAAAGGAGAGATGTGAGTAATGTTGAGACACAGTGACTGGCAGTTTCATTTAAAATAACTTAAAAGAACTATTATAATTATCTATGCTCCAATAAATAGTGTTTTGGATGATGTTGGAGGTCTCTAAACCAAGTCTCAGACCCATTCATAGCTCCACAGAGATCTGAATAAATCTAGTTTTTTTTCGCTCCTGGTTCTTGTCGTTCACAGGGACATTTGCTCTGGACCAAATGACACAGCAGACTGCGCTTTTCTCCAGAGACACACTAGATGGCGCTGTCAGATGAGATTGTGTTGATAAAGGTCTGATGTGAATACACTTTTATTGTAGTTTTTCCTGTAAACTCCAAATGAGGCTGCATTAAAACACTAAGGACATGTTTGGCCTCTGCTTCTTTGTTTTATCACACTTTAAGTCATGTAATTGTAGCATTGCATCTGGTCAAACTCTTGTTTTCGGTTGATTGAAACATCTGTGGTCTCTGTGTGGAGCATATTTCAAAATGAATGGACCAGTTGGAACAAAACAGAGTTCTGCCTTTTTGAGAGTCTTGTACAAGTTTGGTTTAAGGTTATGCATTCACAGTAGGGTGGCACCACACTGGAAAAACTGTATGATTCAATAACCTTTCAAAATATTGCATTAATACTGCTCTTCATAAAAACAGAATATAAAAATAAAAATAAACTACAAAGATCTGCTTCCGCTTGTCAAAACAAGCGTTAAATTAATATCATAGCCTAAACTAGGAATGAACCAGGTCTAAACCAGGACCTTTTCATCAAGAGGCACCACAGTTGACTAAGACTAGGTTTAAGAGAGTAACATTTGTCTGTCCATTATTGAAATCCAACTTTGAGCTGGTTGTAACCCTTTAGACATCTTCATAATTTGTTTTCTTCTTAGAATATATTGCTTGTTAACATTTATCCAAGATGCACAGGGCTTAAAAATATCCTCTCAAATGCTGTGTCTTTGTTGCTCCTTTAGGCCTGGTGTCTTCAGAACTTCCCTTTTGCAAATTTGAAGATCTCTCTCCTCTTCTCACTCCGCCCAGCTGTGTTTACGCTCCAGCCTCACACCAGCAAAAGGCAAGGGATTACATTTTCAGGAGGTACTCATGGATTTGGGCCAAAGAGCTCGACGCACACCACACGAGGATGAACCGTAGACTGAGTGAAGACCACGCAGGGATGGGACCAGAGTGTATTGGATGGACATTGGTTTAAATCAAAGCGTAGTACTGGAGCCTGGTTGGAGGCTGGATGTCCCACTCAAAGATGTCTCCAATCTTTAGTTGCAGTCCAGTTTGAAGTAATTGTTACTACCTCTGCCTCCAGTTGGGTTTGTTCTGTCGTCAACACTGACTTGTCTTTTCACTAAATGATCTGCTATTGTTTCAACAACTTCAGATGCCTGTTTTGGAAGTTCCTTTTCTTGCCAAATAACACAAGGCCTCATCATTTTACACTGTCTGGGATCATCAACGTTAGACTATACAGCAGCAAGTCAACCTCTCCCTATAAAAGTAAATATTGTTGGAGCCAAAGAAAGGGCAAAGATTAAAGATTGTGTCAAATCTGCCAAGCTCACTCTCATACAATGATGATGACTTTTTTTTTGTAAAATAATTTTTGTGAAGAAGAAGCTTTCCACGTCAGACTTTTCGACAGGTGCGTAGGAGGACGCATGCTTGATGCTGCTTAATCTTTAAATAGGCCTTGCCATCATTGTGTGGCCACTCCCTATTTAAGATGGCCTCTGTACACTACATCCATTTGGCTGAAAAAAAGGCCCAGTGCTGAAACGTTGCCTTTTTCCCACCTGGAAATAAATTTCACAACTGCAAGTCAGACAGTTTCTCCATTTTAAGTTCAAACATTTTTTTCAGTCTTGCAATCTTGCTTTGCTCTTGATTACAGAGGACTGACCACACTTTGAATAGCCAAGATGTTCTACATTTTGTGAGGATAAAGTCTCAAACCTCCACACAAACCAAAGCTTTCGAAAATAACTATTTGTTGCATTACCTGTGTTCATCATGTGTTCTTGAGCTAATTCAATCACTTCACAGCATTATACTCTAAGAGACATATTTTTTATCAAATGCTACAATTGCTAAGCTAACATGCCTATAATATGTATTTTGCTTATGGACTATTCACAAAGCCTGACTGATTGAAGCCACAAACTCACATAAAAATCATAAATCATATGTGGGTCATAAAGGGGCCTCGTTTTAAAACCTTTGTATGTGTCTCCACTTAACGATGTAACCATATGTTTTGTCCATTATTTCCATGTGACATAATCATTTTAGGCCAGTGAAGGCAAAGGGGCACTGGCTTCAGGGAATTTAACTCACTTTGTTTCATACATCACATTTCTATACAGGATTTATGTCCAGTATAGAAAATAAAACAGACCTTATGTGGGATTTTCTTTAGGAACATTGTTTCATGTGTGGAGATATCGAGCATAAGTAGCTTCATTTTTGCTCCGTGCCATGACACAGATGGGTAATGGCCCCCATGTTGAAAGCGGGGCCCCGTGTAACGCGCAGCCCTGATTGCGGACCTGATTACCTGCCATATGCCAGCTGAAGGGTTGAGGGCCGCGCCAAATGAGAACAGTATGCAAACGGTACAGCAGCGTTTTTATAGCGCAGTCATTATCCACTGCTCCGCTCGGCTCCGGTAAAATGAAAACGAGCGTGGCGTGGAAAAATAATGAAGTCGTAAAAAATAAAAAGACGGGTTATGGTGAGTGGTCGCTGCCAGATGTAATCCCATTGGACGAGAGGAAACTAAGACGGTTCACAAAAAAACGGTTCACCAAAAAAAAAAAAGAATAGAGACTCATGGACATGGACTCTTATGCATTTCAGACACTTTCCATGTATTTCAACGTATACACACGTGGACAAAATTGTTGGTACCCTTCGGTCAATGAAAGAAAAACTCACAATGGTCACAGAAAAAACTTTATTCTGACAAAAGTAATAATAAATAAAAATTCTATGAATGTTAACCAATGAAACTCAGACATTGCTTTTCAACCATTCTTCAACGGAATTATTTTAGAAAATAAACTCATGGAACAGGCCTGGACAAAATTGATGGTACCCCTAACTTAATATTTTGTTGCACAACCTTTTGAGGCTATCACTGCAATCAGACGACTCCTGTAACTGTCAATGAGACTTCTGCACCTCTCAGCAGGTATTTTGGCCCACTCCTCATGAGCAAACTGCTCCAGTTGTTTCCGGTTTGAAGGGTGTCTTTTTCAGACGGCATGTTTCAGCTCCTTCCAAAGATGCTCAATAGGATTGAGGTCAGGGCTCATAGAAGGCCACTTTAGAATAGTCCAATGTTTTCCTCTTAACCATTCTTGGGTGTTTTTTGCTGTGTTTTGGGTCATTGTCCTGTTGCAAGACCCATGACCTGCGACTGAGACCAAGCTGTCTGACACTGGCCAGCACATTTCTCTCTAGAATCCCTTGATAGTCCTGAGATTTCATTGTACCCTGCACAGATTCAAGACACCCTGTGCCAGATGCAGCAAAGCAGCCCCAGAACATAACAGAGCCTCCTCCATGTTTGACAGTAGGGACAGTGTTCTTTTCTTGTCGTCTCCCATGTAGTCCACTTTGGCTCAAACAACGACGGATGGTGCGATCTGACACTGATGTTCCTTGAGCATGGAGTTCACCTTGGATCTCTTTAGAAGTCTTTCTAGGCTCTTTTGTTACCATTCGGATTATCCGTCATCAATTTTCCTCCTGCGGCCACGTCCAGGGAGGTTGGCTACAGTCCCATGGATCTTAAATTTCTGAATAATATGTGCAACTGTAGTCACAGGAACATCTAGCTGCTTGGAGATGGTCTTATAGCCTTTACCTTTATCATGCTTGTCTATAATTGTCTTTCTATTCTCCTGCGACAACTCTTTCCTTCGCTTCCTCTGGTCCATGTTGAGTGTGGTACACACCATGTCACCAGACAACACAGTGACTACCTGAAGCCCTATAAATAGGCCCACTGACTGATTACAAGATTGTACACACCTGTGATGCTAATTAGTGCACACACCTTGAATTAACATGTCCATTTGGTCACATTATTTACAGTCTTTTCTAGGGGTACCAACAATTTTGTCTAGGCCTGTTCCATGAGTTTATTTTTTTAAATAATTCTGTTGAAGCATGGTTAAAAAGCAATGTCTGACTTTCATTGATTAACATTCATAGAATTTTTATTTATTATTACTTTTGTCAGAATAAAGTTTTTTCTGTGACCATTGTGAGTTTTACCAACAATTTTGTCCACGTGTGTAGTTTAAAAAAAAACTAAATCCAAGTTTGAGACCTGACTGAGACCTTTGAAAAGTGTCTGTGACTGTGTCTTAAACAACTGTAAAGTTCCTCAGTCACTACATAGAGCTGGAGTAGAAGACTCCATTAGTGAACGGACACTAGGCAGCAGTTTTTTCCCCATCACACAAGCATATGTAAGCATATGTAAGCATACTGTATGTAAACAAAGATCCACTAGACTCTAGACTAGACTCAGCTGATTTGTTTTTGATTACAAACCATTATTAATCTTTAGACACTTAAATGAATAAGGCTTTCATATGGACAAAGAAAACAGCTGTGGGTTTGAGACAAATTGAAAAGCTCAAGCCTTGATCCAAAGAGAGTAAGCATCATGGAATACGTTAAAGGCTTTTGAAGAGTCTGGACTGGCACTCGAAAACAGACTCAAAAGAACCAGTGACATTTTTATTTTATTTTATTTTTAAATTATTTTATATAGCGCTTTTGCAGCTAGTAGGCACTCAAGGCTAGTAAGCTGGGTCTTGCCCAAGGACACAACGACAGTATGAACTGTGGGGGAGAGCGGGATGTTATGATTCACCTGGCTTTCATCTTTGTCATCTACTGTAGCTCCTCTTGGCTCTTTCCTCCTGATGGTGCCATCATCTTTAGCTCTTGTATTTCCCATGTACTCACCCAAACTGATCCCGCCCTCTCCTCTGACCTGTCCTGTCTACACTTATGTGGATACTTTGTAGTGTTTCCCTGCCCTAATGTAGACTCTAAAGACAGGGGGTGTTGTCTTGTACAGTCTGTAGTTATGATAAAAATATATATATGTCTTGTCTTGATTGTAAACATAAATGACAAAAATATATATCTCAAGTTAATACCTTTTTCCAGTACAGATCTAAATCTACACATGAATTAATGGTATTGTAGACTAAATGTCACATTTAACAAGTAACAACCCCTTTAACAATAGGATGCAAGCTATAAACTCTATAGTGGCTCACAAGAAGAGGGGCCAGCTTCTGACACATTACTCTCAACCCTCGCTAACCCCCCACTACTGCTGAAATATGGGGCCCTGATCATCAGTCGAGAATATCTGAATATAATATGAGAAACTAAACTTATGTTGCCGTGTTTAGTACTGACTCCTTATGGACAATACTGACACTAATAATCCAAACATTCACATTTTCTAATTGTCCTTTGAGAAATAACAACTTGAACATAAGTCTTAATCCAGAGAGTCATCTTTTTGCAGCTTTGTGATGAACAGCTCTGTACCATTCGCGTCGACCTGCGTCTCATTTTTTGGCACCGCTGGGAAATCGTCTCGATCCTTTTAAACCGCGCGCACACTGACCCCATCCTTTCATCAACAGTGATAAAAGCCTCGCTGTTACTTCAGATCCCACCTTCCCCCCCTTTTTCCTTTCTACCTACAGTCATTCGAATCAAGAATGCAAATGGGGCTGCCGCCTCACAAAGCCTGGGGTGACCTATATTACAGCTAATGATGGGCCACAGTGTCGGAAGAGGAGCTCCAATGAAAGAGAATTTGAATGAAGCTGACCCACATACAAAGGCGCGACCAGTCGAAAGGCATGTTCCCTTCTTACTAAGTAGGCCACAATGGGCTTCAGGATTATGCACAAGTTCCCCTTTTCTCCAGATGCACGAGGGAAAAAAATGGGAGGTGATGGAAGCCCTTGGCAACAGGAGTTAGCCCTTACACAACACTAACAGGTCCCAAGAAAAAGAAAAGGTGTGAGATGGTTAAATGAGAGGTGCTCTTTTGCAAATGCAGTGCAGTAGAAAGTGTAGGAAAAAGAAAGTCAACTAGAACTGAGCCGTGTATAAGCACGTAATACAGAATCCTACATGAAAAGAGAAAAATGTATTCAACCTTTATTGTCTATTAAGGAAGAGGAAACCAAAAACAGTTTAATGACCAACTCTTAAAGTCAAGGTCCACAGACAAATGGTCCATAGTTTTCTGGTTTATTCAAAATAAACACATCCCAAAACAGAAATATACTGATGGGAATTAAATAGAGGAAGATGATCTATTTTGGATTTCCTTCATGTTAAAGTGTCTTTTTTTTAATAATTTTTTACATATACTCCATTGACTTTAAAGATAAGATCATGGAAGCCATTAGAGAATAACAGTGTGATTAAAGAATGTGCTGCTCTGAACAAAAGAACTCAATTTAGTACATTTTGTTCTCAGGTTTTTGGATGGTCTTTTAGAGCACCAGCGGTGGAGCTTCATCGTCGGCAGGTGCACTGCTTTTTACGAAACTGGATGCGTTTGTGCATGTTTATGTCCATATAGACTTGTATCAAACTTACATATAACCATAATCTGTCGTCTATCAATGGCTGAAACCTGATCACACTTGTAGTTTGTATGTTTCTCCTAAATCTTCTACATGTAGTTTTCCAAAGGAAAACAGCTGCTCCACACTGACTTTCATTCTTTGACAGATGGGGGAGGGGACAGGGTATTACAGATTTTTATTTAAAAGCTTTTAGTTTTGTGTAAAAAATGTAAAAAAAAAAAAAAATGGTACAAAGCATGGACCCGAATGCACAACTCAGAACACGGAATTTAATAAAATAAGTGCAAAAAAAAAAGAAGTGGCGAGTCTTTATGTGGATGGGCTGGTCTACAAGAGTAGCTAGTTGCAGAGAAATATTGTTTGGAGACTTACAGATGAGCTGGAGAAAGGCCTGGGGCGGTGAGTAACTTATTTTAAAAAAAAAATCCAGAACACAGGTCCAAATGACAAAATCTTTTTAAATCCAGGTCAATAGGCAGTAATTTGTAATACAAGTTTCCAAAGTACCACCAGTCACCAAGGGTTAGCGAGAACTGCACAAGACAAGTATCAGGAACACAACTTTTCAGGACTGGCAGAAGGACTCTTGATGCAGACCCCACGAAGGCAGATGGTTCAAAGAAGGGTTTATTGAACACAGGCAGAAGTACAAAGTCCGAAATCCAAGAGACGAGGTCAAAACAAGGCTATGGTCATAAACACTAGGAGACAGATACATGAAAAACACGAGGAATCACAGGAATGCTCACACGAGCGTAAGGCTACAAACTTGAGGGTACTATCCAGCAAGGAGTAGGGGAAAACACACAGGTTATAAAGGAACAAAACGAGGGACAGGTGCAACACATTAGGGGCGGAACAGGTAATCACTAGAGAGAAAGACACAAGACAGGAAGTAAATCTGACAAACAGACCGGGGAAGGACTCTTCACAATAAGACACAGGAAGTTAAATATAAGCATACACAACAGACACGATGTTGGGACATGACAACAAGTTTGAACTTGACACTGAGAAGAAGGGCCGAGCTGGTTATTATAGACCCCAGTCAAAGACGCACAGGTGAAAACAATCATTAATAACAAGATCATTAATGAGGCACATACAAGTTCACAGTAAGTTAGCCTAATTGTGACCCCAGAGTTGTAATGGACTGTTTCAGCCCTTGTATGTTTGCATTGTGAATTAAAAAGTCCATGCTTATGTAGTAGTAGGACCTAATTCCAAAACCAAACATGTCCTGAGCTGACCTTTATTCCCGTGTCCCATTAAAGACCTGAGACGTCCCCTTCTGTTCCAGAGGAAGTGTTTTGTTTCTGATGTGGCCAGCAGGTAGTAATTGGTCTATGTTAATCCTGGGATAACAAGTGTTTTCCAAGGAGAGTCGATGATCATCTTACAAGGTCAGTTTAGCCCTGTCCGCTGCATGCATAATGGACTCACACACAGGCTAATGGAGACATAATCACTTTACACACACAAGGCCTGCTGTCTGACCAAACACAGCAATTGGTACAGTTTGATCCTTTTTATATCCCTCAGGATTTTATACATTCTGCTTTATCTGCAGCCTATTGTTGGGATGGGTCAGCTAGATCTAACTCAACCCGTTCTTACAGCTCCACAACCCAAGGTGGACCACATAAGGGTTTCGCCGACCGGAGTAGACTAGACATGTTGGGTCTTGTCTGGTTTGATGCTATTGTTGTTCTGTTCTGTTTAAAGGGAGACGGTTCATTTTAATGATGCCGAATTAATAATACTGGCCTGTGGTATAATAAAATGATCTCAGTTCACACAGATGAGCTCAGCTGTTGTGCATTTATACAAATAATACGTTATCAGAAGAAAAACACTCACCTGGTAGAGCACATACCACACTTGTTTCATTGCATAGAGGACAGTGTAGTTACAGTTTACTTGGAAACGCAGCGAACTCAAAACAAAAAATAAGTCTGGTTTTCCAAAGCTTTTTAAAAAAATTTTTTTTTAATGAAATGGAAAAACATGAAACTCCTTGTTGGTCTCTGAAAGTTTGCTAATCCATAACATGGTAACTAAAAACAGAAGTCTGATGACGATGGGTAAGGGAAGTTATTTTTATACACGTATGTTAGCTGGTTCTACAAATTCCCATCAAGGCAGGGCTCCTGAAAATATCTTGTTAATTGCATAGTTTCTGAGGCGGAGCATAATTGATTTCTTTCAAACATAACTGTGATGCATGTTTATAGGTTTTCTTTTTCCATATGTTTCTATTGTAAATCCTTATCTTAGATCACACAAATACAGCAGTTTTTTGTGTCCGTATCTTCAAAAACCCATTCCCTTTAGGTTCCACTTAGGTACCTTTTGATGACAGTGTCCATCCCATGAGCTCTGACATTTCTCTCCAAACACTGTAGGAATATGGCTTTAACCAGTGGAAAAGCAGTTTGCAGGAGGGTTGGTCCACAAGTTAAACACCATCTTCTTTGGTTTATCTCAGTTTAAGTGACCCCTTAAGTCTTCCCAGATCCCAGAGCTTTTATTTATGAATGACATTGTAAACTCAGCCATAAAAGTGCATTGTCTGAAAGCTAAACCACAGAAGGCCATGTAAGATGAGTGCATATCCAAAGACAGAAACTCAACAGGAAACTTCAATAATTGCTACCAAATGCCACAAATACCATTTACAAACATTTTCAATGAAGGTATGATAGAAACTGGTTTAAAGCAGAGATTGACATAGTTTCTCAATAAAAGAAAACTGGCTGAACATCTTCTCTTAGAAAGTGTATTTCCAAGAAAAACTATTTGATTGCAACTTAACCTTTCATTTATCTTCAGTCGAGGAATGTAAAGTTCTTAACAAAACAAAGGCAGGTAAAACGGGCAGATCTATTCACTTGAAAATATCTGCTTCTTAGATTTGTCATTTCTCAAGAAACAATCAAGAACCTGTTAATTCAACTTTCTAGCCCTCATCGAAGTCTTTTATTAAGGAATGTACAAGATGTACTTGCCCTAAAAAAAAAGAAAAAGAAAGTGAATTCATCAAAACCATATTGATTTGAGGCTTGTGACAATGACCCACAGACGAATGGTGCTGTTGGTGTTCGACAAAGACCGAGTCAAGTGTGGGCTGTCGACTTTAAGAAACGACTGCTGCGAGGTTTCAAGCAGCAACACAATACAGTGAAATAGTTTTCTTCTTTTTTTAATTAAAACTCAGCGGCAGGTTTTGTATTGAAGGTTAGACGTTCATTGGAAACTTGATAAAAAGGAACATGTTATTGCCATTGTCATGAAACAGTTTAAATTGTTTTTTTCATGTGACTTTTTTATACCTTCAAAATAGTGCTATTTCTTTCTTATGGACGCATTTGCCCTTGTATGGAAAAGGTAAACTTTGGTTTGCACAGATGTTGAAAATAGCCATAATGTTCTTCAGGGTTATGTACAGTTATGTAGTGCACCACTTTTGTAACACCGTGGCTGTGGTTCTAACAATGAGGTACAGTTACTTTCTTTACTGGAATGAACAGCAAAGCTCTTACATTTTAAAAGTTCACATTAAATGACATCTCTTAAAGAAAAAAATCTTCTAACCTGCACACATCAACTCTTCAGAGGTCACCTGTGCTAAAAGGCTCTTCTGATCCAGGCTTGAGTTTTGGAAACAAGAGATGATGGTTGGAGCTGGCCAGCTTTACATAAGGGTATATATTTGGACTTGGACCTGATGTTCACAATTTTTGTCATCCCTGCCTTAGACACCACTCCTCCAACAGCTATCCTTCTTTTCTTTTATAAAATAAAAAAGACAATTTTTCCTCCATATTACACCAAACTGAAGATAAGAGCGGACCATTTTTTTTTCTCTGACTTTCCTCCCCGTTCTACCTGAACAAAGCCAAAAATTTATCCTTGTTTTATGTTGTTACCCTTTTTGCATTTCTCTCTAAAAAAAGTCAAATTCACTTTCTCTTTCATACTTCTATTAACTATTGTCGACCAATGGGAGCATCTCCAGCTTGCAGAAAGTGAGCTGTGATTGGCTGAAGAACTGAAGATAATCTATATGCCATTACGTCAATAAATGTTTTCTTTCTACTCACATTCATGATTTTTTTGTTTCATCCAAATAAAACTGCTCTGTCTCTCTGAGGGGCACCTGTGGTCAGTAAATCACAAACTGACCTTGTTCTGAAGCTTAAATGAGATTTTGTACACAGTAATCATTTCTCACGTGTTGATGAATGACCTAAACTGTAATGTAGTAGTGTATTGTCTTTGCAGAGTCATGGAGTGCCTGTGTGTGTTTAGTATGCAAAGCCAAAGTGGCCTATTGACAGTTTTTTCTCCTTAATTGTTATTGGAGATGTTATCACGAGGCGGATGCAGCCCTCGCCTCTGGAGCGGCCCGGCTGACAGTCGTCTGAAGGGGGCACCGTGGAGGAGACCTATGCAAAACACGGCCTATGTTTAATTAATGACCCCCCCTCCTCGGGACTGACAGATGCGGCGGGTCACGCTTTGACCTCTGAGGGCCATTGAGGTAAATGTGGACACTGAGGCTGAGCACAGGACGGAAGCAAAGGGGACATGGGAGACGTAGGCATTAGACCCTAATGTTTTAAAATATCAGATTAAAAAACTTTTTATGAGAATGGTAATTTTTTTTTTCAGTGAATACAGATAAAGAGAAATGTACAAACCTTTTTGGAATAAACATGATGTCAGAAATAGCTGTGTCCACTTTGAAATGAGGATGACTGGTACAAACTGGTTCTTGTAAAAATATTAAGGAGACAATATAAAAATGCCTTGATAATCTTGGTATTATTATTATTATTTTTTTGTATTTTAGGGAAATTCTTTAATAACCTAAAGTAATACTGTAATATGTGAAGAAATGAGACATGAAGTCATCATCTAGGGTTTATTATTCAGGATTTTAATAAATGAGAATGTTCAGCAAATACAGGACGAGATGATTGTTGGTGAGTGTTGGTCTAGTTCAGAGTCTGTTCCAGCTCTGGGTTTATCTGCTGAGACTGAGAAACAGTGGAAAAAACAAACATGGGATGCAACGGAAGACATGGATAGATATCGGCAGACCATTCACACAATGTTTAAAGACGAGGCAATAACTGCCGGATCAAATCGGTTCAAGGTGAGCTTTAAACTTCGTTTTAATGTAAGGTCTTTGTATTTTTGTCATTGATCCAGTTTGACCTTATTTAATAAATTAAGCACAGAAAAGGTTACTATGACCTTGTTGCAGTGTGATGTTTGCCCTGTGATGGTAAAACATTTTGGGTACTGTGCTTTTGTTGACACTTTCGAAGTTGATTAGTCTGTTTTTGTTCCCATATGAATGGAAAACATTAATGGTCATTGTTGCCCACACTATTATCCACACAATCAAAGGCTCGTGTTTGTATGAGTGAATGTCTGAACAACAGCTTGTGTCCTTGTGATGAAAAGTTGCTACTATATGAATAAACTTCTTGTCTAATCTATCTTTGTCCTCGCTGACCGATTATTAACTCACTCCAAGGATAACGTGTTTGTATTGACTCGAAGCTTTAGCCAAACATAGCAGTGGCTAATCAGTCCAGCTCTAGCACCGGTCACTCCGACATCTGTTTACCATATCCTCTACAATATTTACATTTGAAACACTGTCCGCTGATAATTCCCCTGGAAATATTAGCCGATTATACACAGATAGGATTAGCGCTGCTGCTAACCTCGAAGAGATACAGGAAGCGCCGGGACGAGAGGTTCAGAGATGGGACGATAACGGTCAAATCCAGTTGATATTTTAGTCCAAGAATTCCTTCATTATTTGACAAGCCGGCCGTGCGTCTAGTTGGAAGCTTTGCGTTGCGATTGTTATCTGAAATGTCAAAAAGAATTACTCCGATGGCTGATAGATGGCTGTGAATGCTGTTTCTGATAAGCACCAACTCCCTGCACTGGATTTAAAAAGGAGACTAATTCCACACTAATATGAATATGCCAACCTTACAATCTCTCGAACGATGGTCCCAGTTGAACCACTCTCTTTACCTCTGCCACTGGAAAAATGCCACAGTAATGTCAGCGGAGATGTGCAGATTGAGATTGGGCCGATTGTCCCATGTCAGACGCACATCCGACGGCCCGGGCCAGTTGATTAAGGTTGGGAACATAAAAAAAACGGCTCGTGGCGGGAGATAAGGAAAGGCCGTATGGGCTTTTGTGGGCGAGCATTGGGGTAATATTAAGAGGAATAAAAGTAGAGGAAGCACCAAGAGCCAAACTTGAGATATCTCGAAAGAGTTGGCAGGTGGTTTTGCATAAAGAGATAATCGGAGGCTGTTCGGATCAATTAATGTGGAGATAGGGAAAAGATGAGGGCAGTGCTAAAGTCAGAGTGTGCAAAGAGTACAGACTAAGTACTTTTACGTGTTACAAATAAAAGCCATACCTCTCACAAGCCATAATGTTAAACGCCTATGTAAAGTTTTTGTGTGTTTTTATTAATTAATTAATTAATTGTAAAAATATAAACTTAAGTTCAGTCCCAGTTTATACATGTTTCGTCCCAATCTAGACTTGATTTAATCCTGGTTTATTCTTCTTCCAATTGTTAGTTAATCTTGTTAGAGTTCTGTTGAGGACAGGACCCCCCCCCCAGCCCCCTCAGCACGCTTGCCAAAAGCAGACACTTTCATCAGCCATAGCTAAACAGGTCTGTTCTATCTTTCAGTTTGAAAGTTTGACACCACATTGTTTTAGTTTTGAAATGTCACTTTCAATTCATTATGTCCATTCGTTTGTTAGATAACAGCAACATTAACTAATCAGATTAAACATGGGCAGGACTTTTTTTTAATCAAGGGTTTGGTTTGAACCGTGGTCCGCTGACATGTATGGCAATCTTTCAGCAGTAATTATTGTTGCAGCGTCCCCCACAGGCAAGGGGTATTTCTGGGATTTTTATAGCATAATGCACTAAACTCAAAATTGTCATCTGTGTGAGAGAATATTCTCTATATCTTTATATATACTATATAAAAATACTGTCTGAGTACTGAGTCTTCTTTCACAATCACTACCTGCCTCTTGCGACAATAGTTCTCTATGAAAATGTCCTTCAAATACCCACTTCAACTTTAAATATATCTTTGCCCAACTTTTCAAGGAAAAATCTTTTTACTTTCTGTGAAGTCAATATTTAGCTTTTGAATAGAGTGAGCAGGAGATTGTAAAAGGCAATTAAAATCAATGGAAATACATGAACAGCCCAAAAAATATCTTCCAAAGAATGTCCCAGAACTTACTGGCAACAATAAAACACCAGTCAAATCACATGCAGTTTTTTCAAGAGGTGTCAAATGTGATTTTTTTTTTAATGTTTTATTCTGCAAATCTCAAGAATGTATGAATAGACAAACAATAGCATTCCTGTGTGAGGTGTGTTGAAGTCTGAAGGAGACTGTCGCTAATAGGACGGGAATAATAAGACGCTCAGAGCCGCGGCACATGCATGTTCATATGTTAGAGGGCTATGACCAGTCAGGCACATAATGGAACAATCATTCTGCCAATCATCCCGCACTGCAGCCCTCGTTCTCTATTTAAAAATTACTTTTAAAAGCGTTTTATCCGATGCTGTCCTTTGTCTCGTCCTGCTCCATTGTTTCTCCTCTTTTCAAATGCGTCCTTGGTCACCGTCTGCCATTATTCTTCCATCATGATGCATTGTACGTCTTTGGCAACCAACAATTCCAGTACGTCTTCCTCGCTGCAGATCACATCTTGTCCTCCGATGAAAGGAATCGGCTTTGATATGTCAGGATAAATCACGCAGTTATAATGAAAGGCGTCGGACGTCAAACGCTCGGTGGGGATTATTTCAGGAGTTAGAGACCCATCTGAGGCCGTCCGATGTGAGTCTGGGTTTAATAAAAGGCTGTGGTGATGAGTTGTTCTTGGCAGGCCACTGAAACACTTGACTCCTGGAGGATGGACACGGTTGTTATTAAAATCTGTACAAAGACATCAGGCCTGATTAGGAGAGACACAAGGGCATTATTGCAGATGTAACTCAAATCATATTTTACATTCTGCTCATTTTAGTTCAACATCTCCATTTTGTATGGTGAATTCTTTAAATGCTGAGGGCACTGTGTCAGAGATAAACCTGAGAATATATGGTGTGGTGCTTTTAGGGGCAGTTTTTAAAGATTAAACCTATGTTTAGATGCCTTTCTTTAAACCTTTTTTATTATATTATGACTTTTATGACTGAAAAGCTCCACAGCCATGCCTCTTACTAAAATATTACCACAGTTACAATTCAAACCTTTCCCAACATCCACCATCTTTGATTAAAATACAAATCTGCTCAAAGTGTGGTTTAAACAAGTTCAAACATAAACAAAAGAAACCTCCTCTTTTTAATACAATCCTATATTCTTCATAATCCTTCAGTTTAGCGGCATATTCTCCATCATAATTAGACTGGCAGCAGCTCGAGGCTCGCGGGCGTTAACCTCGGCCATGTTTGCTGTGTGATAAAAGCCAAAAGCACTATCAATCTTTATTGTCTGGCCTGCATGCTGTAATTGCATTCAATAGTCCACTGATTCTGGTGTCTGCGCTGGCGTCGGGAGCAGAGAGGAGCCAGATGACACACACACACACACAGGTGAGAAAACACACCTCAAACTGGGAAATGAGCTTCAAAACACCAGTCTATGCATCAAAACACACATATGCAGAGGGAGCTTTGATAAATTGTTGACAGAAACGATTGTGAGCGACTCAAAGTGGACAGTTTTGGGGTAAATTGGACATGGATGGAACACAAGACATGATCTGGGGAAAATGAACGATGTGAAAAAACGACATGGTCATGCATTATTCAGATTTAACATGGTTCTTACCCTTTTTTTTTTTTGAAATTACGTACTTGCATGATTCAAGTTTGTAGATTTTCTAGTGGACAGCCACAAAGGCAAGTAAGGTCACCTCTTCTCTTTTTTAGTGCTCAGTCCAGTCAAATACGAGTTTATTCTGGTTTATTCTTTTCTTTCAAGAGCTGACTGGATGAGAAACGCACGTTCAGTCTGAACAATCGAGTAAAATAGAAAAATTACAGATAAAGGAGTTACCTCCTCAATATTCCAGAGCAGTGGTGTCAAACTCAAAGTGGTGACAGGGCCGCGATAGTAAGAATCCTTTCAGGGGCCGGAGATCAAGACGCATACAATTTAAATGTAAGGTTTTTATCTTCATTTGAATCTTACAAAAGTTATCTTTAACATTTATTTGATACATGTCTGTAAAGGTTCTCAGTCATCCAGGTCATCTCAAAGAAAAGCATCTGGACTCAGTTTTCAAGGTGAAGATGTTTCGTCTCTAATTCCAAGAGACTTCAGAGACTTCAATCAATTCAATCAATCAATATCAATTCTGAGATCGACTGTAAGAGAGCTGAGCTTTATCTCTAGAGGAGGGTTTCCCCTGAAACTAACTCTGATTGGATCAGGCTGTTTTGGTCTCATAGTCGTTAGCTCTGAAAGGACATGTGAGAGTCGTTAGTGTCACTGTTTCATTCAGGTGTTGTTGTTCTAGAGTGAAATTCTTTTGTTCTAGGTTTCAAAACACTGTTATAAATACTAGGCAACATGAAACTGAGGCCACCTCCTCTGTTCAAAGAGGGCTTTTCCATTTGAACAAACTTCCTTCACCCCTCTCTCAAACCATCTGGCCTCTCTGGAAAAAATTCAAACATTGCTGTCCTCAAAGGAATGTCCTTTCTCTATGAGGTGGAGGTGGACTTCAGACTCAGGTCCTCCATTGGCTCTTATCCTTTGATCCTTTTGAAAACTGGTTTTAGTTTAATTTGAAGGTTTTTTTTTATTGGATTTAAACAGGTTTAAGATGTATGTGAACAGGTTTTAGTTGGATTTAAAAAAGTTTTAGATGGATTTGAACAAGGCCTTATGTTGACATTGTGTGTTCTGGAGGGACATAAATGTAGGTTTATTCTGTGAAACTGGTGGTGTTTTAGGATCATTGAGAAAAGAAGAGAGACTTTTAGAAGAACAGAAGATTCCTTTAAGGCATACATACAATAAAGTGTGAAAACATCAAGTGTGTTTACAAAAATAGATAAGTTTGTTTTGTTGATGTAAAGACAGCTCTAGTGTGGTCTGTGGTCAAACCGACATATGTTCTCTCCTTTATTTATTCTATTCATTATCCTTACTATCTAGCAACAGATAACCTTTCCTCTGTGTTTGCTGAACTCTGCCTCTTTACCAGTTCATGAACAAATCACCTTTGGTTTATTTCTGTACACATAAACTTAGGCCCAATCCCATTTTTACTCTTTAGCCTTAACCCTCGTTTTTGTGATTTCACGAGAGACAAAGGGATGTTCCAATTCTTTTTTAAAACACTGTTTGCTAACGTTAGCGTCACAGTCGTATTTACAGAACCTGATAACTGCTTGTCTTATATTAATGCATAACACCATCTTTTTTTTGTCGCAATCAAAACAGTACTTTCCGATTTTGTGGTCGTAGCTGCATCATTTATGTGTCTCATGTCTTCAGCAGGAGTTGAGACGTCCGGCCTTGTTTTTCCATACTGGGCTTTTTTTACTTACTAACTTGCAGCACATGTTTAATTCAGTTGATTTTTAACCATTGCCAGATCAGAAGAAACGCATTTATATATATTTATATTTCCAAAGAATAAATAAACCACCACAAAAGAATGCAACAGACACTTATTTGATTTACTATTTTATTACTTCAGTCAAACTCTAATAAGCCCACACTGTTGGTCTGTCCTCGTCGTTCGTCCTCGAGAATGAACCGTGTTTCCATATCCTCTCTGCTCTCCATGGAGTCAGGTGGCGCTGCATATTGGTTATGTCCAGCCTCGATAAGACACCCTCTCAGAGCCTCTGTAATAGATTTGGGTTTGTTGTTATAACCACAAAGCCTCCCACCTCCGCGGATCAGTCCAGATGAAACGCGGGCCTGTGATATTGTTTATGCTAAGACCACTCGGATGTTATTATTGTGTTGATTTGTGGGTTTCTTTTTCTTGTCCGAGTTTTGGTTGGGGATCTGTTTGTGGATTTGAGGGAGGGGGGTTCTCAGGGAAATGTTTGAAGAGGGTTTGTTTGCACTTGTGGATTTTATATCAGGCTAATTAATGCTGTTTTTGTTGCACTTTTAAGTGGGCCAAGGCTAACAGGCTAACTAGCAACAAATCCCAGATGGATTAAAGCTTCTCTGTCCTGCATTAAAACAAAGCTAAACTAAAACAAAACATGAATATCTTGCGGCTTAGGTTTTCAACGTTTTCACACACTTTTTTTTCCAAGTCTAATTATGTAACACAGGATTGTAAAGCCCAATAATAAACTATGATAATATCTTATTTGAAAATATCTTCTTCTGTTTTGAGTGATTTAAAAACAAAAGAACAAACAACAACAAAAGTCAGTCATACACTTGATTCAAAGGGGTTTAAAACTGCCACAGAAGATGACAGAGAATAGTTTGATACAGACCCTCTCTTAAGAGGACTCCTCTGAAAGAAAACAACTGCTGAAGGTGTGTTCCATTTGGTTCCAAACCCCACCCCCTCTAAGGACTGAGTCGTCCATTCGGCTAAAATACCAAGGATGCATCTGTGGATTCTTTGTGGCCTTTACCTACCCACAATGCACCGCACAGGTTTTAAAAAAAAAAAAATAGAAGAGGAAATGTGGCTTAAAGCGGGGGATTTTGGGTTTAAATACAAGTGTCTATTTGCTGTGTTCACTGAAAAAGTTTTATTTTGAAAAACTTTGTCCAATAACCTGCACAGTTTAGTTTATTTTGGCGTCAGATGATTGTTGCTATAGGCTTTCGAGAGAAGGATCCTGGCAATTGGGAAACAGCCAGTGAATGAATGTGAGTGAAAGGTTGTGTCAGTCTGACCACTGAAGGCCATAGTTCAATAAAAGAAACAGGTCTGATCAAAGGACATGCACTTTAGTCTTTATTTATTTAATTACTACACTTCTTAAGTAAAAAGCGGCGGCAGTGGCTCAGGTGGTAGAGCGGGTCGTCCAAAACCAGAAGGTTGGCAGTTCAATCCCAGCTCCCCTAGTTCAGACTGTCGTTGTGTCCTTGGGAGAAACACCACTTCACTTTAGTGTCTGTGGCACTGGTGAACTCCAGCCACAGTCTATCTGTCTACCACAGCCGGGTAAATGCAAATCAAATCAGACTTTTGACCCATTTCCATAAAGTGAAGGGGTTAAACCCAACTATTCATTTACATTTAGTCATTTAGCAGACGCTTTTATCCAAAGCGACTTGCATTCACCAGTGTTACATTTATAGATGACGCTTTCATTTAAAGCGACTTACATTAAGGTTCCATTCACCAGTGTCACAGCTGGAACACCACTGGAGGCAAGGTGGGTTAAGTGTCTTGCCCAAGGACACAACGGCAGTATAAACTGTGGGGTGAGCGAGAATCGAACCGCCTACCTTCCGGTTGAAGGACGACCGCTCTACCACTGAGCCACTGCCGTCCCAAAGGATACCAAAGATACACAACAATGGTCATACATTTGGATAAAGAGCTCCACAAACTTAACAATCATTAGTACACAAAGGTTCACCTGCTCCATTACATCTTTATTAAAATGTCAAAACAGTATGTGTGTTACATGGCTCCTCTAAACTGTAGGTTGTGTGTAATTGTGTCTAAATAAAGTGGTGGACTTTTCACCATCACAAGAACAAGACATGCTACATTTGAGAAAGCATTGTCAGACTGTGTTCTCAATTTTGGATGAATACAGATACTTATCAGTGTTTAGCGCCACCTTTTGGTAACTGTACTGCAACTACTGCTGGAACCAAAGTTGAGAGGTGACCAGAGCGTCTCGTTGCATTTATTTGGAACACTTTATACTCCTTTTGACAATAGACATCTCTGTAAACGCACGCCATACAAACCTGTACATTAGCGCTTCAGTGCCTATGGGCCTAAAATGTCTCAAATATATGGTTATATCAGAGGTCTATTCTCTTACAATGGTGATCGTGGTGAATAAAATCAGCTTTATGTCTCTATAAATCCAAGACCGTTGAGTGTAGGGTCCACTCCTTAAATGTTGTTTACCACTCGTGTGTTCTCGCCTGTGCATACATTTGCATGATCCACACACACACTTCAGTGAGAGCCAGTGGGCCATGCCGCCGCACTCTACCTACAGTAATGCATTGCCGAATATCAAAGAAATTACCCTTCACCTCGGCGCATAGATCTTAGCGGGGTTTTTTAACCAGAGGAAGGGGCTTTGAACCAGGCAGATTCCCCTCGGGGGCTCGTATCCCGGCCCCTCCCTCGAAACGCCGTGCCGGATAAGGACCGTAATTCCCACTTTTAGGTTTACATTAATCTGATCCTGACACGAGGGAGACGGCTGCTTTGCATATCGGCTTCCCAAGATGGAGGGCTATTTACATGATCGCCTGCAGATGGAATATGATCAGTGGCCCGCCTCCTCTTCGCGCCGCAGCAGAGGCAGGGAAATGCAGATTTTTCAGCAGGCTTTTGGTGCATTATCACGGGTGAAAAATTATTCACTCAGGTGTATTCACTATGCCGTTTCAATCCTAAGTTGATGGATACATGTTCGCGCAGGATATTACGGCCTCCCCTGCTTGATTCCCTTGACGAAGGCCAAATTTTCTTTTATGAATGTGACAGCAGAGACGGATAGAACGAGTCATTTATCACCGCTCGCTGATAATGTGAAGAAAACGGCCTCCTCCCTGCTTCCAGATCCCCACAAATGTGAGAAACAGAGCTTCATTTGAAACACGAAGGCGGACCCCATGTAAATGTGTGTGTAATGAACGCGGCGTACGGGAGGTGCATTATTCTGTTTCTGCTACATTTATTTCAGAATATCAAATGAATGTGATAAATGTGGAGTGGGTGGGGAGCGGTGTAGTGCGGGAAAGAGGCGAGAGAAGGGGGAAAAAAAACTAAGTGGAGAATATGAGATGAGTGATATTGTTATTACAGAAGCAGCAGAAGTTGAAAAGCTGTGAAACCAAAACACTGGTCATGAACAGAATGGGGTTAGTGGGAAATTGTAGAAACCACTGGAACATAACAAGATTTAACAAGAAATATATGCATTCTAGCCACATCTTAATAATGTACATTAAAATCTTTATCTTTTATGGCTCCCTTTGCCAAGTTTTCAAACCTCCATAATAAAAGTTTACTTTTTTTTTACAGGTACCTTTTTGGAAATTAGATATGTGCTTGGATGGGATTTTTGGTTGCAGTTCCATAAGTGGCCATGGGGGGAATTGGTTACACAGTGAGGCATCAGTTAAAGTTTTTGTAGCCTTAAGTGTAAGAGGTTTTATTATGATCATTAAAAAGCATTCCCCAATGTGTGAGCTTGACCTATAGAAACAGTTTAAACTAATGTGGGATTTAATTTAATACAGTGTGACACTTTACAATTTGAGCCTTTTAGTCTAGTCTTTAGACTAGTATTTCCACAGTCTTTGAACAACACACATTCTACACATTGCATAAAAACTCTACTTCAAACCAAAAGACTAAAGCTAAGTCTATTGTCAAAAGGGGTATGAAGTGTTCCAAATAAGTGCAACGAGACGCTCTGGTCACCCCTCGACTTTGGTTCCAGCAATAGTTGCAGTACAGTTACCAAAAGGTGGCGCTAAACACTGATGCGTATCTGTATTCATCCAAATCCTTTGTTTAGTCCTGGTTTATTCCTGAGGTTATTCATTCATTCATTTTCTAATGCTTAGTCCTGTTAGGGGTCGTGGGTGACTGGAGCCTATCCCAGCAGCTTTGGACCTGAGGCGGGTACACCCTGGACAGTGGCCAGTTAGTCGGGGCTGACATTTAGAGACAGACAGTGACAGACAATCATTCACTCTCACATTCACTCACTAGGGACACTTTAGATTTGCCAATTAACCTGTACATGCATGTGTTTAGACGGTGGGAGGAAGCCGGAGTACCCGGAGAGAACCCACAGTAACACGTGGAGGACATGCAGACTCCTCACAGAAAGACCGGAATCGGCCGAGGATGTTTGAGTCGGTTTTGAACTCACAACCTTCTTGCTGTGAGGCAGGAGTGCTAACCAACTCAGTTGTTTTCGGTCAGAGCAGTCAGCACCAAGGAATACCATGGGACAATTCTTGAAGCTCTTGGTTTAGAGAGGTATTATCTTTGCTACTGTTTTATTACAACAAAGCATTTTGAAAACTCAAGACTAAATGGTGAAAAAATAGGTTCAGATTATTTTGTGTCATTTGGTTCCTTTGGCTGCTTTATTCCTTGATTTTTGTCTGTAACGTCACTCATATATTTAAACATGTCTACTGTTCATACAAAGAGGACAGCTGAGGAATAAACCCTGTGTTTAACTCCAGCGTTGCCTTGGAGAAGCTTATCTATCGTCACGGCCGTGAGCAGTGAGAATGTAATTCGACATAACATGAGGTCGGACGGCGGCGGCTCGCTGCTGTGACACATCCGTGACATGCTTCGAATTAACATGCAATGGTGTCAATTAAAAGCATGAAACGCACTTAAGGGGAATGTTTTGTGTGCGACCGAACTGCTCTGAAGACAAATGTGACGTATGACGAGTTGTTTACATGAAGTGTGTGGCGACGTGACAATAGAAGGGAGTCAGCAGAGGTGATAATGGAGCCGGATGTCAGACAGGAACTAGAAACAGTCTGAGGCGAGTCTGTGGAGGTGAACAATGGGAGAGAAAGTAGCTGTCTCTGTAGGAACATAGAAAAATCTGCCTCAGCATTATGAACACCTAATGGTCCTCTTCCAGAGCCTGAACTGGACTAAGTCTCTGAAGTTGTGCTTTGTCCAAGTTGTTATAATCCTTAAGACAAATGGGACTTCAAAACAAAAAATGAGTCTGGTTTGAATTGGATTTCCAGATGGCAAGAGCAACAGACGCAGACTAAACTGCCTGTGGATGTAACCGGATAAACTGTACAACCAATCAGAGAAGGACAGAACTGCATGAAGCCCTCTGATTTTTATATAAATTGTCTTGAATGGCTCAACACGATTTCAGGATTTATGTCAACACAAGGTTTGTAGTTTTCACATGGAGTTATAGTTTATCCGTGTTAATCCTATTTTATCTGCCCATTTAAGGCAAATTCCAAAGCAGTTATTTTTCATTTAAAAATTTTCTGATTTCCTTTAGTATTTTTTCTTGCTTTAAACAAGGTGACTGAGTATTTCAAATCCAAAAGAGTATTTACCTTATATTATATCACAGCCTCTGTTACTAAACTCTATAGACAATCCCACCCACCTCCCACTCTGACTTTAGCCCCGAAGCATCGCATTGCGACTTACTTGATTAAATCGTATTTGCATATGGAAATTCTTTGAAAATGATATTAATTTGTTTTAGTCAAAGGAGAATTACTGTGTGATATTATTTCTGGTTGAGAGAGACTGACGGGTGAGGAGATGAACTTTGCTCAGTCAAACGCACACAGACGAGTCTACACACTTCATATGGGCTTAATTTGATCCAAAGTGGCCTAATGTCAAAGAGTTTCTCAAATATAAAGTCTGCGTTATTTTTAAAATGTGTTGCACTTGCTCCAACCCAATCAGCATCAAAACTGTAGTATGTTTTTATAAAAAAAATGTCTGCCAGGAACAGTAGGGGCGCTGTGAACCCCGCCACTACATTCATTACACTCAAGAGGAAGTAATAGTGTAATGTCGGCTTGAAACATAGGTATGGATTTATACACAAATTGCAAATGTATGAATTTCTCTGTTGTTGTCTGCTGTTTGTTTGTAGCCATCAACCAGTATCTGTAATAATAATGGATTAGATTTATATCACACTTTTCTCCCAAAGAACTCAAAGCGTGTGCCCAATGACACAACAACAGTATGAACTGTCGAAACGCAAACCTTCCGGTTAAATGACGATCGCTCTAACACCTAAGCCCCACCCCCTTTGGACTCAGTACATTTACTTTAAAGTCTTTGTCCGATTAGAACTGGAGTTTTAAACTGCATCTTCTTTTGACTGAGAGGGCAGTCATTCAAATTTCTTAAAACATGTAACATATCTGGATAATGTGGGTTATTGTTGGACTATTGCTGCAGGTTTCTAGCTACAGTATATGAAGTGGAAAAGTGAGAACGAAAATACCAGGTGTAAATACAACTACAACTTTAGTTCAAAAGATTCCAAAAAGAGTTCTTCTTCAAAGTTTCTAATAAATACACCAATGTTTTTTGAGCACCATACCTTGAAATGTCTGAATTACATCTCAGTCTTTCATCTTTGAAGCTCCTCATCGGTCACATGGGTCACTCTTCATCGTCCCGTTGTGCTGCCCTCTGTGCCGCCTTCAGGTGTGTGAGATGATGTCGCTCACCGAGACGCCGTCGTGGGACGTGTCTCCTCCTGAGCCCACTCCACTTATCTCCGACCTAAGCTGAAAAAATATATAAAAAACAGCCTAATTAATTAAGAACAGTATTCGAAGTAATGGGATATTATAATATAAATTGCTACATTCTGGAACCAATTTAATCCAATTACGGCAGCCCCTCATGAATATAATACCTCCAAAATCACTCCGACCGAGTCCAAAGGGACGCACCACGACTCAGAGAAAAAAAAAAAGATCGTTCCCTTTTAATGCCGAGCCCCAGCCATGAATTAAATGACCGAGGGTAACTGTTAATTTGAGTAATAAAGCTAATAATGATTTTTTTTCTAGCCTAATTGACATTTGGACCATTTAAAACCTGTTTTGTTTGAGCTCCCCAGTGTTTGATAGAGACAGATGAGTGCACAGCCGATTTTCTCTTAATGGCCCCTTAGCCAATTTAAAAAATGTCTTAAAGAGAGACAAAGAGATGACAATTCGCTGAGACTTAAAGTGGTTTTGAGCAGAAGTTGATGGGATAAATTGGCTTAAAGAATCACAGTAACTTTGCTCTAAAAGAAGAAACATTACAAAGGAATAAATCCACGTTAGAGCAGAAGAAAGTAGAGAAACTATCTGGCAAAAGAGTAAAGAGCGGCCGTTTAACATCTGCTGAAAGAAGACATTACATAGAGTGGATTGAAATGAAGATGTAACTGAAAAATAATGTATCTGACATTAGAATTGATCAAACAATTTTTTATGTCTTTGCAGAACAAAACTTTCTAAAACACAAAAATCAGAGCTGTGAAGAGGGAAAGGCCTTAAATTAAGACCCAGTCTAACCAATGTTATCCATGAACAAGAAGGAGCCCGAAACCCTTATTGAGTTCTTCCCCGGCTCATACGCTTCGGACAATCTCCACATGCTGGATTTCTGCGGGAGAGTGCACCAAAACACTTGAAAGAAATCTCTAAATTTACACTCCATTGTGTTTGGTTGCAAGGAAAAGAAAACACTGATAGTCCAGTCTCATTCCACCCTCGGCTGCTTGTGGCTGGGTCGTTTTTACCAGACAGCACCGGACAGACTCCAGAAGAGACGCTTTAAACCTTAAAATAACTCCAATACAAATAACTTTACGTTAAAGAGATGATGCAAATAGGTAAGATGCAAAAATCAGGCGTAGACTTTGAGGATTCCCATTAGTCTGGTTACAGAGAAAAAACACAACACCACATATAATTTTACATGACTCTATATACTGTCATAAACACACACAATAGATCTTTTGCATATTAGATAGCATTGTATTGTGAACATTTTCCACTTGGATTAATCTGACTGACGGTGGAAGTGTTAGATGGAGGCGGGGAGCCTGATGAGCGGTCATTTTCAGGCTCGGATCTTGGCCAAAGGGAACCGGGGCGAATATCTGAAGAACTCAGCCCAATAGGGGAGTAAAGACAGAGGAGGCCTGTTGATTTCTACCAGTTCAACAGAACATCAAGGCCAAGCTCTGTCTAAAGTGTCCCAGGATAGAGATTGTAAATACCTAAAGGTAAAGTTAAAATAGTGATGAGTACCCCCGCCTGTCATTCAGTTCCACAAAGGGCAGCCGAAACTCCAGCCACATGGGGTCGGAGGTCAGGGTAAATAGTGAGGGTAAAGCGTCAGGAAGGGCTTCTGGAGTAAAACCTTTATGTGACCAATTAGATAATTTCTCACAGAAATGCATTGAAACTGCTGAAGTAGGGAGATGTACTGCTTCACAGATGCTTTCAGAAGATAATAACACTTTAAACAAGACAGTGTTTTGACAACGATGTTATACGCCACTCACACGTTCAGGGCAAATCCAGGGTTAGATAACTTACAGGGCATTTTCTGTAGTTCATTTATTTCCTTTTTCATTTAACATTTGAACTTGAAATAACGTTTGATTGATTTATAATTACAATTGTAGAATACATCTGGAGAAAACAGACTCGAGATACATTCAAACCCAGGTCAACTGCTTTTGTGCACTCATAATCATAAACCAGATTCGTTTGGTTCATATACTATACAGTTCGATCACAACTCATGACCAAAGTCTTACATTATTAAAAGTTCAGTCCATTTGAATCTTATCATATACAACCATTGTACTTTGCATGACCGCAGACAACCATCCGACTTTCACCAATCCAACACCAACTTCCTCTGACTTCAAACAAAGTGACTCAAAACTTTCTAAAACAGAAGGATTTCACAGAGAAAAACAAAACCCAGTTGGTCTTTTAATCAGCGACAAATTCACCCGAGCCTTAATGCATATTTAATTACATCAACGGTTCCTTTTATTCTTTATTTTTGCACCAAAGCGAGTGGAGATCTTGTTAAAGTGTGAGATATTGAGACGCCTATGAAAAAGGAGCTGCCGTTCCCAGTGGAGGATAAAAATGAAAACAGGCTCGTATCGAGAATTTTTTGTTCTTTGACAGAAAACCCACAGCTCAACGGTGAAGCTATTATACCATATGACGCAACAATACAATAAAACTCCAGTCAATTGTCTTTTATTGATTCTCTCAGGAGTAATTTAGCAGGTAGAGCGTCGTGTCACAGAGCAGTCACGCCACTGTGTAACGTTAGACAAACAAAGTGCTGTTAGAGTATACTTTAATGTGATATATCTTCATTTTAAAAAGACTCTAACTGCTTTAAGCTGAAGACTAGTTTTGTTTGGGAAATGAGCTCTGACACTGAAGTGATACAAACTTATGTGATAATGAGAGAATAGGTATTTTTGTACAAGGCGTATATATCTGATACCTTACTGTTTATACGCTCATTAAGTTTCAGTCGTGTAGTTTAAAGGTGTTGCAGAAGAGCTATTTTTTTGACGACTGAGAAACCAACGACTGATAGGTGGAGATTGCACCGGAGCTACATAAACACACTGTGTACACATGCGCAGCAACTGGAACTGCATAACGTAAACCTGTAACAGTGAATGACAAGCCACAGGGCCAATGAATAACACTCGCCAAGTCTGATTGGTTGATGTTCTTTTGGTCCCAGGGAGTACAAAGTTTATGAATGTTATATATATATAGGATGTTGTAGGATGCAACAGTTTTCTCCTAAAGACAGTTTTTGTTCAAGCTGAAGTAACAGTCTCACTAGGGCTGGACCAGTTACAACAGACTGGGCCATTTAAACTATTCTGAGCAGACAATGTGAAAAGTATAATTTGTATTTTATCCCGTCGACTGGGATGGTACGGTGCTGCGGTTCAGGACGGTTCTGGCACATCACCCAAAAAGCGTGCCGTACCACTTTGGGGACCCTTCAGCTAGGGGTCCCAGCAGCTGTGTGGTTAAACACTGAAGTCAGCTGATTGGACAATAAATAATGACCTGTCACACGGTACAATCTGGGAAGGATACCACCTCATTAGACACAACAAGTTGGTGAAGTCAGAATTCAGACCGCAAATAGTTTGCTTAGAGCAGTTCAAGATGGATTTTTGTGAATTTGTAAACTCACAAATCTTGCAAAAATTCAGCTGCAGCGCAAGGTTAGATAAATAAAACTTACTTGAGCAAAAACATTAAACAGAAATTTTTTTTTTTTTTTATAGAGCAGTCAATTTCTAAAAAGGAAACATGATACTTTTTCTGGCAAGCAGCTAGGATTTGTTTCTGGGTTAGGGTTAGGGTTAGCATTGTTTCTGGTTTTTATAAGAGTCAGCAACATACAGTACATCTCTGGCTTCATGAATTTAAACATTGTCATCTACACTGCATTAAACACAAGCAGAACCTGTGCCTCAAATTTCGAGTCCCTGCTTCTGTACACAACACTGCTCTTCTGGACCCAGCACAATGGAAACCTGTGCCTCTGTACCGTCCCGTACTGACCTGACCCTGTAGCGTACCTACAGTGGAAATGAAAACCTTTTCCAGCCATGACTGAGGAGAAACTCTGAACAGAAAGGCCTGTCCTGAGCCGAGATGGGGTATATAACTCAGAACACCATGTTGTATCCAGAATTGTCACATTGCTTCTGCAGTGACCTCTTTTTGAAAAGTAAAACAAATCCAAACACTTTGACACAAAACTTCAGAATAATTGTATTAAAATGAACTAAAACCTGGCAGTAGTCTCTCGACACAAACCTCACCTTTGACAGTTTCCACTTTAAGCCCTAATCTGAACCCATTTAAAGCATTAATATTAGCTCCAATGTGTCATAGTGTATTGTAAATGTCCCTGGATCGGAGAATTAAGAGATAAACGGAAAATCCTACATTGAGCCGCATTTGGCTGCGCTCATAATAAACAATATTTATCATTACGTACAGATAAAAAGCACAAAGCGGGCAGATGTCACGGGTGGGTTCGACACATAAACCACTCTTCTATATTTTGACACGACACTAGAATAATGGGCAGATTACGGCTTTCTATTTTAGCCTCTATAAGACACAAGAAATAGCTTCTAATAAAGTCGTAATCAGGAATTGAAGAGGTTTAAATCCACTCCCACACAGTCAGTGTTAAAGACCTCGTTCATTGGGTTTGTCGTCATCGCTGGTATTGTTACAGAGCTACATATAGAAGCAGTATTTCGATAAACATGAAGGGAAAGAGACATTAGAGTAATAAAAACCAGTTTATGTGATTAGGGTTGAATGTTTGTGCTACCTCTCTGACCTCCTGCCAGTACTGCTCTGAACATGACGAAAATAAGTAGAAATAAGTAGAGTTCAGTGAGTTGTGCCCAAAAGAGGACACCACACTGTATAATTAGCAATAAAAAAATGATTTATGATACAGAAGAACAAGGGTTTGTGGCTCCAACAAATGCTGGACTTTTAAAATATATTTGGGCTCAATTTGAATCATTTGAATATCTCTAAATCAAGCTACACACCTAGATTTTTGTTATTATAAAAAGACCGACTGCTGCCTGATTACAGCGTAGTGGGACTGGAGCTGGACAATGGCATTAGTTCCCGACACAGAACCAACAGAGCAACAGAAAGACAGTTTTGAGACAGTTAGCCCAAAATTCTCCAGTGCATGTGTTAAATAATCAAGCAGAACATAGCTGGACTATTGACTTATGGATGGAAACTAAACAAATGCTAATGCAACCAGTGCATTAACTAGAGGAGACAAAAGTTAGGAAAACTGCTTTTATTCATAAGATGTGACTTACATTTACATTTAGTCATTTAGCTGACGCTTTTATCCAAAGCGACATTAAGCTTCCATTCACCAGTGTTCCAGCTGGAACACCACTGGTGGCAAGGTGGGTTAAGTCTCTTGCCCAAGGACACAATGACAGTATGAACTGCATGAGAGCGGGAATTGAACCACCAACCTTCCGGTTGAGGGACAGCTCCTCTACCACTGAGCCACTGCGACTTAGTGACTGTGTATTATAACCGTGATATTAAAAGATTCTCCACCAGGTTCCTGTAGGCGGGGCATAGCATGTGGACACTGATTGGCCGGTAGCTGGAGAAAAACTTCAAAAGGAGAGACAATGATTAACATTATCTATCTTTTTTATGGTGCTGTTTGTCCTGTTTGTCCTGTGATGAGAAGAGTTTACTGTAGATGTACTGTATTACTGCCATTGGGACATCAAATAGACTTTATAGCTAAAGGGTTTTAGATACAGGCACATACTTTCTAAGCTTGAATCTGACTAAAGCTTTAATCCTAACTCCACTGTTGAGATCCGTGGCTCGAGCTCTGAGCCTGTTGTGGCCAATGAGGACTGATGGCGTGTAATTGAGCCGCTGTAATTTGTAGTGATTGACCCAGAGGGCTGCCTATTAGCCATTGTCAGCTGCAATGATAGATCCCTTCAGCATCACGGCCGTCCCCAGCGTCCGCACGGCTTAACACATTATTTATAGATTGTGTCAGGCCTGTAATAAACATAGGGCATAAAACCGCTGCTAATGTGCTGCTAATGAAATCTGGACATGAGCAACTTTATGAATTGAAATAACTCATAGCTCTGTTTGAATGGACTCAGAGTAGGTTGGCGGCTGCTTATTTGCCAGATGTAAATGTAACTTTGGAGGGAAAAAAGCAGTCAAAGAGACCAAGGTGGCAATATATTGCTCATTTTTCACATTTATTCTTTTTGTGTGTGACCTTCAGTGGCTTGTGTCAGTGGGAGCCATGTTGGATCTCTGAAGTCGTCTGTGATAGCTCTTTGGCTGAAAAGGCCTTTTGTGACTTTTTTTTATCAGAACTAAAGCGTGTGATGGCTGTAAAGGAAGGTTAATGTGGAGACTAGGTTCATTTAACATAAAAAGAGACAACATTGAAACAAACTGTACCGAGGTATTTCATTTAGGATTATTGCTGCAAATCTTTTTACTTTTTTTATATGTATTTAATTACACATAAACAGACACAACTAAATTACAAAACAATACACTTTTGTATATACACAAAACAACATAACAGACAAAAATCTAAAATATGCCTTTTTTTTTCATTCAGAAAAAACTTTATACTTTTATGCTTTTTGTTTCTGGCTTTAAAAATAAATTGTTTCCCCAATAAAATAAATAAATTTACAAGGCAGTTGTATTCATTGACATCCCCAACGTAACAAATTTCAAAATCATGTTTTGACAAATATTTTGCACCTTTGTATAAACAAAATTGTTGTTTTGTATATTAACTTAAATATTTTCTTTCATTGTGTAGGCCAGTCAAATGTATAGCATTTTATATGTATTTGTTAAATGCTTTATCAGAATAGTTTTACATTAGTTTGTCCGAGTTAATCGATTTTAGTTTAGTTTACTTCTAGCTCTGAGTTCAGTGTCAGATTAATGTCATTTCTCAAAACCGGTTGAGAAATGACATTAATGGGACAGTGTGTTTTAACCACCCTTTATCTGTAAGCCCTGAAAAATAAATAAATAAATAATGCTCAGAGTGTGGTATTAAAAAAACACAAAAAACATGGCAGACCAGTCAGGTAAACTGAGCTGGAGAGACAGGACCAGAAAGTTATTTTCTGTTAGTTAGTTAGTTTCTGTTTTTGGAAGAATTGCATCTGTTTTTTCTTCTGTACAACATAAAAAATAAAATAAAAAAAAAAACAACCCAAAGATTTGACTAATTTACCAGAAAATTAAAACCATTTAAATTTGTATAATGCCGTAATCCTGTGAATTTTTCCTCCCGGTTATCATACCGTCAGAATCTACTTAGAACAGTCACTAACGCCTTTCAGGAGATTATACCACTGCTTGTATGTTATACTACTTTACAGAATATATTAGAGTTTATGTGCTTGTTTTGAACTTCAATAAAAACTGCTCTGGCTGACAGTTCCCATCTTTGATTTGTTTGGTCTACTTTGCTGTAACAACCGACAATCTAATAACGGCCAATAACGTAATAACATTGTTGAGTCAATAAGGTAATAACCTTTTCTAATAAAGTAATAAGTGAATATGTTATTTGCCGCAATTACTAAATTTTCAAAGTTCAATAACTTATTACATTATTTGAAAAAGGTTATTACCTTATAGACTCAAAAAATGTATTTTGTTAATGGCAGGTTATAACATTACTGGCTTTATTACATTGAAAATGGTCCAAATGATTAGATAATTGGCCGTTATCATTTGCTACATTTGCTTCTCACAAATGAGCCACACTTGGGCCACACTGGGTTCACTTGGCAGAGACTGCTGTTTTAGGTAGGGGCACCATACGTCCCGTTTTAGCCGGGACAGTCCTGTTTCCTGGGGGATATCTGCAAAAACACTAAAATGTCCCAGTTTTACCCTCTTCCTGTCCCAATTGTCCTTTATTTTCTTTTAACCGTGGAGGCAATGTAGGTTAAGTGTCTTGCCCAAGGACACAACGACAGTATGTGGGGGAGAGTGGGATGTTATGATGTTTTGGGATGTGTCGAGCGGGAATCGAACCGCCCACCCGCCGGTCGAAGGACGGCCACTCTACCCACTGGCGATAGCTCCCACTGAGCTACCGCCAATTAACCAATTGGAAAAAAACAGCAGTGTTCCACACGTCTGTAACTCAACACTGATTGGTTCATTTAAGTTTGAGGCTATTGCTAAGCGTCTCTTCTCTAGATTTCACTGTTTCAGTCTGTATCAGCCGAACAGAAAGTGGCCATTTACTAACGAGCTAAAGGAACAACTGTTTGCTTTTAGGAAAGCACATGTTTGTTACATGTTAATATAATGAAAAATGTCACTCAATACCATCAGTTCATGGTTTTTTAGTGTTTACTAAATATTGATTTTGCACTTTTGATTTTGAGCTTTTGATTTTGAGGTTTAATCATCTGGTCCCCCTAGTTTTAGGGGCAGCAGAGGTCACTTCTTTGGTTCACACCATGTTTCAATGTACTTTCACACCTCCCAAAAATAACTTTCTAAGGAAACAGGACAGGGTTTGACCAGACCAGGTGATGAAAAAGCAACAGTAACTAAAACAAAAATTAAATCTAAACTTGTCTCAGGTCACAACCCAGGGTCTCCAGCGGTCCATGCAAGACCACAGTTCTCACATAATTACAGTGTTGTCCACACATCTGCAGTGTGTGTCACTTCATCCCTGAGTCTCTCTTATTGTCTCTTGGAGCTTGTTGGGTTGAAATCCTCTTGATTCAGTCTTTCCCTGAGGCTACAGTCTGAATGTGGCAGATGTTCCTCTGAAAAGGCCATGAATGTTTAATCATTTGTGTTATTGATGCTGCCATTTTGTTTGTTAGCCATTGCTCGGGTCTATTTTTAAAACTGTCTCAGAATCATTCTTGCCATTTAACATTTACTGTAATTCCCAAGTAACATATAATTAATATTTCAGGTCCAACTTGTTTTCAAAAATGTGACACAATCGTTCTTTACAAAGATGTTTCCGACTATTTAAGATGGATTTCCAGAGGCCAGTACAACCAAGACATGCAACCAATCAATCAAACATAAAGCCCGCCCATTTTAAAAACATCAGCAGCCGTTATTAGCGTTAGAGGATGAAGGTGAGAAGGAGACGGGGCGAGTGAGGTGGAGGCACAAAGCTGAGACTGCAAAGATGAAAATGACTTCAGATCTGTGACTCTACAAACACACTGTAGTCATAAGAAACTGTCGAGAGCCATTCATGTAAGGTCCAGAAGATCTCCAACAATGTCCCTCTTCATAGAGTTTCTTCTCTTCCTTAAGTCTGTGTGTACAATGCATTGGCTACGACCTACTTACTCTTGGCTGTACACCCCCGACAACATGCACTGCCAGAGAATGTTCATCAAATACATTGTTCAACAGGATTTTATTTAGAAAAGATTGTAGAACTTAATGCTGGGTGTGTAGAGCTGACCAGGTTCGGTTCACGTGGTTGTATGGAACATAATGCTGAGGGCTTGTATGTTTGAGACCTGATGTAAAGTTTGTAGGGAAATTATTACCTGACCAACATAAACCTATAGTCTCTGACCTAACCTTGCCCTCGTGAATGGCTTTAACATGCAAGGCTATTGTTTACAGGTGTAAGACCACTGTAGACCCTTGGTATTAATGGCTCTGGCCTGATGACCACCAGATTAAGTTAGGTATGACACAGATTCACAAACTATGTCCTAATAAGGGCTGTAAGAGGATGACCATTGTGTATAAAAGCCACTCAACTGTGTACCACAAAATCTTCTGTCTGAGCATAGACCGTGGCTCCAGAGCTCTGCATAAACCCAGATTCACTTTTTTCATTTTTCTTTAAACACAACAATCAGAAAGTGCTTTTTGCCACACAGGTCCAAAGTGTCCTCGATGTTTCATAAACTTAGTTTAAATAGATATACCATGCAGAAATGTACAGAATACTAAAAAAAGTATCCAAATGGGTCCAAATGCATTGTGTAAAATGTTAAATGCTAAATTTTATGACACCTTAAATATAGGAGGTAGGGTTTGTGCAAAATCTCTAGAATTCAAGAAAACACAGCTATTAAAGCAACACTGTGTAACCTTTAGCCACTAGAGGGCGCAGATTGTGCTACAGACTGTCTGTTTATTTTTGAGAGAAATTATCTAAAACTGTCAAGTTTAGAATAAAAAAAAACTGTCTGTATTTTAGTGCATTTTATTAAAATAAAAATCTGCTAGGGTCCAGTATTTTAGCTTATTTCTGCTCCATGTGTTTGAGTTGCTAAGGAGAAGGACTCAGGAGAGGACTGCTCGTCCTGGTGGCATAGAAATATATAGTTTTAAGTCAAAACGATAATGTATAGTTTTGGATTTAAAATTACGCGATGCTACTAGCTAAAAGTGTTACTTTAAAATGTTCCTCACAGATTTCGCTGGGTCATCACATCACATTAAATTGTGTTTTCTTTTCATCAAATCCAAAGCTAAACCTACTTTTGGAAAAGCAAACTGGACTCTAAAGCGGTGCGATTTGTTGGGCTTAAAGCTGCTGTTTTAGTGTGAGCCGTCTGCCAGAGTTGATCATAATTAGACAGCACGCCGTGGGCTTTGATTGGCACCGTAATTGGATTGTCATTGGGGCTGAAAAGCTATTATCTTTGGATCATGCCCCATGAAATTTGTTGGAAAAACTTCTGCGGCCGTCATTAAGTCGGCCATCTTGAGGAGAGGGGCTTTTGTAAATGTGCTCAGAAAGTAAAAAGTAAAAAGATACCTATGTGCCACGGGAAGCTTAGGTTTCTTTGTATCACAGTTGAAGATAATCTCGGCCGTATTGATTAATGATATTAGCATAGCAGGCAGCACTAAGTCGAAAAAGCGGCATGCTGGGTTATTGCCCATCGCTCTTTCTGAACTCGACGGTTACACAGAGGTAAAGGGGAGGCCGAGATAATGAGAAAGACGAGGAGAAGGAGACGCATGAGGGAGGGAAAGCGGAAACGGCAGGGAGGCAGTTCATTTGAGCCTGTATCGGCAACAAGGTGGAATAACGTTAAGTAATAATGGAAATGAGAAGTGAGCTGTGGAAGAGGCGGCATTAATATGAGCAAGACACAGAGTTCTTACTTTTATCTCTATACTTCTGAAGTGAGTTTATTGAAGTTTATTTTGACATCTTTGGGCTACACTTTCAAGCAAAATGAAGGCAATTCTATCTCTTTGGACAGTTTTATCTGTTTGTAAATAAATTGATAATTCTGTCTCTAAGCTTAACAACAGGATAATTGGTAAAAGAACATACAAAGATGAAGGATTCATGAGGATTTATAGCAAAAATGGTTAAAACAATAAGATTATGTAAGTTAATTTACGGTCCTTTTGCCAGTCAATACACAGGCCCCAGTGCATTTATGCATTCTGACTGCAAGTAAGGAACAGAAATACTACATTTACAAAGCAAGTGCTTGAGTGTACAAATGTGTTCTCTCTTGTGGCTTCACTTCTGTTTGAGCCCGTGTCACGTGCACAGCTCAGGGAAGCCCTCCACACGGTGCACTGCTCTCACGACGCAGTACAACCATTAATGAAAAAGTTAATGGCCCATTTTCTTACATATCAATTTACATGTGGACTATTTGTGCGAGTAAATGATGTCTGCTGGGCCAATGCCACTCGCGGACATCAAAACCCAGAGAATAATGACGCGTCCACTGAATACAAATCAGGACACAGACGATAGGCCGTGATCAACAATGCCTGCATGGAAACTTTCAGGCACAAGACAGATACCAGCAGGACAAAATATTACTGCCACATTCATATTACGGCTCTCAGACATGCATTCACAGTGAGAGAAAAGCCATCACAAGAGCATTTGTTACACTCCTAAGTTTTATGTAAAGAAGGAGAATGTAATGCTACTGAACGCATGACAAACAGCATCATTTTTCTGATTTGAACAAGACTGCTATACTGTCACCTTTTGCCCCCGAAGAATTGGATTTGTCTGATTTGTGAAGTAAAGGTTTTACAATGGCTATGTTTTTTGGAGTAATTTTATTTAGTTTGCACATATTTTCTCTTCCTTTTGGAAAATGAATGTATGAAGGAAAACTACTTGAGCTGCTTCCAGAACTTAGCTGTTCCTTACTTTTTAGGTTTAGTTTTTTTAGTCTAGCATCATACTTGACAACATTGCCAACCACTTTCCATCCCCATAGAAATAACCATAACATCTATGTGTGGTTATGGCCTAAATCTCCCACAGGTATGACTCTGTCCACGCAGAGGCTGGTAACTTCCTTTTGTCCTTCTCAGACGCGCAATCCTGGAAAAACTTCAAGCGTACAAAGATAAAAGATAGAACAAATATCAAGACCTGTTCCAACATTCAGAGGAATTGTTGCAGAGTATGTCTGCCACTCACTGCCCCTACGCTCTCTGTCAGCAAACTCACCAACAGGAATGAGTTTGGAAACGACTTACTTAGCGCCAAACCAACACAGATGGAGGAGAAATGGATTACATAAATGATGCTTTAACAAGTGCTACCTTACAATTCACCGAAGCCATGACAGCTTGGGGTGGACGCAGACCAATGACGCAATCACACTGTGTTTAGAGTCTGAAGTGTTCTGACTTCGATCGTGGCCATATTTGTTCCATCGCTCAGTGAACATGCAGAAGATTGCATCTATCTTTTAAGACCCAAAAAAATGGTACAGGCTTTAGCTTAGTTAATCTTATACTCTGACTCCTTAGCTCTAAGGACAGCACGGAGAAACTACTCTGACTGATGAGTTAGTATACTGCTATCATGCAACTATATGATTATTTGTGCCACAACAAAGTTTGATTGACCTAAAACCTCTGAACTCTTGTCTTTATCTCTCCGCAGACAAACAGCAGCAGCAGGAGCCACGTCGAGAGTCAGACACTTCTCTCTGAGTGTTTACAGCCGGTTGAATTAAAGGGAAAGAATTAAAGGTACGGCGCACAATCACAGGTCGCTAGGCTGAAAATCCATGGCAACGAATCAGGTTTAAGTGGACTTTAGAGCGAGCTTTGGTTTGTCTCCGTCTGTGTGTGAACATGTCGAAGCGTGGAGACCAGAGATAAGTCAACACAATAACAGCGTTGGCCACGGAACAACGAGACACAACAAAGCTCATAAAACAGACAATACAGATCCGTGGACGGTTCAGTTTAGACGGTTTAAATCAATCAGTGACAGCACGCTTCATGGAGACAGTGACGGATTAACAGAGTTCTGTGGGTTGAGTTTACAAGTGGAATTCTTTTGAAGCTTCGATTGTTTTGTTCTGCTGCAGTTTTACTTGTACTTTCTTTTGTGGCCATGGTTAGAGTTGGTTGTAATGGGCTAAAAATAAAACCCAAACTGGCCTATATACTGTATTTATATATCTATATACAGTCAAATTAATTCCAGTCACACATTAATCTACAACAAATAGGTCTGTGGAAACAATTACCAATGCAAAATGTACGCCAAATGTAAAAGACTGTGAATAGGTAAGATGTAAAAGAGACAGGATGAATCATAAGTTGTCACTTTTTCTTTATCACAGTTATATACATTGATATCCCCAATGTTTTTATTGGGTGGTCTCTGAAAAAACTTTCTTTGGCAGTGAAGGACTTGAATTTAGAAATCTTGAGAGAATTGAACTGCTGAGTAAGATGAACTGTTCCAGGATCTCTGGTTCCTTTATTTCTAACAATGAAAAAGTTGTTGCAGTTGTTGCAGTAAGTTTTATCCAAGGTCACAACAGTTGACATTGTCCATAGTTTTATGAAACATAAATGATGACACACTTCCTGGGTTTTGGCTCTGCTTGGATAAGATGGGCCAAATCTGGGCAGTACAAGTAAAGCACATGAGGGAGATATGTGAGGCATTTATTTTTAGATAAAGACAGAGAATTGTTCTTTTCAATGGCACAGAATAATCTAGTGTGGGTGTGTCCTAAAGCCCTAATTCTTCCAAACAGAGAGCTAACTTCTGCCTATTAAACTCCAACTTTCATCTTTTCGGCTCCATTTTGTGTCTATTTTAATCCACAAATGTCACTTAGGTGGCCCATGTCCTTGACTCCAATCACAAAATTGTTTTAAAAAAGCAAAGAATAAAATATTTCACAATGTGCTTAATCAAATAAACCATTAGTAAGTGTTGGCATCTATCAATCAGCATTCATTATTTATATTTTTCTTTTTACCAATTCATCACCAAAAGCTCGATACTGTTCTGTACTCTGTGTTTCCCTTTTGCTCTCCTCGATTAAATTAACTGTTGAAAGGCGACATTAGCACAAACAGGCGACAGATAATGTGGACGTTTGATGTCTGAGCCCTGATATGAGCGATGTATTAATGGGTTGAAACCATTGTGCGTTCAATTGGAGCACAATGCCTGGCGGAGATGTGCTGATTTGAGTTGCGTCCGTCGCGGTGGGGGTCCTGCCCGTTGACTGATGAGAGCGCTAATCTGCTAATCTCACCAAATGGGGATAACCGAAAGGGGTCGGGGAAAGGGGTGAGGAGGGGAGTTTATCTGAAAAACCCTGCTTGCTGAAGGGGGGCAATAAAATGAAACAACCAGGCAGAAAGGGAGACAAGGAAATCAGAGAGATAAACAAACAGGATCATAAAAAGGCATTTCTGGTGGTTCTTCAGCTTTCTAAACTACAAACATGTCACTAGTGTTGGCCCTTTAAGATTAACATGGTAAATAATGGATTGATTTTAATGTATGGAGCAAGAGACATAAAATAACGTTTCAATAAAACACACTTCCTTAAAACATCTCATTTATTCTTCTTGTGAAAAGACATGGCTCTATAAGTCATAACAGAGAGAGAGAAAGGAGTATATACCGATGAAGGTCAGCAAGTCATAAGTAATTGGCTGTAGGATGCATATTGTTAGTGTCAGAAGAAGAAGATGGGAAAAAATTTGGACCAGGTGTAACCCATCAGGTGAACTGCAGGGGACGCAGGTGCGCAATGGCTGCCCCAGGACAGCTGTGGTTACCACCACCAGTGTGTGACTGTGGAGTGAAATGAATAATGGATATGTAAAGCGTATATATAATATAACATTAATATGAAAATAATAAAAAAATAAATCACCTACTTTCTTTGTCAAAATACAGTATTTCATTGACTAAACTCTGTAATCTGCCAATCTGACCAACTGTGGCTGAATGAAGAGGTCGGGAAAGGGGTGAGGAGTTTATCTGACTAACCCCGCTCACTAACAGAGGCCAATAAAATTAAACAGAAAGACGAGAAAGAGCAGGAAATCACGGAGAGATAAACAAATAGAATCATAAAAAGGCAGGGCGCTGCTCGAGTGGTAATTCTGTGGGAGTTCATTAGAGCAGCGATGGAGGAATGAACAGCGCGGGGCTAAACTGTGGATGACATTACCTCTAATGTGGCTCCCCTGCAGAGATTCTGATAGGGTGGTTGTTCCCCGCGAAAATAGGCTTTTTTAGCATGACACTCGCAAACACAAACTCCCACTAAATAGGATTTTTTTTTTTCACTTTAAGCATTGTACTATTTTAGTGCAGAAAACATCTCTAAATGGGCTTTTCAAATGTGCTCAGGCGTTCAGCCAACTCCAGACAACACGGACAAATGAGGTTTGTGGTGCATGGCTAAAGGAGAGGAGCTACAGTGGTAGAGAGTCTACAGTAGACTTTAACAGGGTTCATGTATTTTCTGGAAAACCTAAAGTTCCCCATAGGTTTAATGGACAAAGGTCAATGTGTGTAATGTTTAAAATAATGACAGCTATAGTGACTTTTTGCTTTGGGATGGGATATATACAATAAAAGTCTATAAGAACTGATAACATTGTGCCTCGTTCATGAAGCTTCTTAAGTACATTTGCATTTAGTTATTTAGCAGACGCTTTTATTCAAAGCGATTTAAATTAAGGTTCCATTCACCAGTGTTACAGCTGGAGGCAAGGGTTAAATGTCTTGCCCAAAGACACAACAACATTATTAAGTGTGGGGAGAGCGGGAATCGAACCGCCCACCTTCCGGTTGAAGGACGACCACTCTACCCCTAGTAAAACTTCACGTAATCCCAGAAGAAGCAGACTTGGATCCTGGAATTAATGCTGTTTTATAATATTATCAGACACAAACTGCAACAAAATATTGTAATTAAACTGTGATTGTAGAGTACTACATTTTACAAATAAATGAACCATACACAAGCCCACTGCCCATAGACAAAATTTAAACAAACCTGTGACAGAGTATTTCTTTAAATTTCTTTGGCCCACTTAGGGGAAATGTTTGGGCACCTCTGTCCTATAGACTCATCAGTTATTCTCCATTTAGACTCACTCACATTTATGTGTTGAAGGTGTGTTAGTTTGAGTATTTTAAAGGCACATCTACTGGTTCAGTCTGGTGGACAAATTAGATCCACTAATTCATCTTCACTGTCAGATGCATTAATAAAACAGTAGATAATCTTTGAGATAAAACCTCAAATCACACAAACATTTGAAATGAATTTGGAACATATGAACATAATAAAGTTGGTACAGGTCTAAGAACCACACACATACTTTTAGGTCTGTTGGTGGACAAACCACTTGCTGGCTTCACATAAAGGGGCGTTGAGCCTATGACCTTCTTGCTTTGAAGGAGTGGCACAGTGCATCCCATAGACACAGTTATCTTCAAATGCAACAAAGTATATGGCTAATTTCTCACACATTTTTCACATCACATTTTCATCAAGCCCTAATAAAAACCTTTGTCATTTTGGCCTGGACTAAATCTTGACTTGGACTTTACCTCATGTTTTAGGTCTTCGTCTTGACTCGGTTTAAGTCTCCAAAAGTCTTCATTGTAATTTAGCCTTACTTCCTGGGATCTTAACTCCAGCACTTGCATCGAGTAATGTGTTTGTAATATATGTAAAAGTATGAGCCGTACCGTTCAATCATAAACAACACGTCTGCTTTAACGTGATCTTACAAATAAAAGAAATGCAAATGTGAAGATGTGAGCAGATTAAACATTGGCGTAAACTCTGCTCAAACGTCTCAAGGCTGTGTTTGTAATAAAAATAGACAGGGATTAGCGGTGAAAGCTAACGGTCGGAGTATTATCTGTCTGCTTTACCTCTGTGCGTCTTTGTGGGACGTCACTTTGTCTGTAAACAAATTTGTGTTGGTCGCTGGTAGCGTTCTGGCGGATTTGTCGTGTGCTGTGGCGTCTTTAGCAGATGAATCGTGTTGTTGTGACAGGCGTGAGGACAAACGTGTCGCCCCGGGCCGCACCCTCCCTTTTACCCACCACTGATTGTGTTTTCACTCCCTGTTGTTTTTTTTCTACGGCAATAAAGAGCCGAACAAGAAGAGATTAGAGTAATAATGAGAATATAAACTCCATCTGAATAAAAATATCTTCGTTTTAATCAAGTTATGGGTTAGTCTCTATTTTCAGTCTTTAAATACTAACACCTAGGACTAAACCAGACAAAACCAGAGCCATGTCTGGTCCCATTTAGGATTTAGTCCTGGGATTAGCTGTGTGGATTTTAGTTCTGTTTAGTCTTGGTTTATTCCTGGTCTAGCCTTGGTTTAGTCTTGATTTAGTCCTGGTTGATCTCTAGTTTTACTCCTGGTTTAGTCTTTCTTTGGTTCATGGTTTTGTAATGGTTTTGGTCCTGGTTTAACCTTGGATCTAGTCCTTGTTAATCTTTGTTTAGCTCTTGGTTTATTCCATTTTTAGTCAGGGTTTAGTCTTGGTCGAGATCTGTTTTTTACTTCTTTATTTCTTTGTCCTTGGTTCAGACCTGAGTTTAATCTCGGTCTAGAACTGGTTGTAGTCTTTCATTGGGAGTTTGATTTCCAGAGGAGTGACTTTAGTTTAGCCCTGCTTTAAGTCCTGGTTTAGTTTTGGTTTAGCCCTGGGTCTAGACCTGGTTTATCATGATATACTGGGTTTAGTCGTGATTCAGTCCTTGTTATAGGCCAAGGTTTTCATTTTCGTATGAGTTTAGATGCACTTCAGTCCTTGGTTTAATGTTGGTCTAGAACTGGTTTTGGTCTTTGTTGTAGAACTGGTTAAAGTCTTGGTTTAGCCCTGGATTATACCAGGGTTTAGTCCACTTTAGACCCACTTCAGATGCAGCAACAACCCATTTACCCTCATGCAGTTGGTCGGAAGCCTGAACCTCTCTTTGGTCCAAACCAAGACCACATCCTAGTCCTGATCAAACTGAAAAGTCCAGACCAAAGCCCAGCACAGGTTTCAAAGAGAATGATAAAGTCACTTCCTCTGTCCCTGTTCTCTTCAGAGCACAGATAATTACTGTCGCTGCAGTGTGGATGTAAATGCAGCTCCAGTGTGAGGGCTGACTTAATGAACAGCAGCTCACAGCCCTCTGGCAGCACTTAAACTTTAAAACATCTATTATTGAGGCGCGGGAGAGGAAACAGTGGCCGGCGCTGACCCCTCTCTCATCCCTCTGTTTTAGTAAATGTGCAGTCGTGGAGCTGGAGAACAGGATTCAGACACTAATGACTGGTTTTAAAACCCGGGAGAATCAAATTAATCTGTGATAGTAGTGTTTTTAAAGAAGAATATCACAACCGTCACACCTCTTTTGCCTTCAGTGCTTTGGCCAAGAAATCTTTCACAATAATATCCTTAGATTAGCTTCTGTCTTCATTGCTCAATAATGAGACGTTCCCTTCTTCCAAAATATATCCTTATATCTTAAACACTCCATGACAAATTAAATAATAAAGATAAATGTTGGTATGAGGGTTTATGGCAAAGCTAGTTAGAAACTAAGCTACAGGTGTTAGTCGAAGGCAGTCAGGTTAAACATATACTGGAGTTCTTATTTTTCAACCAAAACACATCCTCCATTACATTTAGTCATTTAGTCATTTAACAGACACTTTTATCCAAAGCAACTTAAAAGTGAGGAAAACAATGGAAGCAATTTTAACAACACAAGGTAGAAAAAGCATAAGTGCACTAAAAGTCTGTTAAAGCCCAGGACAAAGCTAAGGTTAGGAAATATTATTTTTTTGAAGAAAAGGAAGTAGAACTCAGTGTTTGTCAGTCAGGTGCTGATGGAAGAGATGTGTTTTCAGGTGTTTTTTAAAGATGGCTACAGAATCTGCTAATCTTGTAGCAGCAGTAGATCATTCCACCAATGTGGAACAGAGCCAGAGAAGGTACGTGAGAGTGATTTTTTACCTTTTTGGGACGGTACCACCAGACGTTGTTCATTTGCAGAGCGCAGGGATCTGGTAGGAACGTAGGTCTGTATTAGTGAGTGGAGATATGAGGGGCGGAGCCAGTGGTGGTCTTGTAGGCCAAGAGCAGAGCTTTGAACTTGATGCAGGCGTCAACAGGAGCCAGTGTAACCTGATGAAGAGAGGAGTTACGTGAGCAAAAGCATTTTAGAACACAAAATGTAACCAATATAGGAACATAGAACAAGCGCCTCATTGTGGCCTGTGTCTGAACCAAAATAGAGTCACTTTCTTGACTCCATTCACAGCTGTACATCCACAAACCTCCAAAATACTGGGCAGTCTCAGGAAATGAGATCATAGGCAACTTGAAAGATTTATAGAGAGGGCTGGTTCAACTATAGGTGTTTATTTGTGGACTCTGGATGAAGCAGTGGAGCAACAGACACAACAGGACGGATGCTCTACTGAACAACATGGACCATCCCCAGCATTGGGCTTGTGCCAGTGGACATCTGAGATCTGTGAGCTGCAGGACAGACCTCCACAAGAAACTCCTTCTCCCAGACTGAAATAAGACTGTACAATAAAGTCAGGATCTATTCATCCGAAGAGACCTAAGAACTGAATCTCACCTTTGGGATTAATAAAATTTAATAAAACATTTTCAAACGATTACACTACTTTTTAAAATTCTGAGGGAACCACTCTACACGGAAATGTAGTTTGTTATTTAGTAGGCACTCAAAGCTCTTTACCATTGTTACAGAGGTTGAAGGCAAGGTGGGTTAAGTGTCTTGCCCAAGGACACAACGACAGTATGTTGGGGAGAGCAGGATGTCATGATGTTTAGGGATATTCCGAGCAGGGATCGAACCGCCCACCCACCGGTCGAAGGAGGGCCGCTCCACTGAGCTACTGCCGTCTTAACTTACTTTCTAGGGTAATGATTGAATTCGAAGATAGTTTTTTTTTATTTCATCATTTACAGCAACAACAGTGTGCAAAGCTAATCAAGACTAACTGCACTGTAGTTTATTTATCTTTTAATCTATATATGAGTGTTAAACAACAGAAGTGTAGTGATAAAGTCCTGTTTCTGCTCTGTAGCCCTGTGTGTGCCAAAACAGAATAAAGTGAGTCTGATGCTAACTTCTATCTCTCGTCGGGAGTGAATACAAATTCAAAAGGCCATTATCGTTGCTCACCTCCGCCGTGCGCCATGTCAGTGGCATCGCTGCGGTGTCAAGTGTCTTATTTCAGAACGAGAGTGCCCAGATAAGTGCGCGGACGTACGACTAATGTGATAGCACCGGTTTGTGTCGGGGTAAAAATATCCGCAGCTTGGAGGTGAGCGCTGAGTGTGAGTGGGCCCCGCTCCGCTCTGGACGCTCTTATCTCTCCGCGGGGTAATGTATCCGGACGCAGATTTGCATAAGGGATGGAGCTGATGTCATGTGGTCCATTTCAATGACGACTCGCTGTTTGCAAAGTGGACGCTCTCAGAAAAAGATACAAGCACTTGTGCTGGGCTTTGTCAAACTTTTATCCACAACTTTATGGCTGTTCTGTTCATGTTTTAGGGATATTTTTAGTGTCACTTTTAAATGAGCTTAATAATACACTTTTCTTAGTTTGTAATTTCTGTGTGAGTGTGTTCCATCTAAGTGAGAATTAAAGAAAATAGCCAAAACATTTTAACTCTGACAATCTGCACTGGGCCAACCGTCACTTCTTAACCCTAATGATCACAGGTTGAGTGGAGACTTTAAGTTACACTTTATAATTCCTGTTGCTACCCATCCAACAACAGGAAAGCAGACTCTGAGCAACACCAGGGATCCTCTCCAGATCTGGAGCCAGTATGGTCAGGGTTCCAGACTTCAGGACTAGCCTTTAGTGAGCAAGAAAACATCCACGTCAAACCTACGTCCAGATGTCTTTGTTGAAACCTTTCTAGAACATGTCCTGGATGAGAGCCTCCACAGAGTTTAAGTTTAGTTCAGACTAACAACTGGACAGCCTGGATTTTGATGCACATGTTACATAAACCCTTCTGTTGGGTTTTCATTCCCCATTGAATCTCTAAAGTATTATTAAGGCTATAATTATGACTTTCTAAACATATCAGAATGAACATATTTCAATGTTTCCTTTAAAGGGTTCTTCATCAAAACCCAGCCCACAACTTTTCTCATTTTCTTTTCAAGGCCACACTCACAGGTTGGTAATTGGTTCACATTTTAGAAGATTTTCATGCATGGTTTATATTTCTGATCATAACAGAATTCATTGAAAAGCTTTGTCTAAAAATTTTAAATAGCCAACTTTTTCTGTAACATTCCAGTCCTTTTTCATCCACGAAACCCATTACAAGTAAGGACAACTTTTTTGCAGCAGTGTCCAAAATCCCACCTTTTCTTCTTTTATATTTTGTCGTTGAACATGTGCCTTTACTCTCTGTGTCCCGTGTCGGATGTCACTTTTCAAATGTCAAACACCACTTTGAGAAACTTAAACACTTCAGTCCAAAGGTCACGTCCCATCACTTTAATTGTACCTACACTTCCTCTGCTTCTCTTTTCTCTAATAGTCGTTGTCTTAATGCCACAGTCAGGTTAAATTTTTCAGGTTAAATTTGGGCGCAGCAGAATTAATCTCTCTGCGATGTCGCTGCGGTGGTAAAGACAGATGCCCGGCGTTATTTGTACCGCCGCTTGTCGAGTATTTTGTCAAAAGTAGGCGAGTTTTGCTGGCCTGGTAGATTTGTGTTCTCCCCTGGGAGCCGTGGCCCAGTAAGAGACAGCGGTTGCTCGACATAATTAGACCGGGAAGGTCCTTGTAATCTCATTAATATCTCGCCTGGGCTGCAGCGGCGTTGGTGGTAGTTCCTCGGACAGATTTTGGAGCAGAAGGGAAGAATGGTGAGATAAAAGCAGGAGAGATACAGGGAGAAAAGAATACAGCGAGGTGAGAGCTGTAGGGTTTGAGTTTCACGACAAGGCTTTAAAAAGGAATCTCAGTTGTAATTGTTGTAAAGTGCATTAAAAGTTTTACAGCTATATTTTGCATTTCTTTTAAAGTCTGACTGAAAATTCCAGTTTATTGTAAATCAGAGCTTTGCAATGCAATATATTAATTCAGTAGAACAACTATGCACTGTTTCCCGAGTTCACAAAACATCCCACAATATGATTCAGGGCCCTACAATCCATACATCAATGTTACCTGCTGATTTAACCAGATATTTGTAATTCTCTTATTCTGCCAAACGTTGGACGCTATCGATTCCCACAGTGTCCCATATATATATATATATATATATATATATATATATATATATATATATATATATATATATATATATATATATATATATATATGCTAAATGTCTTCACATACCTATGTAAGCCACTAAGGTGTATCTCAGCATGTCATCTTCTGTCCGCAGTAGTGTAGTCGATAAAACAGATGTGTTTGAATCCACAACATCCATAAAAAGGATTATTTAAAATTAATTCTGGCAGATGTCCGTCTGTTTTAATTCCACAGGTACTTAAAGCCTCAGACTCAGTAGTTAACTGGTGTTAAGGCCTTCCTGTCTTAGTTTCTGTGGCCTTTTGTGGAAAGGAAGATTTCCTACAAATATCCAGCAAACTTTCAACAACTTCAGCAAAATAGCCTCAGCATCCACACGTAATGTCTTCAGCCATTGCAAAGATTGTAGTTAACTTTAATATTTAATATAAATGGTATTAGTGTTGCACAGACTCAGAATATATTCATTAAAGTGCAACTTCTCTTTCAGAGTCAGGATTTATCAAAGTTTTTTTTAATGAACAGAAGGACAAACATTTGTACAAAAGTTATTTGTTCAAACAGTCACATTTTAAGTGTCAGAAACTCAAGCACCTTTTGTATTTTCCCTGGCGCCATGTCACTTCTGTCACACACCCACAATAGGTTTAATTAACAGCTTGTCACTTGATTAACAACATGAATTCCTGCTCTCGAAGACTCATTTATGATTGAAAGAGATATTTTGAGGCATTTTATGAGCTGTTTGCAGAACTTGTTGTTTGGCTTTGGGGCATCAGAGTCTGTTTCTGCAAAAGAAAAAGTTTAACCAAAGTTTTACTGCTTCATAGATTTCCCAAGTTGTGTTAATAATTGTTGTCATCATTGTTTTGGAAACAGATGGAAATATGTGGCAGTTTGGAGATAAAATCTTATTTTAGATTTAACTCACTGCGTCACATAACTCAAACTATTTCACATTTCTGGTTTTGTTAAATTTTAATCTTTTTGGTTTGATTTTCTTGAGTTGTCCAGGCTCTAATCTGCTTTTGTCGTTTGTGTGTGCAGGTTATAATCTGAGGCCAGTGCTGAGGTTAATGACAGAGACTAAAGCCACAGAGAACACAGTGTTCTGTCTCTGTTTAACAATGACAGTGACATAAAAACAAGTGCATTTTAATCCAGCCCGCCCCAGATTTAGCCTGTTCCACCAGGAGCGTACAAACATACAGCCTTTTTATTAAAATAACACCTGTTTTCTACAGTTTTTTAAACCAGATATTGTCTTCTTCATTTGTCCAAAGCTATCCAGTGTAAAGTTCTATAATCACAGCAAACCACCCAGACTTTCTTTATTCAGCTCCCAGCCTCACCCTCTTCTCCTGTTCCCCGGTCTAATCTCTGCCCGTCCAATGCTGTTCAATTAAATTCCAGTTGACATGCATTGGAAGTCGGCGCTCCTCCTCGTAATTCAGCCCTCTTTATAGCCAATCTATTTTTTAATAACGGTTCAGAGGAAAACATTAAAGTATCGATTTTTATTTATCGACCCGCAGCCCAAAGCATAGTTAAAGCTGACACAAATCAATCAAAATAAATTTAAAATGATGATCGCGGAGAGAGGGAGCTCGCGGACGGTTCTGTGGAGTAATTAGACGCCAGGGCAGAAGCAACCCAAGGCAATAGCAGGCTGCAGAACTGTTTAGCACACTGCAGATTAGACATTTGTTTTGTATTAAATGAGTCGGCGAAAAGGCAAGGTTAATGAAAGGGCACAGCACTTTGGGGCCGTCGTAATCCACCCCGAGCTGAGGATGCTCTGTGGCCGCGAGGCAGCCTCAGGGACAGGCCGAACAATGGGTTTTAATTTTAGAAATGAGGGAGAAATGCGCTGGGAGTGCATTAGTCTAATCTGATGATGATGTCCACAGAGAAGACAGGTCAGCAGGGCCTGAACTGAGGGGAGGGGACGCTGCTCTGGGACGATCTGTGCAGCCACCTCTGGGTCAGCTGTGGACAGTCCAAACCTGATGAAAGCATATGATGAGATAAAACTCTGTCTAAATCAAAATTTAACAGAGGGTACTTTTCACTTTCACTCCACTACATTTTAGTTTGCATTTTTGTTTCAAATAGTTTTCCTTCTGTCTTCAATCTTTTCTTTTCTCCTGTTTCTGACTTATGTTTTAGTCTGAATGCTGCTCGTTGTGGGACAGTCCCATCTTGAAGAGAAATGTTCTGCTGTCATTTAAATAAAAGTAAAATTATTTTACTAGAAAACTTTGTTGTCATTTTATCTGTACTTTTACTTAAGTAAAAGAACTGAGTACTTGAGTCTTGAACTCAGACCCGACTCGACTCGACTCATTGACACGACTCGGACACAAGAACTCGTGACTCGATTCAGTATGCAGTGCAGTAACTTGGACTCATGCTCAAAGACAGCCCCACACCGTCAGTGTTCATTTCTTGTGTGTGAACGCACTGCTGTGAGGCAATACACTTTAATGTAACTCACTTGGACCAACTCAAATTATTTAGACTTGAGTCAAACTTGGACCTATTTTAAAAAGGGTCTGACTTGTTCTTCAAGTGTCAAGTCTTTGGTGACTTGGACTGAGACCTTGAAATGGACTTGGACTACACTAGCTCTATACTATACTAGCTCTAATCATGTCACTAAAAGAGTTTATCTAGACAAACCAAAGAAGAGTGTCCGGATCCTACCTTAACCGTAGCGTGTTGTAAAACCTCTTCAGACTCAGGTAACGTCACAGAAAAACAACTCCTTTGCTAGACATACACACCTTATAAACTTTAACATGTCTTGCTGTTTTAGAGACAGCAAGACATGTTAAAGTTTATCACAGCAGCAACAAGCATCTATAGCTAATAAAGCCTGTGTGTTGTAGGTTTATGTGATCGCTCTAGACTTTTTTTTTTTTTTTTTTATAAATGCACACCTGCTGCAGGATAAGGGTCTTGATTTAATGACCTGGTCTTGATTTGATTAGTTTAACTTAATAACTGTGGTATTTTATTTGCTTGTACGTTTAAGAGCTACACTGATGCTGCTTAGATCTTTTTCTTGCCAATATGGCCGATAGAACGCGTTAAGTCATGTGACGTCCGGAGCTCTATCCATAGTTCAGTATTCAGTTTCAAGACATGCCCTTCAAAATTGGGCCTTTTGTAACAATAACTCACTATTAACTAAAAAAATGTCTTGAAATATTTGGAGGACCCTGGGGAATGTAAGCCATGGCCATGTACTGTCATCATTGCAAAGTTAAAGCCTTTCCAGAGATCGGCCCAGAAACCACTTAGCAGCAACAACACTGTGCTGCCTTCACTGAACCTGACGCAGACACAGTGCACGGATGTTTAAAACAGTGGCAAACGTTTGGATTGATTCATTTCATTGAAGACTTCATATACTTCTTTTATAACAAATTTAAAATTCACTTTTCTCCCAAACATCAATCTTTGTGTGAACCTTCTGAAAATAAATGCCCAAATCGTATTAAATCTCATTAATACATTTAAAGAAACTAGAACTAGTCCGAGAGAGAAGCCCCACTGAGAATAAATTACCCTTCACTTTACTTGACGTCAAACATTTAACTCTAAATGTTGAATATTAGCCTGGCATTTAAAACATTATCCATTTATTACACATTTCACTAAAAGCAAAACCATTTCAGTTTGACCTAAACTTCTACCGGCTGCTCTCTGATTAGAGAGGAAAAAAAAGAAAATTAAATACATTAAACCAGAGCTGAGCCTTTAAAATCCTATACATCACATACTGTCACCTTTGTTTGAATTTGTGATGCGTTCAAACCCAGTTAAATTAAAGGGATTAGAGACAATATAAAGATGATCCTTTCACTAAATGGCTTTCAATCCAGATCTGCTCAAAAAAGAAGAAATGTTTAAATTGTATTAGAGCTGTCCTTGGTCCTGAATCAAGAAAGTTGTCGTGGTCTAATGTGAAGGAAGTGGTTTGAAATGTCAGCCACAAAACGTAGATAATGGTTCTTTAAATACTTTTGAAGCTTAAAATACACGTGAGATCAGGCCATAACACCATTTTATAATCATGTCCAAAAATATCTGAAATAGCAGAGGATTAAAACTGATCCAAATCCACATTTTACACCCCTCCTTTCTACATCCCGTAAACTATGGCAGCCCTGCAGGGACATGCTGTTTTGTTTTCTATCAACAGTTTTAGTAGAAATACGTAGGTCTGATGATGAAACACAAATGTTCTTCTTCTCGAGCAGTGCTCAGTTTGTCCTCCCTACAACGTTTTATACAATGTGCCCTTTAAAGTCAATTTGGTGCATCTTTGTATAATTCACACAAAGCCCTTCATACACCAGTTTCACAGACACTGGAGAAAAGGTAATGTCCAGTGTCTTGGCCAAGGACACTTTGGACAACCCTCTCTGTCTCCTGAGTCCTCACAAACATCACTCTATAGGTTTTTTATGTTATAATCTATGCTCTGACCTGTGGGTTTTCATTTTAAAAGATCAAACTTCAGGTGACTAGATTTAAAAATGATCCTTGGATATACTTTGTTATTGTTCTGTGTTGCTAAAAAGATGCTTTGATGTTCTTTGGCTTTATTTTGGAGCGGACAGTAGCTAAAGAGAAAAGAAGTTGAGGGAGAAGGAGTCGTCATGAAAGAAAAAGGTCAAACTCAGGTCCCTCAGGTCATGTGACACCTTCATTTTTGTTTTACACCAAAAACAACACAATCACTATCATCTTTAAACGGCTTTACAACCAATATAAACTTGCATGAGCTTCTTTAGAATGTTTGTTCTATTTCAGGATGAGGAATGATTTCTCCTTTGTTCAGGTGTTTGACTCGTATAAGGCCTCGTCTCGTGCTGCACTCGTTTGGTCAGTGTCCTGAGAGGCTACAGGAGAGAAGTCTGTTCTGTGAGCTGCAGACCTTGAGCCGTGTCCATCTCCATGATTTGTGGGGATGATATGTGAAGAGGTAGAAACGGGGGGTTAATCTGGCGTCTGTGTCGGGGGCTGGCTTTAGTGCGTTTTGCTGTAATGGTGTCCCAATTGTGTTGTCAGAAATCAATGGGAACCAGAAGAGAGTGGAGCGTGGCGAGGTCAAGGCTCCAGCTGCCAAAATATTTTATCCTGGGAACACGTCAGAAGCTTGTAGACACAACACACTGCCCTCTTTTTTTCACTCCTGCCAGCCTCGAATCAACCCTTTTTCAACCATTATTCCAAATATGACTTAACTATGTAGAGTTTATGGAATAGTATATAGTTATAGGAACAAATTTATTTGTGAACAGCTCTCCTGGGATGGTGGAAAAACAAACTTTACACAGAAACTGATTTATTGTGTGTGTTCATGCTTGAACGATGCTGTCCGTTCAGGCTCAGGTCAGACTTAAAATCCATTTTAATAAATTATTAAGAGCCTGGGTTTCCCCTTTGCCAAACAAGACAGGAACAGAAGAGATGGCTAAAATGTTTACTAAGACTAAATATAATCTATTATTAAAGAATGCAAATAGAGCCTAATGAGCATTCTCTTAGTTAATCTTACTGTGATTTGAAGCAGGTGGAGTCTTATGTTCTTTTGTCCAGTTAAAGGATCAAACCCATGCTCTTACTCAGTGTTTCCTGACGATAAAGACTCATCTGATTGTTTAAACCGTCGTGATTCATCGTTACCTGAAGAGTGTCTGACCATGAAGTTCACTGCCCACCACTAGCCCTGTCCCATCCCATAACACAGGACATGACAGTCTGGTCCACGGTCGTCCCGCACCGATCAATGCCGTTTCGTCCCGCGTTCAGTCCCAGGGCTGGTCTGAAAAGGCGGCACGTCCGAGAAGCATGTCGTTCCAGCCTGATGAGCAATCTGCCTCATCAAAAAACCTTTATCCCAATCAATAGGGGTTTCCACTGGGGAGGCCCGCTTCCACCTGTCGCCCAGTGCACCCCGCACCACCGACAGAGAGAGTCCAGACGCAGTAATGAGAGGAGGCAGGACGCGGGCTGTTGACAGTAAATAGGACTGAGTTTGCACTGGCTTTGGTTTAGTGAGTGAAGTGGAGAGTTAGGCTTCTATTGGCCAAAAAAATCAGAAATTCCACCAGGGTATGTAAACTTATGAGCACAACTGTATTTGAAATATCCTTGATGGCGCTAGTAGAGAGTCTGATAAAACTATTAAGTGTAAAAAAATAAAAACAGCATAAAATCCAATAAAACGGCTTTGAAACTAAGCATTATGTATGTCAGTAATTTTCTCTCAACTGCTCTGTTGAAATCCAACTAAAAATTGTCTAAATCCAACTAAATCCTGTTTAAATCCAACTAAAACTTGTTCAAATCCAACTAAAATCTGTTTAAATCCAACTAAAACATTTTAATAAGTAATTTTCTCAATTGTTTTTATGTTACTAGACTTAAAAGTAAATTCCAATGAGCTGTGTTTGTGTTCATTAATATTATAGTGAGAGTATTTAAAAGGCTGGCCAGACTCTTTACCTTCATCTCTTTTCGATGTCATCTCTGATTTGTTGAACCCTGACCTCATTTCTGGAACAAAATATTATCTTTTATGACCTGTTTATAATTTAGCAGCTATTTATTATTTGACTCTTTGCACTAATCAGAGAAGAGGACAGTTCTTTTGTGTTAATCTGATTCTGTGCATCATCCATGTGTCACTTCAGGGTCAAGAGTTGGAGTGTTTTTATTCTTTTAGTTTCCACTTGAGCCTTGTGACCAAAGTACTCTAGTATCAGGTATATATATATATATATATATATATTTTTTTAATGCATATTAAGTACTTTATTAAAAGGTTTACAAATGGATTTAAACATCAAATTCTAAACCTTGTTCTTCTGATTCATTTTATCCAAGAAACGACACGATCCGTATCTGTATTATCCATCTTGATTAGCTTTTAGCATTTTGCATCCCAGCATTTTTCCTTTAATTGACAGTAAAGAGCTTGTGTGTGTCGGCTCATGATGGATCCACTATGATGACAAATTACCATTCCCCGACCGTCTTTAGCCCGTCGGCCATCACACCAGCGCCGTGCATTCATCTCTTATCTGGCTCATCCCGGTTTACCGCAGGGGGCCGGCTAATTAACCTAATAAAAACTCTAACCATTTTCCTAAGGTAAATTGAATTGACTCGTCAGCGGTGTACATCGATAGCAGCGTTAGAGCGAGAGCGGTGACGATGAAGACGTCTGGAGGGAAACTGGTTCACAAGGGTGGTCTTTCCTGGTCGTGTTCTCGCTCCGCTTCCTGTGAAAGGCTTTGAATGACAAGTCATAAGAGAAGTATGTCAAGAGGTTCAAATCAGACTAAAACCTCTTCAGATCCATCTAAAACCATGTTTCAAATCCATCTAAAACCTCTTCAGATCCATCTAAAACCTCTTCATATCCAACTAAAACCTATTCATATCCAACAAAAATCTGTTCAAATCCATCTAAAACCTCTTCAGATCCATCTAAAACCTCTTCAGATCCATCTAAAACCTCTTCAGATCCATCTAAAACCTCTTCAGATCCATCTAAAACCTGTTCAAATCCATCTAAAACCTCTTCAGATCCATCTGAAACCTGTTCAAATCCATCTAAAACCTCTTCAGATCCATCTAAAACATGTTTCAAATCCATCTAAAACCTCTTCAGATCCATCTAAAACCTCTTCAGATCCATCTAAAACCTGTTCAAATCCAACTAAAACCTGTAAAAAGTGTATGTTACAAAATAAGTCGTATTTTTATAGTTGGATAGTCTGCCATGTACTTTTTGAAGAGGTATATTTGTTGTTTGCCTCATGCAGAGATATTCAACATGTGTCATGACCTTTGACCTCACTCTAACCTTTTCTTACGTGAGAGCGTTAATTTGGGAAAACAAACAGAAAGTCCCACAAAAATCAGCCAATGAGCACAGAACAGTCTTTACTCAAAATAGTCTTGGAATATTCGCTTTGGTTGTGGAGTTTTATCAAAGGGAAAGGCAGATTATCAAAAGTTCTGTTTAGTACAAAAGCTACGACTAATGGGGTTCCCTCCTTTGTAGGAGCCATTACTGTTTAAATAATCCGGTAGGTCTTCCTGTTTTTATTGAATGTTTTTTTTATTATTAATGTTTTATTTTCTGTTGTAGACAAAAGGTTAAAATGCATAATACAAATATATCCATACATCTAAATAACTGGCTGCAGATCTGTGTAAAGCAAACACTACAAATATTATTAATAACAAACAAGAGTCAAAGCAGTTACTTTAGCCCCTGACCTCATCAGGCACCATCTTGATTCCTAAAATGTAAATATGTCTGATCCAGAATAATGTAGTCTCTCTCTTTTATTCTTCACTCAGTCCCTCCCTCCCCCTCCCTCCCCCTCCCTCCCACCGTCTCCTTCCTGCCTCGTCCTCTTAATGCTAATAACCTCCGCTGATGTTTTAATAAATTACACTTGATTAAGACAATCGTGGGCCTTTTGATTCTAATGGCTTCTTAAACAAACTCCGCCGTGTGATGGAATAATCATAAAACCTGAGGAGCGCTGTGTGGACTGTAAACGTCTTCAGGGGGGAGTCCCATCTTCTCTGTGAGTCCAACGGTTTATGATCTTTGCCATTACGCCGCTCCTCTGGCCGTCCCTGTGGCGTCGTAATGACCTGTAATCAGCTGTGGCTGTTAAAAGACCTTTTCCGCTCCCCCTCGGAGCTCCTGTTTTAGGGAAATTAAAACTCGCAGGAGTCTCAGCGGCCGTTCTAGTTTTTACAGATCTATAGTTGCTTTTACAGCCGCCTCCTACGACCAGAAGGTTATGGTCTGTTTATTTAGTCCAGTGAAATATTAGGAGCACTTCGGTTTCATGGAAGAGTCTGCATTTTACCGTCAGACTAACAGTAATATGTTTACTTTAAATTGTGCTGCATTTTGTCATGCACAATGAGTTTAAATGCTGTGGAGCAAACTTTGGCTGCATCACCTCAACAGTTCACAAACAAACAAACAAAACTTGTACAATAAATAAAAAAAAAACTGGATGAAGTGAATCAAATCCAAAGTTATCATTTCTTAAACAGTAAAGTGGAGAAAGCTTGATTTAATAGGATTTTCTAAATGGATGTGGGAAAGTCTTGAACATCAAGAGCTTGGACCTTTGAGCTGCTCTGTGATGCCAGGTAGGACTGGGTTAATGTCCAGGTGAGCAGGAATTCAGAAACAGAGACATGTTCATTGGACTCTTTTTGTTTGTTCTTTAAAACCAACTGAAAGCCCCTCAGAGTTGAGAAAGTTTTAACTCTGGAGTGTAATCCAGGCTGACGGAGCAGCATAACTAAAACTCAGTCCGATCCCGGGGAACAGACAAAGGATAGACATCTCGTGGATCAGAAAATAATGGCTGTCAATCTCCGCAGAAGAGTGCTCAAATAAGACGGAGCAAGTCCATGACTGACTTTATAAATCAACGGTTATCCTACATCCTTACACTACAGTTCATGTGTTCAGTTCAAACAGTGACAAATCTAAAAGCACTATGATACAATATATTTAAAGAATGGAGACGTTTCAAATATGCATTCATTTATAGGACATATTTTCATAATCCAACAAAGAATGTTGACAAAGGTTGGTTGTGTTTGGACGAAGACATTCAAGTGGACTCTTTGCCTGTGTCTGGGGTTTGCGCTGGAGTCTTCCAGTTTCTGGGCCTATGGCCATGACACAAGTGGACCCTTTGCCTGCCAAGTTTCGAAAACAGACTCTCAAATAGAATGCCATTTAATTAAATAAACATTTAATTTGATATTATTTTATGTGTACATGTCCTCAAGACAAATCAAACAGCATGCATTAAAGTAGTCTTTGAAATAAACCCAGGTGGCATAAACATGTATTGTGGACAGTCTATTGTGATAATATTACGAGCCACAAAGCGTGAAAGTCCATTCTTTGTTTCCTCTAATCCAGCGCTCTGTAGGAATAAAGTAATAATTATATTGTAATCAGTCTGGCTGCTGCCCACATAGCATTAAATTGTTAGCTAACATTGCTCATAAATGGAAAGCATTAATTTGGGGAGATGTCGTGCACGAGGCTGATGCGCTGGTGGGGGTTTGGACAGGATTAGTGTAACGCACCGACGGACTTACATTAGACCGTTCTCAAAGGAAAAGACGTGAAATAGATTCTGTTTCTGTAAAAAAGGATGTTTGAGGTCTGGGTAAGTGAAGTGCCCATATTCTTATTGTTAAAAAAAAAGAACATTAAGTGAGAGACTAAGGAAAGAACTAGACTAAAGGGAAAACAACGGCCTAATCATTTATTTGTGGATTCATTCATTTGGTTTTGACGTTGACTTATGTTCCAAGGATTTTCTTCTTCTTACCATTTCTACAAATCTGTAGACTTGTTTTGCTTATTAGTAATTTTTAAAGGAGAAAACATCTACTGTAACATTTCAAAATCTATGATGGAGCAGAAGTCATTTGTAGACATCAGTGATAAAGTGGCCTCACATTAAGAAGGTCCTCTGTTTGATTCTTGGTCTGTCACTGATAAAGTACATCGTAGCTGTAGTTGTTATTGAATAAATCACATTTAACTTGTCAGCCCTGTGACTAACTGGCCATTGTCCAGGGTGTACCCCACCTTAGGCCCAAAGCTGCTGGGATAGGCTCCAGTCACCCACGACCCCTAACGGGACTAAGCATTAGAAAATGAATGAATGAATGAAAAATCAAAGGGCAGCACCTTAATGGAAAATGCTGAACACTAAGAAAACGTGAACTGGTTGCATTGAGTAACATTTTTTTTTGAACATGTAACAAACAAACAGTTGGATTGTTCCTTAATCGACACATTCAACACCAGGTGTCATCAAAAAGCTCAGAAACTACACACCCCACCAGTAATTATCAAAATGTAAATGTTTTATTAATCTAGATCAGCTAGAAGGTTGTGGGTTCAATTTCAGGGCAGCCATGTTACCGTAGGTTAATTCCTGGTCTGGCGTAAAGACATGCATGTGTGGGTCAGTTAGAGAACAACACATGTCACTAAAGACTGAATTGTCTGTCAGTGTCTGTCTAAGTGTTAGTCCTGCATTGTACAATGAGACCCAAGGCTGTTGGGATAGACGCCGGCCCCCATGACCCCCAATATTCAGCGGTAAAAGATGGATGCCAAGGAGGTCTGGATACTTGGGATCGATAAATGGAGGTGATTGGGTGAACCCTGTGAGTAATCGCCCCTCACCAAGTAATGTTATCTAATTAAACCAACATTTACTTTAGTAATGGCACGTCTCAGTCCACTTCCAACAAAACCTGGGCAGTTGGTTTAATTGTGATAAGACTTAAAAGGGACACTGGCTTGTGGTTAAACCAGTGCTTCCTCTCATTTACTTCTACTACCTTTTAGATATGAAAAGTGAATTATAAGAACCAGACAAGCTTCATTTGAGAAAACATTTTACATTTTTCCTGTTGCTTCTTGGGAGAAAGTGGTTACACAGGTGTAACCAAAGGCTGTGGGGTCAACACAGTGGTAAGGGGCACTAGAATGGGACGTTTTAAACCATTCAATAAAACTGACCTGTACAGACCAGACAAGATCATGTCAAGATAATACTAAAATGACAAGACATGAGCCTCACTCTCTCCTTTACAGCGCCATCTACTGTGTCTCTGCAGAAAAGCCTAGTCTGTTTATATCATTTGGCCCAGTGATAAAAAAATAGTGAACAAAAGGAATGTTACCTGCAAAATAAACTGAATGGATTGTTTTCTGTTTAAAGAAGCAGACATCAAGTACATTACGACCCATTTCCATTCCTTCTCATAAATTTATAACAGTGAATAGTCAAAGAAGACATTAAAACACGGACACTTCTTTAAAACGTTGCACTTTTAAATAGAGCCTGACATCAGAAACATCATAAGCAGTGAGCTGTCTCTGGTGTATTCTCCGCTGAATCCATGCCCCCAGTCACTCACTCAACGCCACACACCTCTTTATGGAAGTGTTTGTGCAGCTCGACGTGTGTGTGTGTGTGTGTTTTTCTCCAACACCTCTCTGCCATAAACGCCCTCTCTATCTCTGCCGTCTCTCTCCGTCTGATATACATAGCAATGACCCCTGTCTCAGTCGCAGCGGCACCACGCTGCGAATCCCATCTAAGCAGAAAAACAAGCCGAGATTGTTATGCAAATGGCCGTGTGTGGTTCGAGAGGAAAAATAGCTGTTTGTGTCCTAATGCTGGGAGGCAGTGAGACGAGGGAATCAAAAGGGGAGAAAAGAAACAAAAACGCAAGAAGAAAAGAAAAAAGAAATAAAGAGGGGAAGGAGTTGACAATAAAGATGCAGGAGACGTATACAGTGGAGGGCACGACGAGACGAGACGCTGGTTTGAATGTGTGTTTACAGCAATAATGCGGCATAAGCAGGCGGTCAGTACCTGCTGCATGTGTTTACTGCAGCCTCACTGATCTGACAGGAAAAAGCAAGAGTGTTTTATGCAAAATACAATGCCTTCTTAAGGATTTGTAGCAAGCAGATACTGTATAATGTTGATGCCATGTTGTGATGTTTGTGGGATAAACCACGGTTAATTGAATAAAATGTATAGGAGATTATTTGATATTAAGATGTGGTTGAATACAGGGTTCCTGCTCTTTTTAAGAAATCGGTTTCCATGACTTTTTGGGCACCATTTTCTTATTAACGGTTGTAAAAATTACAACAGACCTCGTTTTAGTCCTCTATTTTTCATTACACAAGGCTCATGTCACACATTATTATTCAGACCATCCGTTTCTGCTTTGGTCTTTTTTACAAAGTACGGCAGCCTCAGAGGGTCAAAACCCGCTAAGTTACCTTTCACATAAGGGAAGGATAATTTATCTTTTCAGTTTTAAGTGGTATTATGACATTGTGCATTAGAAAGCATATATGAGAAGAAAAGAAGGATCAGAGACAAGTTTTATATCTTTATTTTTACCTTCCTCCCTAACCATCAAAGCAGCGCTCTTTGTTGTTGTCTATTGGCAATAGACTGTGTGATAATCACAGAGTATCCATGGTTACGGCAATATTAACCTATTGGAAAAGACCAACAGTGTTCCACATGTCTGTAACTCAAAACTGATTGGTCCATTTACGTTCTTAAGTGTGAGGCTATTTCTTCTCCAGCTTTCACCGTTTCAGTCGGTCATCAGCCAAAAACAAAGTCCCCATTTACTAACAAGCTGAAAATTTCACTTCCCAAACCTTTTTAGAACAGCTATGGTAGCCCTGCAGGGACATGGTGTTGTTGATGAACAAACCCAGAGGAAAAAAGCTTGATGATGATTTTTCTTGAATCCTTTTGAGAAAAATAAAAGGTGATTTTGTCATTTTAGTTTAATTAATGAATATCTTAAACTATCACACAGGAACGCATGCTTAAAAAAAAAAAAAAACAAGAGTGTCCTTCTCCTCCAGCAGTGCTCAGTTTGTCCTGTCTGAGCTGGCATAGTAACAGGAACAGTAAGACTCATTACCAGATACTGGGATGATCAAAACAGTCAAACATAGTCATGAAATTGTTAATGAGCAAATGACTGCATTTGGTTTTGACTAGACACCACTACAAACAAAAAAATGAATAAGCTTAGTGTTCATTAATTTAAAGTTGAAGAAATTACATATATAACCTTTTAAATCCTTCTAGAATGGGGCCTGCACAAGTAGTCTGAGCGAGAAAGCCCCGGCTGTGTATTGATACAATATCTCAGGCTTGAACTATTGGCACCAATTGCTCGGCTGTCTTTCCCTCGTTTCTTCTCGTTTGTTTCACTTGCATCTCTCCTGCTCATCTTTCCTCTGTCTTATTCACTTATCGCTCACAAACACCGTGTCTGTCACCGTTCACTCTCGGACCTTTACTCTGCTTGATCGTTATCCAACATCGTCATCAATTATTAGCTCTGCTTTATGAAACCTCAGTGCAACTCGCCACCAAACAACGCTCAGCGCCGGACGCCGAGCCCACTCCATTATGGTTCTTTAGGGTTGCTTTGTGTTGGGAGAGGGTTGCATCAGTTTACATCAGCGGGAACACAGTGGACCCTCTTTAGCTGCAAATGTGAGCCTCAGATCACAGTTCAGCTCCTAAATGTGGAGGGTTTAACCTCCCCTGAGCTGGACTGACTCTGGACAGAGAAGGAAAAATCAACAGCAATTGATTAAAGACAATTAAGTCAAGTAAGTGTTGTAGTCAATACCAGTCTAATCAAGAACAAGTCACATCCAAGATTAAAGTGAGACAATGACAAAACCAAGACCAGTTCAGGATTTATGTCCAAGTCCAGTCTCAGCTCATCACCAGAATGATATATGGACAAATAAACCAAGTTTGATCAAAATAACACTCTTTACATTGGTCTATCTTGGAGAAAATAGAAATAAAAAACTTATATAATCCAGAGTCAAATTAAATTAGCTCAGTTTCTACAACAGCCCAGAGAGGACAAACAGCCTCATGTTTAATTTTGAGCACACATTCTTACATCAAGGTTTAGGACATTTATCAATTAGATTTTAGCTTTAAGCAAAATCCCCATCAGAGATAACAGTATGTCTCTGCAAGGCTACTGCTCTAACACCGAGTTTCCCAGAATAGTTTTTTTCAAGGTATACCAATTAAATAAATAAAAAAAATATATACAATTATAATCCAACTGACTCAGTTATGTAATAGGTTTGCAATAAAAATATATAAGTTCTTCTAAAAGCACCAATAATCACAATGAATCTACATTTCTTTTCTACATTTTTGAACTGATGATTGGAAAAATGTACGAACCACCTAATGTAACTAAAATGACAAAACACAACATTCAATCTTAAAAATGTCAGCGATTGAGCATATATAATATATAATAAATATAATAAGTGAACTATCTGGACAACAAAGGACAATAATAACATGTTTTTTATTACATTTAATTGATATTTAATTGAAAAAAAGCCAACTATGTGTTGTATTTTCAAGAACTTTATGTAAAAGTTCAAGGACATTTTAAATGTTAAAAGTACAGTCTAGGTTTTTCAGGTTCCCATAGGATAATATTTTTAGTGATCTAAAGTTTTTGCCAACAATATAGGTGAAGGAGTTACGGATAGTTATGTTTAGATCCTATAGGAAAACACCGTCCCACAAAGTTATTAATAATATAGATAGAATTCTGTCAGTGATAGAAAAAGCCTAATATAAAACATCTCCAACAATGTAATAAAACAGAGTGGCTTTTTCTGCTTCTTAAAATAACTTCTGTTTCCAACCTCCACCAAATCCTCATCATCATTATGTCAATATCCTCCCAATGCAAACACTATATCCTGACAGAAAGTAATATGGTGAAAAGGCCATTAAAAAGCAGCCCCCAGTCCTGCCCCCGCCTTCGCCTAATAAAACTTTTGGCAGCGCAGCATTGGAGTAATTGGCAGCCGGTTCGCCGTGCCGATAGACTCCCCTCAGTCGTACGGGTCAAGAGTAATTTACTGAGCTGCTAAACGCCGCTAGTTCCTCCCCACCCCGTTTTCTTACCCAGTCCAAGCCCCCAATACTCCCCCTCTTCTCGAATCCATATTGGGATTGTAATACAAGCCGCGATGATGGCTTAATCCCTTGTTAATTAGGGACAACATCTCCAGCAGCTGCGGCTCAAACTGAGAGCGACACGAGGGGGCTCTGGCCGGCGTCTGAGCCCAGTCGCAGAGGCCTTGGCTGGGGTTTAGAGAGGGACGAGGAGGAGGAGCCCGAGGGGGCTTGGATGAGAATGGAAAGTGGGATAATCCCTCACTGAAGGCGCTCAGAGGCTAATGGAGCCCAGAGTGTTGGGGCGACCGGATGCTGGCTCTGGCCCTGAACACTTCACAGTGTGGAGTCACTGACAGAGGGGTAAAAGAGCTGGGGTACGACAACAGAGCCAGTGTGGAGGAATTGTGTTAAAGTGAAAAAATCCAAAGGCAACACTTGAAATTAAATTAAATCTGTGGAGGGTTTCCATGTGTTCTGGAAAACCGGGAAAAAGAGGTTTGAAATCAGAAAAATTAGACTCCCTTACGCACACTACACTGTCCCATTCAAAATCCTTTTATGAAAATTAAACTTTATTATACTAATATTATATTGCAGTTAAGCTAGTTTATTCTGTTGTAGTTTAATTATGTCAACTCTTCACTGCTTCACTTCCTTGAGTCCTAAAGAAAATGTTTGCTGTTCTGGTCTGTACAGGTTCCACTGCCGATAGGGGCCCCTCTTTCCAAAAGGTGGAGCTGAACACTACAGTTTGTTGATTAGTCAATGATGAAGCAACAATTAAACACATCAAACAATGTTTTCTCAAATGAAGCTTGTCTTGTTCCATATTTCAAAAAGAACAAATGAGAAATGTTGGACTTGTAATAAACAGGCCGTACACAGTAAATAGTCAAAGGAAGCACTGCATTAACCAATCACAAGCCTGTCTCATTTTGCATATAAGGTTGGAAAGTTAATACAGAAGACACATGTTGAAAAAGAATTCAAAGACAATGACTGAATTATCTGATTGTCAAAGTGAAGTGCAGGTTTTGCATTTAATAAAAGCTTGGCATGTTTTTTTTCAGTGCATCACTTTCAGACGAGGTCCAGAAGAGCTTCAGTCCTGGAGATGACCCAGTGTCAGTCCCTTGTCAAAGTCAGTCTATGTCTTTTGAAATCTGATTATGCTTCTTTCTTGATCAAGACAATTTGTTTTTTCCAGATAATCTACTTTATTGGAGGCTTGACATTTCTGTACTTTACTCCTGTCACAACAAACACTGATTTATCTGTTTCCTGTTGGGCAAACTCAATCTACCAGCCTTCCTCGTAGCAGTCTCACTTGTGTTTACTGCCGCTCTATTCCTGGACGGGGCAGACTAATGATGAACTGAGTCTGTCGGAGTGTCTTGTGTGAGAAGTGAGCATACTAATGGCCGGTGTGGCTTAGCATAACCCGCCGAGGGTCCCACAGCGGCGCATACTAATGTCAGCCCAGCCAGCGTGGCCCGCTGCACCAGAGCATACTAATTACCCCCGCTGCCCTTCGCGCTGACCTTGGCGGGTCACTTAGCGGTGTGATCAGTCCCTGACTCCTAATAAAGACACTTTAACAGGGTGAGCCGCAAGGGTAGGGCTGTTTTATCCACCTCTCTGCAGCTTTTACTCCGTGACACTTTAATGGAGTATTTTTAGTTTAAGAGCAGCGGACAATAGAAGTGCTATTCTATTCTGTAAAGGACAAACTGTGGATATAATAAAGATATCATTCAGAGCAAATGATCTACATACTATTTACAGAAATATAGACAAATATAATGTTTCACAAGAGGAAATGCATGAGAAAAGATTATGTTGAGGCAAGAACCACACCTGATTAGAAAATGATACAGCAAGGTAATGTTGATAAAGAACAATAAGTACAGTTGCTGTATCCCCCTTACACTGTGGTTTTTGGAGAACACTGTTGTCACAAAATAGTTCCCAAAACTGACCAATTATTTTATTTTTTTCATTTCCCTGTTGCCACATTGACAATTGCCAGTTCATCTCAGGGTTAACCTCTGTTTTTTTGATAATGATAAAAATAGTTAAATGTTATTGTTATTTTATTTTGATGTATGAAATAATATAGTTAATACTTGGAGCACAAATGAACCAACTCTCCTGAATGATGCAGTCACACCCCTCACCTGTGGGGGCACTGCAGCAGTTACACGTACGACTACTTGCTTCCTACCCACTGTCTCCTTCCCTTAAGCAGCAAGCGTAAATTCATGCTATCATTCTTTTATTTGTCTACGGTTGATACCCAGTGTTTCTTCCATTACTCTTTAAAGTCCTCCTTTTAACCAACCACTTCTCTCCTCATCGGTCCCCGAAGCCCACCTGACTCCCCAGTCCCGCTCCGTCCTTCCCTTCAGTGCACTGGACACAGGCAGGACGCCGTGGGCGGCCCACAGCTGGATAATTACCTGGTGTTTGGAGCTCCTTGTGACTCAGGGCCCACAGAGGGAGACAGGACGGGAGGGGGGCCGGCTGTTTTCAGAGCACACTCCTCCCTAACACTCCGGACGGAATCTGAGCCTGGATAAATGAGCTGTGGTTGCCACCTGAAACAGAAGAGCCACATTTCTTTTGCTACTGCCTCTCAACATACGAGCCATGCTTCCTCGTTTTTCTGCATTTACCGTCAAAAGTCCTTAAACAGTTTTCACCAGTGTTGTGGTACACCAGACCAGTTAGGACCACGGGTAAACTCCAAAAACAACTCAAGTGACATAATTTTCCTCCTTTTATTTATTTTACTGTTTGTACACCTACACTCGTTGGAGATATGTGCAATATTGATACAGACAGGAATCCTTAAGTTATTTAGTCTTAAGGATTTTAAACAATATATATTTTTTTAATGTATTGCTGTAAAAAGCCAAGTTTTTCAGTGTACGTGTTCTTTGTGATTCTGTGCTGTAAACAGGACTTTTGTAAAAAGGAGACACTGGCTCAGAAATCCGTTCTCTGTCAGTGCTGCATCAGTAAAAGCCACTGGGCTTAAGGAGGTCACAGAGCTCAGACCTCATCAGTGAAGCTAATTTGATTGTGGCTGAACAGTGGTTTGTGTGAGCCTGCTCTGGTCTGAGGCTGGCTGCTCAAGAGAAGCACGTTAATGTGAAAAAGAGGATATAAACTGAAAGAAAGATGAGAAATAATGACAATAAAGCGCTTGTGACTGGACCCTTGTCATTATATTAATTTAACCCCAGAAGTCTATCATGACTGTGGAAACTGTGAAAAAACTATAAAAGGGAAGCACATGTCAAGGAAAGTAGTATTTGAACTGTATTATAGTCTTTGAAAGACAAAGGAGCCGAGTGATGTGCATTATTTTGTCCCGCCCAGACATTGGCAGTCAGCTCATCTCTGCAGATCCCTTCAGACCAGCCCGCTCTCCTCCCTCACCTCGCGTCCACATTTCTCTGATTTACTGTGATCAGATGTGAGAGCCAGGTCCTGCTGCTGCTGTTAATGCACTGAGGGCTTCACACAACGGCAGCTCACTCCGACTTCTTTAAGAGGGGCATGAATCAGGCTGGAACTAGAGAGAAAAAAAGTGTGGAAAATTCAAAAGGCGATAATCAAAGTTATATAGCCACTAGATGCTGGCTCCTGTTGTGAGTAAATTATTGCAGTCTAAATGTTTGATGTTGGACATGTTCTGTATTTGTTCTGTATTTTGAAGCTTTTCCTTCTTGACTTAGACAGATCCTATAAGTCTAACCTTCTAATGTCGACACTAATGGCTCACAACATCTTACAATCAGCAATTAGCTTCCTATTGTAGTATACTATTCTATTGTATATTAGGTTCTGCAGTTAAAAGTCTGGTCAAGTTGGAAAAAGAACCTGAATCCAAATGTGGAACCCAACTTTCCAACTAACGCAAAGTGTCGTCAAAATTGAGCAAAGTTGGCTTTTGCCTTAGTTCATAAAAAAGTGATTTGGACCAAGTTGTGTAAATGCTATTGATCAAGATTTGTTAGCTAAAGGTATTTTGAGTGTATATTAGCATTCAGACTCACTAGAAAAAGAGAGCTAATAGAGAGTCCTAAGCCCCTTCTGGAAAATTGCATTGAGCTGCAGTTTGAATGATTCCCTTTGTGTCATACAGTCATTCACATTTGTTATTTTTTCCCCAAAAACCTTCTAACATACTCTTGGGGTATTCATAGAGAAAAGACTTACAGCCCTATCTTATCTTTGCACTGTAATAAGAGTTATGAATGAATGAATGAATGAATGAATGAATATAATGTTACAGAAATGCCTCTGTAGTCCATTCTTCTGCCCACACCTCTCTGTTCAGTGAAACAGGTGTAATTCAATTCAAACTGATTTGTGAGACAGGACTTGGTCACTGGGGAGGAGCGTAAAAGCCACACAGACTCTGGATTTAATACGGCTCAGTAAGGGTTAAAAAAGACAAGCGTTGTTAAGAAATCATAATCAGTTGGACAAGTACTCTTTGGATGAGTGATAAACAGGTGGCCCCTTCAACCCTTGAAAAAACACAGCTGAAGCAGGAAGTGGGTGTGCTATAATGTGAAAAATGTAATGTACATGTTAAAGATATACCTCGACACTGGTCTTCTTCTTTCCGAGTGTTATTCTGTGCAGCTGTCCGGCTCTGGAGCACGCTCAGAGCGCTTTGTTCGACCTTAGTCTGTGTGAGCCATATACATTAAGCAACAGTTATAACATGTTTAAAGATACAGTATGTTATGTTTGTCTCAGAGAAATTCGGTCTGGTCCCTGGTCTCGGTCTGGTTTTTGCTCTCAGTTGTGTCCTCGGTCTTGTCCCTGATCTTGGTCTTGGTCTGAAAAGATGAACATCAGAAGATGACATAAAAAGCTAGAAGGTCTAATGTTCAGAGCACCTGGTTCTTCTCTTATGGACATAGATAAGTTGATTTGTGTTCTGCTGTACCTTGTAACAAATGATAGCAGTTTACAAATATATTACACAAAATCAAGTAGTACTATGATGTGTCTAAACATAACTCTCTTTGTATAAAATGTCAGCTTACATCACAGAAGGACTTAGTTGATGATGACGTGTCCTGGAATGGGCCTCACCTCTATGAAGATATTCTAAGAGTGAATTCATGGTCAGCCCTGTACATCTTTTTCCACTCCGTCTTCCTCCTCTGCTTTGGCTCTGGCGCTCTTAGTGTGTCTGTTCTGGCAGCAGCTGGCTCAAACACTGATGGCGCTGGAAGTGATTAAGCCCTCGCTCGGCAGAATGAGACATAGACGTAAATATCTGGGGGCATCACGAGGATTGAGACGAGGACCGGGCCGCGGTATCTGGTTTCGGGCCTTGATGAAAATCGATGCGACTTGACCGGTCGCAGAGTGACTCAACATGTCAGATCCAAAGAGAGCGGCCATTATATCATTACAGCTAATTTCATCTCCCCTTTCTTGTGTCTCCATTGTTACTCCATCGTTTAGCGCCGGCGTTTGCGAGGATGATTCAGGACTGTCCATTGTCATCGGGTTCAAGCAGCTTCAAACGCTCGGTTCAATTGTCGTAGTGTGTACTTTTTTGCATGTGTGCGGATTATGATGATGATTATTTCCTCTTTTGGAGAGTTCAGAACCTTTTTGGCAGGTTGCTAGTCATTTTCTACAAGAAGAGAGTCGATGGAGGAGATGAGAAATGACAATTAGTGGGACTTATTCACTGCATTTTATCAAATACAGTGTCTTGAGATGACTGACAGTTTAGTGAGTAGTATTATCAAAGGAGAAGATAGAACATAATGAGAGAAGTGGTAATAGTTAAACACACCCTCTGCAAAAACATTATGGGAGACACTGGTGTTGTCATGAAAATAGTTTACCTTCAGTCATTTGGCTGAATTGCTTTCAAGATTGTAAACCGGGAAATGACACAGTTAGGCTGCATTTAATACTTACTGTATACTGTGTGCTAAACATGTCTGATTCTTTAATCTTATTCATTGTTGGCTTGAAACTGAATGCTTAAGTCTATTTATTGATAACTTACTTAAGTCTTTGACATGACAAAAGCCAACTCTATTCCTCCATCAAATATTAGGCATTGGTAACAACATTTAACAGAAAACCACAGATAAATGGACACTGCTTTGTTCAGGGTTGTATGGGTCCTGCTGCCGTGGTATAAACCTCATTGGTCCAATATGTGCATATTGTCCATATTTCTGAGGGGCAAAAAAAAAAAAGACATAAACCAGGGAAAAGATACAGTGTCTTTCAAGTTTAACACTCAAACTCCCAAAAGGCTCTCTCACGTTTTTACAGGCTTCTACGATATTAATTTCCTGAGGTTACACAGCTGTTTATCTGCTTCTATACAATTATTATTCTATTCACATTCACTTTATATGGAAACATGACTTTCTGGTATCAAAGTTGGCTGCGAGTCACAGTGCAAAGCAGAAATAGAGTGGTTCCACTTATTAAACAGGAGGATCCACCTCAGTCCAACTCTATTTCTTTATGTAGATCCAATGTAGATTAGTCCATATAGTGCACCTTCTCTGTCCCAGCAGTGCTCGTTTGTCTCCACTAGAGGCTACTTACTGAATGATTCACTCACAAACCCTTCTCTCCGTCCCCCTTCTGCCTCTTCAGCCGAGCCGGGCCCAGTGTGCAGTGTGCTTTGGCGTTGCGGGGCATTAGCGTCTGATGTCTTAACACTTGTAAATGAACCCTGCGCCCCTCCTAATCTGTCACTTTAATGCACTATAGATTTTATTTCAGCCTCTGTTGTATCGCATTCTCAATAATCATCATCAAAAGGCGCTGTTGTCCCCTCCTGCCGAAATTAAATCTCGCCGCTGAGTGCACAACTAATAAAAGACGTTGCCGGAGGAAATAAAAAAATAAATATGATGAATCATAAGCAGCGGGGATTTGTATTCAGATGCAAAAGACAATTACACAAAGAGTTGGAATTTATCAGAGAGCCGCCTCGACTCTCAAAGGCTCAATAACAGGCCACCACCGCCGGCCCCGAGCGCAAACACACACACACACACACACACACACAGTCAGCGTCCAGGCCACAATCCCCCAAACGATAACTCTGTTTATGTGCTACATGTTAAATAATATCATGTAATAACAGCCTTTTGTGTTCTCATGTCTGCATCTCTCCACATCTGAAGAACTGTTAGCACGAGACGCAATTAAACAGTAATGGGTTACAAACAGAGCTGAAAAGAAGATTTTTGGAGGAAATTGATAACACAATCAGTATTAAATAACAAAAGTGGCTCTTTGGTTGGTCAATTAGGCCCCTTAAGAGTCCATTCAACTGTATTTTTTCATTAATTTATGTGAGCACAAAGGTTGAAATCAATGAACGACACTTTTTAGTAGGTGTCAAAACTTAAATTAATATTTTCTTAAATGGTAAAAGTGACTCTTTTGGGGGTTTATTAGTTGCCTTCTACAAACTATGACATCTAAAAGACAGACATCCAATGCAGCAACAAAAGCAATAGTGCTAAGAAGCTATAGCCTTCACATTTCTCTAAACAGCCCTCACGCCAAATGTGAATGTTACTGTAACTGATATGTATTTGTATAAAGTCTAGGCCTGTAATAGTGACCTGCATTTTCTATTAATGTAGGTTTGTTGCTTTAGAAATATGTATTTTACTCTCAGTCACATTTCAGTCTTTTATGAGGAGGCACAGGTCCTAAATCATCTGTTTATAACTCCTCCATGTGGTGTTATTTCTGAGTCGGTACAAATCTTCTAATCCTAAAGTGACCTGTAGCTTGTAGGCTTTAGCTGTTATGGTCTAAAAGCGCTGATAAACAGAGCAGCTGATCTCTACCCAGTCACTGACAGCACTTTTGATCATTGAAAATCTTGTGTTCAGGTAAACTTTTTGTGCCAAAATGTGCACAATTTACAAACTAAGTGCCATCTTTTCTTGAGACAGAACTCTGCATAACACCGGCCCCAGCTGTCACGTCTCCAGCTGGACGGAGGAGAGGGGAGCAGAGGGCAGAGAGGAGGAACAGAAGCGTGACAAGAGGTTACATGGAGCTTTCCACAGAGACATTTGTCCAGCGGCTAATGGTGAGAGGACATAAATACTACAGAAGCTGGAAGTGGTTTGGGAAGGTAGAAGTGAGCTACCAGGGGATGCCATTATTCAAAAAAGAAAATCAGTAGAGTTAGTAAAGACACACAAAAAATAATAAATAAAACAATACTTTGATTCTGAGACATTGGAAAGGTAACCAAGCTTAAATCACTGCAGCCAGGTTTATCATAAGGGATTGGACATGTCCTCAAAAGTGTATCGTAGCATAATACTTACCCAAGTGAGTGGTCTACTTTTAAAAAGACAGAACTAAACAGTGCAGGCTGTTGATTGGTTGACGTTGATCTCACATAACTACACACCAGGCTTTACAAACTTCTTGGATCCAAGTTTTAAAAAGACTTTTCAGGGTTTAACCGTCCCAGAGAGAGCCATACTGACCTGTACTGTAACACTCTGTGGAAACGAGGCTTTAGATATATGCTCAGACATTACGGTAAAGAAACTTGATGGACTACGGGAGTGTTTAAGTATAAACTGGGGGGGGGCAGTAGCTCAGTGGTAGAGCGGCCGTCCTTCAACCGGAAGGTAGTAGGTTCGATTCCCGCTCTCCCCACAGTTCATACTGTCGTTGTGTCCTTGGGCAAGACACTTAACCCACCTTGCCTCGTATGAATGTGTAAGAATGTTGATGGTGTTGGTCGGAGAGTCCGTAGGCGCGGAATGGCTGCCACGTCTCTGTCAGTCTGCCCCAGGGCAGCTGTGGCTACAGATGTAGCTTACTACCACCAGTGTGTGACTGTGGAGTGAATAATAATTGATATGTAAAGCGTCCTTGAGCTCTGGAAAGGCGCTATATAAATATAACTATAATAATAATAATAATAATAATAATAATAAATCTTTAGATCCTAATAATCAGGCATGCACAACAAGTCCAAAAAATTAATTACAAGATTAAGCCAAAGAGACTGCTCCAAACAGCATTCCCTTTGGCTTAAAACAGTCTAGTGACTAGTCGTATAAAGGAAAATAGAGCAGTGTCTTATAAATGTAGTTAATGTAGTATACTCTCGTTCCCTGTAATGTTTGAATCTGCCTTTGGTCCTTTTAATCTTTTCAATGCATTTGGCATCTTGTCATTTGTTTTGACATTGGTAAAAGTGTGTTGCTTATGTTTAATACTGTTTATTTAAAAGCCACAGTAAGAATGTATGTTGGTCACACTATTCACTAATATTCACCAAATACAACGTGATTATAATTAAATTCAGTGATGTCTTTTAGGTGTCGCTGCTTTAAGAGACAATGCAAATCTTGTCAGGCAGACTCGGTACAACAGTGGTCAAGGTTAGCCCCCACCTCCTCCTCTTCCTCTCTAAGGGTTTAAGAGCCCCACGCCCCAGCGGCTCCCTGACTTGCCCCCAGCGAGACAGAGCACAGTTTCTTGGCCCTTTCAGACGGTGGGCTTTCTGTGCATTGAGACCAGGCCGCGCTCAGCTGCCAGACGCTGACTCGACCTCCTCAAACTGATGCGGCGCAGGGCTGGCAGAGCGGTCACTGCTGCCACAGCGCTGGAGTTCTACCGGCCGTGCACTGTTCACATGACATTTCCCTTTCCCTGCTTTTTCTACAGATGCACTACCTGAGCAGGAGGGATTAACTCTTGTATAAATCCAAATCCTTATCTAAATAACTCTTACTGGAAACATTAAATGAGGACGAAACCTATTTGAAGAGTTGTATGCAGGTTATCCATACCTACTCTTCACAAACTAAACTTTTAAGAGTATTTAAGCCTTGCATAAAGCCCACCTCATTTAAGTCAAAGGTTAAAAATGTTCTGACCGAACCTCTACCGATGTGGAAATGGCTGTGAAGGTGTATGACTGTCCATCGTGTCATAGATCTTGTCACAGCTTTTATAGTCCAGTTAGAAGTCTATGGCCCTTTTCTCGGTAGATGTTTTGTGCGCATCAAGGTTTGCATGGCAGCATTCACAGTCTAAACTGCACCACTCTTCATATTTACTGCAGCAAACATGGTAAGTATGCCCCATCTCTTTGCCTAAACCAAACTGAATCAGGTTTTATTGCCAGTACGAATAAAACCAGGAGTGTTTCAGGATGATATTAGGGTGTATTTCTATTGTAATATTCTTTTAGTTGGACAGAAACTGAAAAAGAATGCATTTATTTGGTTTGGTTGACTAGTTTTGGCCCTCTTTGTGTTTACACCGGTATTCAACAAAGCATCAACAAAGCATCACAAACAACACAAACGACAAGAGGACATCAATATCCTTTTGACAATAGAGTCTCACACAATTTTAAATTCATCCTCATACTACCTCATAGATTCAAAATAGCCCCTTTTCAAAGTATTTGTGCAGAAATGTCCAACTCTAGCACATTATCCAAAAAGCAAACAACACAACCGATGATTTGTGGTTCTTAAAAGTTTCACTTGTCACAGTTATTTTAAAAATATCCTTTTAATTGCCATTTAATCCTCATTCCTTGTCTGCAGTCCTGATTTCACCTCATATTCCATCATTTCTTTTACATCCGTGAAACCCTCAGCTTTCCTTGAGCATCTCTGAGGTCAGAACCTGGTCTGGACTCGACGGCTATGGCCCAAAGACATTTCTCCAAAGAGTCGCGCTGATGGCCGCTGAAAGCTCCTCTTTTATATTTCCTTCTCATTTTCTCAGCGATGGTCTGTCAGCTTCAAAGATCCGGGCGCTGGGTTTGGACGGAGCATCCTGGGAGTACATTAGTGAGCGTTACTGTCCTGATCTTTCCATGTTTGAACACTTTGAAGTTCTACTCTAACTCTTCCACCTCAGAGTCTTGGTATTTCCCTTCATTTCTTTGCATCTGAGCAGAAAAAGCAGATGAAAGACATGGATTCAGGCAAAACAGACTAAGTTGGTTTAAGCTAAAGCACTGTTTACAGAAGCTTTTTAACCAATGGGGCAATAGTACATAGGAAACTGGTGGCTTGGGGCAAATTTAAACAAGTAAAATCAGTGTAGGTACTGATGGCATTATTGGGATAGTTTGTCGATATGTGTTGAACTGAATCTGGTGGAGCAAGGCATGTGTAGCAGATTATTTCTTAAATCAAAGTAATACCTTTCGTTTTGTTCTTTGTTGCTGCTTTGATTTAAAACGCTGTCATGTTCTCTCTGTTAAGTAATAGTGTATTAGCGCTCTGAAGCCAAAAATAAAGTAGTCAGGAAATAAGCAGCACGATTCTCATCTTGTATGAGTTAAAAATTGGAAAGCTTTGTCCTTGGCACATGACCTATGACCCACACAGTTACTTTATATGAGTTTAGTCTATACCATTTTGACTGTATTTTTATGTTGTTTTTATGAAGGACATACACGATAATGATCCACATTCAGTCACATTTACATGAACAGCAGAGTAGACATACTAAAGAACAAGAACTCTAAAGTCATAAAGCCACAATAAATTGATCAGCGTTGTCTGAGAGGCACCTTGTCATTGGAATTTGAGTTTAAATCTTTTTCTTTTTTTCCATTTTAACTCATTAAAAAGGAGAGACACTTTCCAATCAGCAAAAGTTGGCATAATCACATTTGACTTGACAATGTTCTCTACCCAATCACTGACAGCACACACATGTATTCAGTTGGTAACACAGAATGGTAATGTTCTGTTAAACCTTTGGTGCAAAAATGTGCACCATTTACAAACTGAGTGCCATCTTTTCTTGAGGAAACTCTGTGTCGTGTCATGAGTTAAAAGTTGTATTGCATAAAACAATAAATCAGTCAACTATACTGCTAATACAGTAAGAAAATGTTGAGTCTAAGAAAACTGAAGTGTCTCTATTCCCTACAAAGAGAGTTGATGGGAGTATATTTCCTTTGACGCTTGTCTCCTGTGGGTTAATTTTCTGTCTCACTTTTAGGTCTGTCCCTCGGCCGACAGCCACTTGGCCCTTCTTCTGAACACACCCTCGACCCGTACTTCACCGGGAAGTCTCCGTCAGCTCGGCCTAAATTGGCAGGTTCACGAGGGGCCACGCCGTAATGGAAAGCCCTACTTCTTCTTCAAAAAAATAATAAAGCCCAGCCGCCTTCTCCACATCCTTCCTCAAGTTTTGGCTCATCGCAAAGAAATCTCTTTCAACTAGACACTGCCGTTTTAGGACGACCGTGGAGTTTGACATAATTACAACTGGCTTGGCTTTAATCAGAGACTTCCACGGACTCTGCAGCGCGTATTATCTGACACCAAACACATCGCTCCACTGCAAGAAACGGGCCAATTTAGCAGGTAATGCCACTCAAAGTAGTGACCGTCACCGAGATGGACACCGCTAAACCCTAATTAAATATAATTATCCACCATATTTTAACTTATCTCTAAAAAATATAGGCTTCATACAAGTCTAACAAAGCTGCTCAAGCTGTGTCAAAAGGTTGGAAAAACAAGTTTTGAGAGACAGTTTCAAGGTAACGGCAGTTCAATTAACCTGACTTACCTGTGTGGACATCACTTGAATGGATTTAATAAGCATTTTGAAGAGTGTTCTCCAGATACATCAAAGGTAATCAAAGTAAATTAAAATTCTTGTGCCTTGGCTCGCAGTAATTTGAGGTTGTTTCAGAACCAAACTTGGCAACGTTAGGTTTAATTGTTGGAGGATTTTATGTTTTCCTTAAGGGCGATTTGGCAAGTCGTAAAATAACAGTGGAAGTGTTCATTTGGGTAAACTGTGTGTTAAACTCTTCAAGTAAAAGGTTTTAATGACCTTAAAGAGAAGTTTAAATAAACATATATTCAAAAAGGACTTTACTGTTGTGGAGAATCCATTTTCTGGCATCCCGTCTCCTTTTATCCAATGGTCAGTAAGAACCCCTGAAATAGTCTGTGTGTGCTGTGTTCAGGCAATTTATAAACATTAATTTTCAAGTTTGATCTAATTGGAACTGCTTGTGTGCTTTTCATTTAGATTAAGGTTACATATAGAAATTGTCTTTAGCCCTTCCCCTCGAGCTTAAAGAGATCACGTGAATGCCAGTGTTGGTCATCTTACTTTAAAAAAGTAATTAGTCACAGTTACAAATTACTTCAACCAAAAAGTAATTGAGTTAGTAACTCAGTTACCACATTGTAAAAGTAACTCAGTTACTCAGCAAAGTAACTGAAGTTATTTTTTTATGTTCTGTAAGGGTATTACGTTCTAAAACAGCTTAAATATCAAAGATGTTTAAATTAACTGATTGAAGAATAAAAACAAAAACACTATATATAGTATTTTAGAACATTTGGTATTTATTTCAACTCAGTAGATTCTGTCATACAGTCTGCCATATGATATACATAGAAATAAAAACATATAAAAAATAAATATTGAAAACAAAATTCAATGGCAAAATTAAGTCACACAAATGTAAACTTGTGTAAAAAGAAAAAGGCCATTAAGTAGTGCAAATCTCTGTAACTGTAAATTATTGCACAATAAACAGAACACAATCCAACTCTCTCTGTAGATTAACATGTTGTTCATTCTCAAAGAAAATGAATAATACATTATTCTATTCTAAAATACTCCTCATCTAACAACTAAACCAGTGGTTGTTGCTGACACGTAAAATCGAGCGTTGCTTGTTTTAACAGAGGCTCTGTCTCCGTCACTGGAACTCACGCAGCTGCCTTTGGGGTTAGCAGCAGCAACAAGTGTTGTGTTAGCATGTGTTGATGTGAGGTGCTTCATAAGATTTGAGTTACTTAAGGTAGACGTGGATAAAGTCTTTTTTCCTGGACATAGCATGTTACAGAAACATTCTTGCCTTTAATTTCAATTAACGAGAAGTAGTGCCGGTACTTCCAGTTCGAGAACGCCATTGTCACTGACGCTGTCTTGTGTTTAGTGGAAGTCAGAGCGCGCAGTGAGACCGCATCAGCCAATCATCGCTTTTGCAGCGGTGTCATCCACCCCCCCCCGCTCTCTCCAGCAGCAGCTGATGTGTAGCCAAAGCATGACACCTCGCGCTTTATTCAACCAAATTGTAGTAACGCAACACTTTACATTCTCAGTAATGATAACGGCGTTACAATGATGGGAAAAGTAATTAATGCCGTTAGTAACACCGTTATACTCTAACGCCGTTACTTCCAACACTGGTGAATGCAGAAAACCAAAGGGAAGGACTGAGGGGCAGAAATGGGATTGGCCCTTGTTGGTTTTGGGTAGTCATCAATATTTCATTAGCTCAAACAGTTGGAGAATTATGATGAATAGAAAAAAATCTTGTCTCAGCAGCTCATAGTAAAAGACTGGTATGAACAGTAATAAAATTGAGATGTTTAAACATGTCTAATTGAAGCACATTTGTTCCACTGTAGATTGACTCAAGCAGTGGTAAACTGTGGTAAAATCAGTTGCTCACTGTCATGGCTTTCAAAACATTTTCCTTATAGTTTAACTGTTGTGTATGTAATTACTGTTTTTGTTTTTGCAATTCTTTGTTTTCTCAGTTTTTCTTAAGGGTCATGCCACAGTAAAAAAATAAAAATAATACCTGTGTAAAGCATTGACATTTATGAGCATCCAACAAGGCAAAAATAAACATGTAGAATTTATTGTTTACTAATTACCCAAATTTCCACAAACAGCTGTAGCAATGATTAACAGGTTATAGATCATAAATGGATGTAAAAATAACCTGTTTCTTTGGCGTCGCACAGTGATCTCCCTGTTCTCTGTGTGCTCCCATCGTTACGACTGGTCTGAAGTGCATGATTGCAGGACTTGGCAGGACTTGACGGGGGCTGGAACAACACACAGAGGTTAAGCCTGTGTGCAGGGCTAAATGACAGAGCATATATTAATATGGAATCCATCCAATTATCACTAATGGAGCGCTGCAGCGTGATACTGGAGCCACTCGTTCAGGTCCGTGAGCAGATCCCAATGCCTCTGAGCTCTGTACTCCACTGACGACACATGGCACATGTCCAATTTACTGCACAACGTTATCATTTTCATTTATCATAAAGGCATTAGCCATCTATAATATTCACATACACTACATTATGTTAACAGCTACTCTGTTAGATGTAGAGCCTTACGTTTATGTCATGGTATAGGGTAACACCCAGCCTGCACCTGCTCGGTTTGCTGTGTTCCTTTAGGATGATTAAGTAAGTAAATTAAGTAACATAGCAATGGAAATAGATATGTTGTCTTTGGTCTAGTTTTCAGTTTTGAGTGAAAAAAATAAAAATAATAATGATTGTGACCTGTATAATTAAGTGCTAATAGGTGTCTTTACAACTAAAATCACTGAGTCATTTGTAGACAGCTAGATGAACTATCCGACTGTCCCTTCCTAGGAGCACATGAATAAATTATAAACTTCGGTCGACAAGCTTTTTTTTTTTATTTTAAAACTTTGTGAGAGACCAGAACAACCACCTGTAACGGCGGACACAGGACCCAAATGCACGACACTAGACTCAGAATGTAAACTGTGTAGTCTTTAGTGAGACAGAGATAGCAAACACAGGAGTGGTGGATTAACTGGACGTGGTCGGTCGGACCCAAAGGACGCCCGGCAAGACACAGCGATGAGCTGGTCCAGGAGGTGAGGACAGAAGTCTCAGGACCCGGTAAACAAGTTAGCAGGAACAGGAAGCCGAATCAGGTGACTGGACTGGGTTACCAGGAACAGGTAGCGGGTTAGCAGGAACAGGTAGCGGCCTCAGGTAACGCTGGATGTGCTCTACTGGAGTCAGTCGAACAATCTGGCAACAGGAGTTGTGTGTCGGCTGCTTATGTACCTGCCTGATTGATGGCCCTCAGGTGTGTAGCACAGGAGTGACATGACGAGCGGCCATGACACCAACAGACAAATTAGACAGTGAGGTAGGGCCTATCTTTTCTGGTCTAAAAATGTGAGTACTGCTTTTAACAATGAATCCAGTTTCTGGGTTATCATTGATAGGCCCCCAGTTTACTCCGTGCTAACATGAGATATTTAGTATAAACTGTGTGGTCAATATTGGTAGCATGGTGGTTAAAAAGTGATGCTGGCCTAAAGTTTGTACAGAGGGTAAGTCAGTGTTGTTGACAAGTGTAGCAGAACACACAGCACTTCTTTAAATAGATACTTAATTAAAGAGTCATGGTTGTGATGCTTTCGGCTCACAGCTGAGAAGCCACGGCCATGTGACGTCAATTAAGCCAAACCATACAATATCTACCTTCACACTGCCACGAACCTCAACATGTTCATTTACGCCGCAGCACCGTCAACGAAACACGCCGCTGACTACTGTAAAGTGCTGATTACAGTTGTTCAGCCCTCTCCTCCCCCGTGTTTTATTGCCTTCGTCGTTGTGTCAAGACGGGTGTTGTGAAAGTGCCACTTAATGAAGCCGTACCTGAATTTATTTGCCGTCTCTTCCGCACGGACCGCGAACAGAGGAAGCACCAATTAATAGAAGGAGCCGGTGATTTATAATTAACAAGCATGCAGGTTATAGTAAACATAACACTCACAGTAATGGCCCAGGAGAGAGATGTTGGAGAGCAGAGACGGAGCTGAGGAGGAGGGGAAGTGTTGATGTGTCCCTTGGTGGATTGGATGAGTCCTCGCCGCTGATGGGAGCTGTCTAAAGCGGATAAATGAATAATCATCTGTGAGTTAGGCTCCAAACAAATGCTAACGACAGGCCAGGAGAGCGACTAATAGAGGGACAGACAGTGGCAAGCAAACACATAAATACAAAACTTAAATTTTTAAACTGCAGTATCACAACTTGTATAACAGCGATGGAAGAAAAAAGCTACAGCTGTTTTTGAAACCACCTACTAGTTACTATTTAAGGATTACACTATGTTGTGGTGTCTGAATAACTAGCTGAGGAAGAAGTAGTCATCATGAAAAGTAGTAAACAGTGATGATTAATAGATGGTCAGGTAGATGTTATAATATAAAAAAAGAAAAGGCTTTTTGTTTGTCCCTGTTGCTTAAATTCTGACTGGTTTTATGTGTATTTATTCCCTTCTCCTCGTAATCAAACTCAAACTGAGAGAGACCAGGGCAATTCTTTGTTTTAAAGACTGGGGCGGCAGTAGCTCAGTGGGTAGAGCGGTCGTCTCTCAACCGGAAGGTAGGGGGTTCGATTCCCACTCTCCCCACAGTTCATACTGTCGTTGTGTCCTTGGGCAAGACACTTAACCCACCTTGCCTCCAGTGACTGTAACACTGGTAATGTAATGTAAGTCGCTTTGGATAAAAGCGTCTGCTAAATGAATAAATGTAAATGTAAATGTAAAGAGAAAAAAAAAACAAATCAGGATGGTTAGGCTACAACAAGCTTTCATGAAACAAATTAGAAACAACCAAGAACCCAAGAAGCTTAATAATGAATAACTGAATTTTGAAGTGTTCAGGTCCACATCCTGAAGAAGGCGCAGGCTGATACGCGTTGGTGTCTTAAAAATGTCGCCACCCTAACTAAATAAAGGGTTTTAGTTTATTTTTACCTGGATCAACTTCCTGAAAGTTGTCTAAGGCCCTTCCATGCACACCATTGGTTGTAGGATACCAGCAGCTCCCTGTTTGACCGTTTTTTGGCAAAGTAAACATTTAAAACTTTTAATTAATCACAATGGCTTAGGTATGATGCTCATTACAATTTCAACACATAATCTAATGTGTTGAAATTGATTATACTAACACATTTTATGGAATGCATAAATTACCTATTTGCACCAATGCAATGTACATGAAAAGCAACAGTCCAAAGTATCAGCAACATGAAACAATGCATCTCTCTGGTTTTCAAATGGCCTTATTTTCAGTAAAATAAAACATTGTGTGTACATACAAACTCTTGAAACACAAAGGAAAAGCGATACCAGCCTTTGTGTGGAAGGGCAGAAGAATACGGCTGTATTCATAACCACTCCTTAGTCCCTAACCCCTTGATCCACGCATTGGGTTGCAAAATAAAAATATAGTGGACTCAATCAGTGAAGTCTCAGTTTGCGTTCACACTTGTAGTTTGGTTTGTGTAGTTTGGTTAATCAGTAAAAAAGCCCTGGTCCGTTAAGCGTTTACAGCTGACATTTTAACCTGCATCAAACAAAAAAAAACACACATTTTTAAAGAAACACACTAGATAGCGCTGTTAGCCCAAATACTAATAAGACATTTTAGCTTCACATTTGAACCCTTTTCATTTTATTTAGTTGGACAATATTGTTTTGATTATTTTTTCCGACCGCTGGGAAGCGAAATGTTACGTGATGGGTTTTTAGCCAGTTTATGAGGCTCTTTCTGTTTGAGCTAGTTTATGGTCCATGTGAGGTTCACACTTACATCGGACCGTACCTGAGTTCACTTGGAAGCGCTCTGAGACCTCTGTTTTGCAAGGGTCTTAGCGTATGTGTTGTGGCTCTAAGGTTTGTCTGGAGCATTAACTTTTATCCAAGTAAACCTCGCTAACAGAGCAACCACACCAGAAACCGTTTGAACCACACCAAACACGGCGAGTGTGAACACACCCTCAGTCACTGTTAATCATGTGTTGCTGGGGTATGCATACACAAATGCTCGCTGGACATGGGCTCCTGTCATGAGACAAAAAGCAAAACTTACATTTATTGAAGATGGCTCCAAACCACTGTCCTCTGCCGTGACCTCATGACTTCATATCTTCATTAAAACCCTTCTGCTTTTCCTTTTGCTACATAAACATTTACCTTTTGCTCGAGGGTGTGCATCACGAGAGCGCACTCAGACCTTCACCATCGTTCGCTGTAATCAAACCACGGACATATTCATATTACAAACATGCCTTTATCCACCACACGCCGCAGACACTGGGACGATCTCTCGAGTTAATGCAAAGTGACACAAAACAATCCCAGATGGACAATCAGCAGATGTTAACAAGGGAATGAATTTATTTGATAACGTCTCTGCCTTAAAAGTCTTTAACTGGGCCAAGAATGACTAGCATAACTGTGTGAATAAAAGGAGTCAAGCTGAAAACATTTCCAGAGACTAGTCAAATGTCTGCAATCTAAGATTTGTAGAAATAAATTGGCTGTACAAGACTGAAGCAAAAATCTACTTACAATTATATTTTCTAAAACCAGTATAACTCAAATAACTTTATCTAGGGGCACATTCTAGATACATTTATATTAGATACAGCAAAGAAACAAGCAGCCTCCAGCTCAGAAAGGTGTCATCTTCAGGCGCATGTGTGTGTGTGTGTGTGTGTGTGTGTGTGTGTGTGTGTGTGTTGTATCGTCCAAACCAAAGCTATCCGATCCCACTGGCCCTTCTGCCCTCACTTCCTCCTCAGTTTCCTTTAGGGGCCCATTTATTTACATTAGCACCGGTCAGAGAGGCATCAGAGGAAGTCTTAAAGTGGATCCACGATGGTCGACTTAAGCCGCCACCCAAAAGCCTGTATATTTTTTTCCTTCTTTTGGTTAAGAGGATTTGTCTGGTGCATGTATCAGCCCTCACTCTCTTTCTCTGGGACAAAGTCACCCCTTACAGTTTGGAGTTGGTGCTAGCCGCCTCGCTAATGACATTTATCCTTATGGAAATGCAAGAGGAGGAGACGGCTTCAGATTCAAATTTGGACACGCGTATACACCTGAGACGCAAAAATGGCTGGCTACTTTTACGGCACGCATCCGAGCGTCTTATCCCCGACTGGCCACAAGTCAAAATAAGCCTTATTCTCCAGGGTTTATATTTTCTCCTGGCCGGGCTTGGCTAGGCACGCTCCGTTAAGATGGCAGCCAAACAATCTCTGCTCTCCTCTGCTTTCCAGCCTTTCTAATGCTAATGCCCGGATGGATATATCCCCTTCCCACTGGCACGCATGAGGAACAAAATCTGTGATTAACTCCAGAGACAGATTCATTGAGGGCAGAGGAATGTGGGGAGAATGGCAGAGCTTTTGTTTTCTTCTGCATTTTGAGCTTAGATGTGCTCAAGAGATGGTCATTTAGCAAGTTTAGACAGTTCAGGAAAGTCAGACTAATAATTGTCAAATGGTAGCTGGTTGCCTTTTTTCACATCCATTTCCTTACTATAATCTGCAATCATAACAAATAAACTTAGTACATTACCCTGCATTCCTTTCTGGGTCATATTTTATAATTTTTTTTTTTACATAAAACTGGCAAAACTGGCTTGTATACCTTTCAGAGTGACTGTTTAATGTCCTGTCTGCATCTTGTTTCTTGATTGGTTTTGTTGTGGCCCTCCTGTTGAACTGTTCAAGTTCAGGTGTCTTTCTTCATACCCGTAGGTAGATCGGGTGGCTGCAGTGGCTCAGTGGTAAAGTGGTGTCCTATAACCAGAAGGTTGGTGGTTCAATTCCTGCTCTCCCCACAGTTCATACTGTCTATGTGTCCTTGGGCAAGACACTTAACCCCCCTTGACTCCAGTGTTGTTCCAGTTGTAACACTGGTGAATTGAAGACTAATGTAAGTCGCTTTGGATAAAAGCCTCAGCTAAATGACTAAATGTAAAAAGTTACAGCCTACTTGCCCTGTGCTGTAGTGAAGTGGCAGAGGTGGCAGAGGCACTTACTAGTTTGGAAATGATTTATCACAACACTACCTGGATTACTGAGGCTAGAGGTGTTAGTCCAGAAAAGTGCTTTGTCAAAGAAGTGTCTACCACTGTTAATTTTGTTGACAAAAACTATGACGAAAATATTTTGTCAACAAAATTTTTTTGCGGACAAAAACGAAACAAAAAATAAATAATAAAAACTTCATAATGACTAAAACGATGACTAAATAGACTGGCATTTGCGTCAACAAATAAAAGACAAGACAAAAACAATTTGTGACGAAAACCAGTCAAGAGAACGGAAAGTTAAAGTGGAACAGTCGGCAAATCAGTCGCCTTGTTGTTACGCGGCGGTGCTGATAAGCTAACCGAAGATCTTTTGGCAATGTCAGCTTCTCAAGCTTTTGCAGAAAGAGTGTTCAGTGTCACAAGTGACCTCACCAGAGGAAAGCGTTCATTAGCACGAAGTGCTTTCCTGAAAATGAATTGAAGTAAATAAATATTTGCATTAGATGTTTATGGTGCCAGTGTTCATTAGATTAGATTATAAATATTTGCATTAGATGTTTATGGTGCCAGTGTTCATGTAGCATAAAGAATATCCTCCTGTTCAATGCACTTTAAGTTCAAAGATGGTTTGGATGGTACGTTTATTATTATTATTTAGCTTTCTTGGGCTGTATGGGCCTTTTGATAATTGCACATTTATTTATTTTATTTAATTTAAAATAAGCCGTGCATCTGTATTTTGCATGTCTTTGATACACATTGGTGTCTTTTTGTTAATATTAAAATAGACAGATTTTTTTACTATTGGTAAATTGTTTTTCATTGATTGAAACAGTTTTCAATAAAATCAGTTGTGTTGAAAAAAACAGTGTAAAATATGTTTGCACATTTAAATCTCAATCTTGAGAAAAAAAAGAAAGTATAGTGTTATGTCTGATACAGAAGGCCAAAATTATTACCTCATAAATGTTTTTTACATTTTATTGAGTAAAACTAGACTCAAACTAAAACAAAATTTCTTATCGTGTCTACATGACATTTGGTGTAATTTGGAGCTGTATTGAATTTGAATTAAACTGTATGTTGTTTCTGTATTATTTGCTCCATTGTCCAGAGACATATACAGGAGAATCTAATTTTTCATTCTAAAAGAATTGTCAGTGTCTTGAAGTGTTAGCTGTGCGATTGGTTGTCCAGAATGTCCCAAACCCATAACACTTGAGAACATTATGAATAAATTAACTGATAAAGTTTTTATGGAACTCATTTCTGTCACTATTAAGCCATCATGTTTCTTTATTCCAAGCCACTCTCTGCAAACAGAGGTCACGTTTGAGCAGAATGTAATGCATGTCACTTTCATGAAAGATGCTGAATGACAGTTATCCTATAAATCAGCCTTTGTCAACAACCTTAGAGACAGTCAGTTGGAGTATACTGAGAAAAGAAAAAAAGAGAAACTAGAGAAGAAGTGAGTGTGGACAGATTTTTGGTTATGGTTTTGGTTTGGTTTGGCTATGTCTCCTTTACCTGAAGTGGGTTTCCAACGTGTTTGGCTAACCCTGGGTTTCTCTGTGGAGCTGTGAGTGCTTTCATGTCGTTACAGCGCGACCGATCACATTAACAGGAGATTTGTTAACATGAAACTAACAAGAGTATGTGTGGACCAACTAAAGCCTAACAGCCAGATATAAGTGTAGAGACCTGTTTAGAAATGTGATGTTAAACCATTATCAATGAGCCTTTTCATCATTTAATATAATACAACTAAAGTCTTTCTGCCCAAATATAATTTATTAAAAATACAAAAAATACAAAACCTCTAAGACAAAATATAATATAACATTTTTTGTCACTTGACTGAGATCTGTCATCTTTCAATTATAAAACACAAAAAAGGATTATACACTGCTGATAAATAATTTAAATAAGTAAAAATCACACGAAACATCAAGGATTTAGGTTGTATTTAAAGGTTTGGTCCAAATAAAATGACGGTGTGTGAGTGAGGAGGGATTGGGTTTAGGGGACACTTCTTGCCGGTGGATCTCAGCCTGAGCCTTGGGTTGTTTGCAGAAAGGGTCAAATGTACAGCGCTGGAGTGGGTTACATAAAGCACACGGCCGTGGCTGCGACATCTAAGCCTCTTCCCTCACAGTGTGTGCTCCGCTCTCACTCGAACTCCACAAACCTCCCAGGACCTTGTTTGTTGTCTGCCGGCCACAAGGGAAACACTGTCACTGCCTCGGAGCCACCACAGAACAAGTTTGGGAGTAAACAAGCTGCATCCGACGCTGTTTGGACTGAACTTTCCCACCTTCGAAGACCCAGAGAACCAGGCCAGCGCTGAATGACACTCGCATATCACTGAGACGGCACACACAGGTCCATGCGCTCCAAAATGAACCGGATTCCTATTTCTCAGCTTGTTATGACAGTACCTGAAGTTCATTGTGGCCTTTGAATCCCCCGACTACCTGTACTTTGTTTTAAAGGTGATGTAAAAGTGGTTATAATTTTATGTGGATGTAAGAGTCAAGGGTCGTCCCAAAACTAAATGTCATTTTCTTAAACTTTAGCAGTAACATTTTATGCAGTTATGAGTTATTGGGATTTGGGAAATAAGGAAAGCATGAAAAAGAAAATGTCTATGTATGTCAAAAATGTAATTAAAATGATCTGAAGATAAAATTTATAAAAACTAAAGGCAGAATGAACTCTGGAAACTATGTCGTCTTAGAAAAGCATACACCAATGACAAAGCATTGATCAAAGTGACCAAAAAAATGAACCAAAGACAGAAAGTGAACCAAAGCAGTGGCCATAGATGGCTATAAAAAACATAATAAATACTCACCTAAAGTAAAACTGAATGTAAAATTATGGACCAGTGACAGACTTGGGCAATAAAACATGATAAACTCTAAGATAAAATAGGTAGAGAATAAGTTTTATGTATAAAGCTCTTGCTGTGAGTCAAAAACAAGAACATTTCACATCATACTCATCAGAGAGTGGCCACAATTGGATTCAGTCAAAAAGTTCTAAACATATACTCTCTCTGTGTTTGAACGAACCACTAGCTGCTCAGAAAATGTCAACTATGAGTTCAGATTTGTCCGTTATTATTATTTTGTGTTGGTTGGTTCCCATAACCTTCAGATCGTGGAGGTGTAACCTGATAGAGATCACAACTTTTGTACCATTGTATCAACTCTACTCTATGATTTACATGATCTGTATGAATTTCCAGAGTCATAAACCCAACTCCTGTCAGATAAAATAAAACAAGGAAAGTTTTGTTCAAATTGATTGACTGGCTTTCTGACTTAGTTTCATATGAGTTATTAACATGACAGTGAAATGGATTTAGTTTAGTTGAACTTTTGTGCTTGTAATTTACTTTTACTCAATTATAATGTAGGATTATAATTAGTTATGTCCAGATTTAAATAGATCAATGAGAAAACAGTAGTATGGTTAGAATGAGAATCAGTGATATTAAAATGTATTTTTCTTCTGTTTTTGTGAATGTAACTTGTGGTTGTCTTGTGGTTTTCCTGAATTGTTTTGTTGTATCATATAGTGTTGTGATTTAATGTTAAACTCAACTTCAGCCTACACCCTTTTGGTCAATGTGGGCTTTGTTTTTGATGAAGGTATTGTGTTTTCTTCTCTTGACCAAAAAAACTAAACTTAACTAAAAGCTTAAAGTGTCACATGAACACAACAAATGTCAAATGAATGACTTAGTTACTCCAAAAACAACACCTCATGAATCCAGCATTATCCTTTAAATCATTGTTCTAATCATATTGTGTTTTGTTCTGCTTTGACTTTGTACAATAATATATCTGCCCTGTATTTTTTTACGTCTTCTTTTTATAGATTTAGGGAAAATGAGGAGAGTCCCAGCAGAGAGGGTTACAACAGGGGGGACTCCCAAACCTAATATCCACAGCCTCCTGCCGTAAAGGTGAGCCTCATATGAAAATATACATTCCTCTATCACTGCTTTTCTGAAGATGACTTGTGCGGCTGTGCGTTAATGCCGTGAATGTGACATGGAGACGGAGCGCGGCTGTGGTTATGCTGTAAATCAAAATATGTGTTCTGATGTTAAAACAAGATGGAGGAGGATGATGTGTCTATAAAATAAGACTGTGTTATGGAGCTAATTTCAAAGCTAGAGTCTTAAGGGCTTTATAAAACAAAGATATGCCAGAGATATGTTTGTGAAACGACATGACAAATAGGTATAAGAAAGGTCTTGTGTTGGTGAAGTCCCAAAGCCACAGTGCACTTTGACTTTTACACTTTAAACCATACATCTTTATACATTTTTATTTGAGTTATTTTTTAGTCATTTTAAACATTTTAAACCAAACATATTGACTGAAAAGGTCGTGACTTAATTTGCCTGCCCTTTTACCATTGAGAGAAAAATAAAACATACATCAATCGAAACAACAAAAAGCAAAACCGAAGAAAACAAAGACAACCACAACAATTTACAATTAACAGGTATTATTCCTACCATTTTTATTATCAATAAATAATTATCATTATTTTAATTATTTTCAAATCAAATTATTTGATTAATTATTTAAAGTATTTTAATTAACATTATTTGTTATATATTCAAAAAGTTATTACAATAAAGTGTATTTTGATTATACCACCGTCCAGTCCGTTCCACAGAAGCAGTTTGAGAAATACTCGTCTCTTTAATGTTGTACGAACACACCTTGTAGTTGTATTCTCCCCTTAAATATTATTATAATGTGAATGTTGATAGAAGCGCAGTAAAACAGGGTTGAATAGGTTTAAGTTCTACAGAATAACATTGAGAGGTTGGTTTATGAATAAACGTATACAGAAAAGTGTAACTGAATTGAAATCAAGGTTCTTGATTGACTTGGTGCCATTTACCTTTACATCTATTGCACTTCATTTGGTTTTGAAGCCCTGTTTAAAACAAAAGGTCTGTCACATGTATTACAAAACAATAATCATGGTTCCAGTAGTTTGTGTTATTTATATTTGAATAACTAACTAATATCCTCTGCAACCTTTTCAATGAGTTCTCAATTGTACCTACACTTTTACTTTTTTTTGGTTTATTTCTTAATAGAATATGTTGAGAATAAGTTTTATGTATAGAACTCTGGATATGCCCACTGTCAAAAACAAGAACACTTTCAATCCTGTCATTCGAGTGGCCACAATTAGATTCATACAATATGCTCCAAACTTACTATACTTTAACAGTTTTTTTATTTAACAATGTTGGTCCCATTATACGTAATACATAATAGTCTTCACAAGTCACGGCAAGTAACACTAAACCAATTCACCACATCAGTATACACGTATATTGGTTTGAAATACAGTGGCAGAACTTGTGTCTGTGTTTTACTTTGCTTTGCTTTTCTCTGTTTATGTTTTATACTTAAACAACAAATAGTGTAATATTGCATTTTTGCTCCATTAAATCTGGTTATGTGAGAGTGAATTGTTATCTATCATTGCCAATGTCTAAATGTCAGCTCTGCAACTAACTGGCCATTGTCCAGGTTGTACCGCACCTAAGGCCCAAAGCTGCTGGGATAGGCTCTAGTCACCCGCGACCCCTAATGAGAACAAGCAGAAGAAAATGAATGAATGAATAAATCTGGATATAATACAAAAAATAAGCTTGATTTGGACTTGTTCAGGACAGAAGGGATGACTTGGACTTTAAGGAATGATGACTTGACTGGGCATAGCATCTTAATTTTTCAAATTTGTCGACTTTCTTTGGATTTTGAGCCGTTTCCAGGGAGCAGTACAAATTAAAAAGAACACAGTTGGACACACATACAACCAATCAGAGAAATGCAACATCACATAAAGCCCACCACTTTTAGATAAATAGTTAATGTTGAAATGTGAAATGAATTCCTGCATGTGTGAACTGGTGTCTAGAGAAGGGGTTTATTGACTTGAACTGTAGACTCCAACAGTGGAATTTATAGTCACAGTTTTATAGTTTTGGACAAAATGGCTGTCAAGCAGTACATACACATTGCATTTTTTTATACCTCATTCTCATTTAGGGCTAAATACTCCATTAGATGCATCTCTGAGCCTTACATCCTTCAGCTTCGTCCCATTTTCTGTCTCTGTTGTGAAGCCAATTATATAGAAGCATCTGTAGGAAACCAGAGAGCATCGGTGTCTTTCATAATTGGACCGATATGGCTTAACAAACAGAGCGTTCATTTATACCTCTTCCCACCTCAGCGTCGTCATTTAGACAGCGCTAATGTGTTAAATGCCCACAACAAAAGCCTGGATGTCTTGCCATTTTCTGCTTCCCTACTGTTCTCCCCACATCTCCGCGGCTGCTAAATTAGACCCAGCCAAATGCAAAAATTAGGACGCCGAGGCCAGATGTGATATCTGTTTATTGCACTGCGGCGTCAGGTAGATGTTAAAAAAATAACGAAGGAATCAAAACCTCATTGGATTGTGAACTCATTTGGATTCACTGATGGTGGCCGACTAATCATTTGATCCCGTTTGAAGATGTTGCCAGGAGAGCTGTTGTAAATAGGCCAGAGCTCGAGTCCTGACGTCTAGTGTGCAGTGTGTGTGTGCGTCGATATATGTGTGTGTCCCTTTCCCTATAAAAGCAATTTGCCCCATGCCCGGTCTCGGCAATGAGCAGATGCTACCATTGTAAATGATGATGCGAGAGGCTGTAATAAAGAGTTGATAAACACAGAATTACTGCTGGGCCGTGGGCTCGGGACTCAGAGGGAGGGGACGCTCACTGAAACACAAGAAGAAGAAATGAGACAGTGCAGTGTTACTGACTAAAGCCTGGACTAAATGTCATTAGAGGTAAATGTATGACGTGTGTTGTCTTCCCCAAGGCTTAATGTAGTGTTGTGGGGGTCATATAATAATGATAATGATGTTGTTTTTTAGACCGGCCTTGGTCTGGATTTTGTAACTGTTTTATGCTGGTATCTATTCTAATGTATCACTTATCACTTGTGCTGGTCTTGTTTGCAAGGTTATAATTTTATACCATTAACATGAAGAGAAGAACAAGATTAGATGTTTTGCCCCCACAGCAGCCTGCACTTGGAATAGGATTTAACAAATTTTAGCTGCAATGGAACCAAATGAATGATTAAAGACAAAAGAAGTCAACAACAAAATACAGTAAACATTAAGTGGTACCATAGTCTAAACATCTTAACATCTTCTAGCATTGTATCTTTTACTTTAACTATGGCAGAGTGGTTAGCACTCCTGCCTCAGGTCGTGAGTTCAAAACCTGGCCGACTCAAACATTCTCGGCCGACTCCAGTCTTTCTGTGAGGAGTCTGCATGTCCTCCAAGTGTTACTGTGGGTTCTCTCCGGGTACTCCGGCTTCCTCCGGCTTCTGGCTACATCCAAACACATGCATGTACAGGTTAATTGACAAATCTAAAGTGTCCCTAGTGAATGAATGTGAGAGTGAATGGTTGTCTGTCACTGTCTGTCTCTAAATGTTAGCCCTGCGACTAACTGGCCACTGTCCAGGGTGTACCCCGCCTCAGGCCCAAAGCTGCTGGGATAGGCTCCAGTCACCCGCGACCCCTAACGGGACTAAGCGATAGAAAAAAAAAAGAATGAATGAATGGTTCCTAAAGTGGAAAACCACTGGCCCTTTCCGCTGGCTGCGAAGGTTTAAAGAATGTTTGCCGAATGTTATGTGTCCATTTTCAACTTCATTATTGGGTTGGATACTGTGAGATTTCATGCCTTTGATGTAACAAATGTTCAAAAATTATCATCATTAAGCAATTTATAACCAACAGCCTAATGTTTTCAGAGAAGTACTTCACATTGTTTTGTATTTTGATTAGAATGCAAATTTAAGTTTGGGAGGATTTTCGGATTTTTAGGTGGCGCTCTCTTGACTTTGAGAGCTGTGTCTACACTATACTATTTTCGACCTCTGGGTAGTTCCAAAGTCCAAAGTCTAGCCCAAATACATCTCTGCAGTAGTCAGCATCACACTTTCTCGTCCATTCCTTTTTACTGAAAATGCTCTCTCTACAGACCAGAAATGGAGCCTGAATTGTTGGTATTTTGGTGCAGTTTTGGGGAATCCAAGAACGAGCCAGGCTTCGAGATCCAGGGGGAAATTAGCCAGTACTTAGCTGCTCACATTCACACCAGGCCCAGCTGGGAGTCGGGCCATGGATCCAAGAAACACATAGATGAAAGACAGAGCAGCGCTGGCGCCGAAGGGAACACTCTCCACTGCTGTCTGCCTCTTTATCTCCCCTTATCTCCCATTCTCTCTTCTTTTTTGAGGAGGTTTTTGATAAACCTCGCGGACGGTCATAAAAGCGCTTGCCCTCGGTGTGTGCTACTGGTCAAAAGGCTGTTTGGTTTTCTCCAGCCGACCAACAAAATGTCCAGTAAACATCAAACAGAGAGAAGAGCAGGGGAAGAATACTACACAATGTTTAAAGGGCGCTGTGTAAAAGGCTGCAGACCTCTGACAAATGTCCTCAGGACAAACTATAGCTGTACTCATAAACAAACAACCCTGTGTCCAATATGACTCAAGGGTCAGAGCATTTACAAAGAGCAGGGTGTAAAGTGGCTTCACAGCTGTATCCCAGACAAAATATAAGAGGAAAAAAACAAGAATAGAAAGAAAAAAGGTGCTACTACAGATAACCTTGCCATCCTTCCTGAAGGCATCTGACCAGGTATCCATGAGCAGATGTCTTCTTATTAACAATTTTACTGGCAAGACTACTTTCCCCCAACAAAAGTAAATATAAAAGTAAAACCACAGTTGGTTTAATATGAAGTAACATTAAGTGTTTAGCTTTCTGGAAGTATGGACGCAGAGAAAAATAGTGTTTTGTTGAATTAAAAAGCAGCACTGATTATTTGACATTTGGATTAGCTTGACCATATTTCCCAACCTCAGAACTGGACACTGTTAAATATACTAGTTTGCCCCATTTTGCCCCCTGACAGCTCTAATAGGTAACATATGGATTGTTACTTTTATGTTCCAAATGGTTAAATTTGAAACAATGGGGATAGGCACAGGGACATATAAACGGTTTGTTTATTTACTTCATAAATTTAAGGTTAAAAAAAAAAATCACGGCACGCTTTTGAAGAACTCTGTCCCCTCTGCCATCGATGCACTGAACCGTCTGTGACCTTGTGTTAATCTTTGTGAGAAACACATTTTTTTTCTTATCACTTACACATGACAAAGTATAGTATTATTGTGACTGGAACAAAAAAAAAAAACTCAATGCAGTAAAATAACAAAGTAAGACAGACATGATTTATTTACCACATTTCCAACCATTTCCAATATCACTGGGTTAATTACAGTCTAAAGTTGTGAAAGCACTGTTAAAGTTTTTTGTTGCTGTATAAATGTTGCAGCCCGAGCCATCTTTGAGCTTAGTTTGAGCGGCAACTGTCCAAAAAACGGGAAACAGTGTATACATGCCGCCATATCTCAAATTTCAAATTATTTTTCAGTTCTCCAGGTGGTGTGTCTAGGTTTCTCAAAACCAAGAAACTGGTTTATCCTGGTTTCTGAAATAAGGAGAGGATGTTATGATGTTACATGCACAAGAAAAATAGAAAACTTAAAAAAAATAAAAATAAAACTGGGAAACATGTAAACGCAGTCAGTGTTAAGATTTGAGATTTAAAAAAAACTTTGGAAAGGACATCTTTGAAGTTTTAGGTTACTTGGCAGATTTTTGTGCAGTTATTTGTCTGGATTTCTTGTACAAAGGAGCAAAACTCTGCTTATAGACCTTCAAAATGACAAAAGTGTTCAAATAAAGACAACTAGACTAGATTTAAACCTCAGTTTGAGCCATGCTTCTTGAACCCAGGCTTCACTTTTACATAACCACTTCGTCCACTTTTTATACATCCTATTGTGTGAACAAATCCAAACAGCAGCTCAAACATGCTTTGCATAAAACATATCCATATTCATAGCTTGTATTTATCTATAGAGGCTTATTTTCCTGCAGCGTCTGTACATAACTCATGTTAATGTTGCAGATTATTCAGTGCTGTCACAATAAACCGATATGACAAACATGACAACAAGACGCCGGCTTTTTCTAAAAATCCAGGTTTAGTCATTTTGATGCAAATATTCAAAAGCCCGTGTTTCGAAGCTTGTCTCATCTGGAGAAAAAAAAAATAGGGAGGACAAATCTTTGCTCGGAGCGAGACTGTGTTTCGACAGGAAATGTCCCGAGGTTGGATGAGCCACAATGTGAACGCTTTGCTGCCAATGCTCAAATCTGATCCTTAAAGTTTATTTTTGTCTGTTTCTTACTCGTTTCTTAACTCGTTTTCTAAACAGTCCATGGTGTAAGATGCAGGGATTGTGACATAAAAACAAACCGACCACAGAAAGTCACTAGCTCTGTTCAGAACTTGCTCTAAAGTCCTTGTTAAATGACAGATTTCTAGTGTTCATTGTTTTACCGACTGGAACATCCATAATCCCATTCTTTCACAACTATTTCCACTCAATATGAATCCTTTTCAAACAGTTCTGTTAGCTCATATAGGGCACTAATAATTAGCTCCACCACTAGACAAAGAACAATAACTGTTTTTACTGTATTAAAAAATAAAAATAAAAAATGCTAATACCGTGGCATACCATTCACGGAAAATAAGCTCATGAGACAAAACCAGAAAGTGATTATGTTCCTTTATCTGGAAGAATTTTCTTTGTATTTCATTTTCAGTCATTTGTACACATGACGGACTGTCAATAACTATCCTGGACACATCTGTAACTCAGCCTGTCCTTCTGTGCTTCTCCCTGAGGTGTCTCTTTTTCCCCACGGCTGTGTTTTTGACCCCGATCAGACCCTGATGGAGGGTCTAAGGTCAGGGGGTGTTGTCTGTAAAGCCCTTTGAGAAAATTGTTGTTGTGATATTAGGCTTTATAAATAAAATTAAATTTTACTATTATAACAAACCAAACATTAACCTATGCCCAATTTACCAGGAATTAAAAGCATTTTAGGCTGTATCCATAAGACCGTGATATTTTATCTCAAGGTTATCACACCCTCAGACTCTCATCCCTGCCACCATCGTCTTCTGTCAGAAATTGAACAACCATTACATTCTTTGGGAATACAAATCCATTTGACTGTGGCTTTGAGACTTAATATGTTTACATTATAATTTCACATTAGATTATAGCTATATTGATTTTCTCCCACTTCAGTTCATTCCAGTGCCGGTATTTTTTTCCCATCATCTTGTCGCTCCAACATCTCTCCAAACCCAGCTGAGTGTGGACTTCTCCTCAAGCTGTGACGGCAATAGCTTCTCAATTTGTCCTGGCACAACACGGCATTTTCATCCTAATGAACGGCAAATGGTTTACTATTAGAACTAAGGGCGATTATTGGAGGGAGGGGGTTTTCTGCCGCCCTCTAATCTTTCATTTAAGGGACTCACTGCGGGACCCCTTTATGGGACCCTGAACGCCACAGGCCACGTTTAAAGTCATTTATTACATGTAAAGACACATCTGCAAAGAAACGTCAGCTCGTCAGAGATGTGTGTTTTCATCTGTTTACATGATACTAACCAAACAGATGGGTTTGTTCACTAATGACCAGCGTGTGCTAATTACTGTCTCTAAAGGCTGGAGGCTTTATCTGTGCCCCAACAGATCCTCTCGACCAATCAGAGCAGAGTATTGATATATTTCTAAATGTATCAAACAAAGAATCCAGCTGCTGCACAAGGAAACCTTAATAGTGCAAAAGTCGTTTAGGTTTTGTTGTGGTGTCCAAAAGTCTAGTGGATTAAAATGGAATCAATAAGTTACAGGTTCAGCCGATATGTTAGATGTAAAAAATGCCTTCCATGTTGATGTCTTTCAACTGTAGATGGTACTGCCCTAAACATGAAGGCCGAAACACACCAGTGACACATCAGGAAGATGTACAGCAACTGACTGAACCAGTGCCAATTATAGACAATAATAGTCCAGTTGCCCGAGAGACAAAATCCTGTGGTTGCTGTGTTAAGGTGGTTCACTTGGATCAGTGTGAAGTGTGCTTCACCAGAAAGCACAAACACACACAACAAAACAATCAACTCTGTATTTCATGCTCCTTTTTAAATAGTCTACAGCAGCGGTTCCCAAACTTTTTTTCCTGCGCACCCCCTTCTATGTCCCAACCGGGTTGGCGCACCCCCAATCCCCACTTAAAAAAAAAAAAACAAAGCTTTGTTTTATGTTTAATCATGCGCAAATAACCAAAACACGCATGACAATAACAACATCAACAAAGTTTCAATATAATGCAACAGCTGTGTGTGTGTGTGTGTGTGTGTGACAGACACAAGCTCAGTAACAGAAAGCACGTTTATTTCCAGCCGCATAAAGAAACATTGCAGCAAAGACCTATTAAATGACCGTGGAGCTAGCATCATTATCATCATAACACAACAGTTTTTGTAAATTAGAACGACAGTACATTTTATTAAATTGCAATGACGTTACAAACGATCCACAACATTAAAGACAATAAGCTCCGAAATAGATAAAATAAATAAAAACGAGGATCAATCTGAAACCTTTCAAGTGCGAAATTAAAATTAGCCTACACACAAACCAAAACATAATTAAGTAACAAAGAGTATAGGCTCAAACATAAAATAAATTAAAAGAGGATAAAAGAGGATCCATCTGTTACTTTTCAAGTCCGCGCAAAGTCGCTCAGCCTGCAGCGAGAGAGGGGGTGGGAGAGACGGGGAGGAGAATGTGTTAGTGTTCCCAGTAAGCCTATATGTAGCAATAATATCAAATACTTACCCATATTAATGCGACGGGTGGGCTAGCATCTTGGCACAAAGCTCTTCGAAGTTTGGTGCAATGGAAGAAAGTTTAAGCCTCAATTCCTTCTCAACAACATCCAGTCTTTGCCGATGTTTAGTTTTAACTGCGCGAAACCATAGCAGAGAAACCAGCCTCTCAAGGCTGCTTGTGGCCAAGACTGTGTATGATGTCAGTGACTCGGTCCAAAATCCACAAGTGGCTTTCGTTTGAACTGTAATTGCAGTGCTCCATCAGATGACAGCTCTATCAGCTTCTCCTGCTCGTGTATTTAATGACAGTGTGTGTGTGTGCAGGGAAACTTTGTCTACGCTGTGTATTTAGAAGACAGCAGCTCTTCTTCTTCAAATCAAAAACTAATAAATTATAGTTTTTTATTTAAAATAAAAGTGATTACAAAGGAAATGTTTAATGTTCAAGTTTTTTTATTGTATGGCCATTACATTTTTCTCTCAAGCACTTGAGCTTGCGCACCCTGTGTGCGCTGCACTTCACTTTGGGAATCCCTGGTCTACAGGCTCTACCAACAAGAAAAAAACAAAATGTTAATAAATATTTTTTTATTTGAAAACAGACAAACGTGTGTATGTATGTAACACTGTGTGTGTGTGTGTGTGTGTGTGTGTGTGTGTGTGTGTGTGTGTAAAACCTGTGTGTGTGTCTGTAAAACCTGTGTGTGTGTGTAAAACCTGTGTGTGTGTGTGTGTAAAACCTGTGTGTGTGTGTAAAACCTGTGTGTGTGTGTAAAACCTGTGTGTGTGTGTAAAACCTGTGTGTGTGTGTAAAACCTGTGTGTGTGAGTGTGTGAGTGTGTGTGTCTCGGTGTGTATTTAAACGTGTGTGTGTTGGTGTCGGTGTGTATTTAAAATTTGTGTGTGTGTCGGTGTGTATTTAAACGTGTGTGTGTGTCAGTGTGTATTTAAACTGTGTGTGTGTGTGTGTGTGTGTCGGTGTGTATTTAAACTGTGTGTGTGTCTCGGTGTGTATTTAAACTTTGTGTGTGTCGGTGTGTATTTAAACTTTGTGTGTCTCGGTGTGTATTTAAACTTTGTGTGTGTGTCGGTGTGTATTTAAACTTTGTGTGTGTGTGTGTGTCGGTGTGTATTTAAACTTTGTGTGTCTCGGTGTGTATTTAAACTTTGTGTGTGTGTGTCGGTGTGTATTTAAACTTTGTGTGTGTGTGTGTGTCGGTGTGTATTTAAACGTGTGTGTGTGTCGGTGTGTATTTAAACTTTGTGTGTGTGTGTGTGTCGGTGTGTATTTAAACGTGTGTGTGTGTCGGTGTGTATTTAAACTTTGTGTGTGTGTCGGTGTGTATTTAAACGTGTGTGTGTGTCGGTGTGTATTTAAACTGTGTGTGTGTGTGTGTGTGTGTGTGTCGGTGTGTATTTAAACGTGTGTGTGTGTCGGTGTGTATTTAAACTTTGTGTGTGTGTGTGTGTGTCGGTGTGTATTTAAACTTTGTGTGTGTGTGTGTGTCGGTGTGTATTTAAACGTGTGTGTGTCGGTGTGTATTTAAACGTGTGTGTGTGTGTGTGTGTGTGTATTTAAACGTGTGTGTGTGTGTGTGTATTTAAACGTGTGTGTGTGTGTGTGTGTATTTAAACGTGTGTGTGTGTGTGTGTGTGTGTGTGTATTTAAACGTGTGTGTGTGTGTGTGTGTGTGTGTGTGTATTTAAACGTGTGTGTGTGTGTGTGTGTATTTAAACGTGTGTGTGTGTGTGTGTGTGTGTATTTAAACGTGTGTGTGTGTGTGTATTTAAACGTGTGTGTGTGTGTGTGTGTGTGTGTGTGTGTGTATTTAAACGTGTGTGTCGTGTGTCGGTGTGTATTTAAACGTGTGTGTGTCGGTGTGTATTTAAACGTGTGTGTGTGTGTGTGTGTGTGTATTTAAACGTGTGTGTGTGTGTGTGTGTGTGTGTGTGTGTGCGGTGTGTATTTAAACGTGTGTGTGTGTGTGTGTGTGTGTGTGTGTGTGTGTCGGTGTGTATTTAAACGTGTGTGTGCGTGTGTGTGTGTGTGTGTGTGTGTATTTAAAGCCCACACACTCGGTACAGGTGGGTGAGGGGGAGGTAATTAACAGTGACATCTCTTTGCCGGGTCTAACCAGCCTCTCGCCTCTGTCTCAGGCTAAATATATCCCAGCTCCTCATTCCAGCTTATTATCACTTCATCAATGCTTTATTTACCTCCGTATCACATCGACACTTCTCCTACATTACATCACTTCTAGAAAACATTACTCCTACTATTCATTTTCCACTCAAAGCAAGAGTCTGTCGAAGATTGTCTTAATTAGAAAATTAAGTTTTTGCTCTCATTTGACGGTCTCAGAACATATATAGTGTGTACATATAGGTAGGCTGCAGGACACTTAATGAGTTATTGTATAACTGTGAAATACTTAGAGATGTTTTTTCCAACTTTAAAGCCAAAATGTAATGTTCGTAGTGAAAGGCAACAAGTAATGAATCTAATGGTGGCAAAGATTTCACGTTTTGTCTTTAATATCAAAGAGTTGCCAAAGGACCCATTCAGAGCGTGTTATTGGTGCTGTGTGGACGGACAGTGGATTTTGTTCTCCTGTGAACTGTGATATTTCTAAAGGGAAGGAGAAAATATCAGATTGGTGAATGACTGCATGTAGAAAGACGTGTTGATCAGTTTCTTTCATACAGCTTCTATATGCTATATGCAGCTTCCTTGTCTACACAGGTATCTTTAAAAAACATTGTTTTTTCTGTGTGTTCTGGTCTCCTGTACAAACACACAAACACATACAATGTTTTCATTCCTGATCAAAGAAACCTCTTCAAAAGTCATTCAGTGTGAAGACTTTCAGCAACTGGAATGACTAGCTTTTTCTAAACGCAGCTCAGTTGGCACATGCTCCTTGTTGTTTTGTGTAATGAGCATGTGCATACCCATGGAAAACAATGGTGCAGTACTTGGTTTAAAAAAAAAAGAAAATGAGTTTAGGCTACAGTTTTTGTTATTTTGTTGTGTAAGACAATCAAGACAATCCATTTAATCAAAACGAGGTTGTGTGGATCTGGGTTGTGGTTTATCATGACTTAGTAATCTGTTTTATTAGAACTTTCTGATGGTTACAGCCATTAAATTGGCTTCAAGCTGGATTTTCCTGTACATTGGGTTGTCTGCTAGACAAGTAACACGTAACTGTTTGGCTCACAAATAGACGACAACAATACAATTAACAGATCAATTCAAGTTGTAAGGTCAGTTCAGTTTTAAGAATAGAACGAGTCGCCTCTGCAACTGCACATTTCCTGAAATCGTGAGGGTTCTAAACTCTTCCACTCAGCTGGGTCTTCTAGTAGGACTTCTCACAACATACCAGATGTGTCTGTGGAGAGTCTCAGTCATTCAGGATATATTCATTAAAAAGCGGCAGTAGCTCAGTGGGTAGAGCGGTCGTCTTTCAACCGGAAGGTAGGCGGTTCGATTCCCGCTCTCCCCACAGTTCATACTGTCGTTGTGTCCTTGGGCAAGACACTTAACCCACCTTGCCTCCAGTGACTGTAACACTGGTAATGTAATGTAAGTCGCTTTGGATAAAAGCGTCTGCTAAATGAATAAATGTAAATGTAAATGTAAAAAGGTTTAATTAAGTCATCTTAAGACATAGGCTCTAAAGGTAGAAGAGTGCCTTCTTTAAAACCTTTTTTTAACATACCAGATACTTACTTTGTTTTTAACTGTTGTGTTGTTTTAATAAAGTCTACTACTTAATGCATGGGCATGTGTTTGTGACCTTAATTTCTGCACAGTGACCAGCAGACGGCAGGGTTGTAGCATCCTTTATGTTCGCCCCATCCCCCAGTACTCCCCCAAAACACACACACACATGTAAATCTACAAGCCTCTGAGGGCAGTCGATGGAGAGGAAACAGACTCTGGCAGCGATGGGGGAACATGATAACCCTGTCCCGCTGCAGGTCTAGGGTCCTGTTCAGAGCCGAGCACAAAGTCTGAACCCTGCCAAATCCTGCTTTTCAACAGGCCTCCTTCGAAACAAACCCCAAACACTGAAAAAGCACGAAGCCAGGTCCAAATGTGTGCACGGGCATCGGGCCAACGTGTGTTTTTACGGCCTTGAGTCGAAGCCAAAAGAGGGATAGGTAGAGGTTACAGAGGTAAACACGAAACGAATCAAGAAGAAAGGCGCTTCTGAGGTCTACAGTGAGGTCAGGATTTGGGGGGTTTATGAAAAATTAGTGCAAAGGAGGTCAATTGAGGCTAAGCTCAAACGCTGGAGAGTTTGAGAGAAGAATAAAGAGGAGTTTTATTTGGAAATGCAAAGACGGTAAAAGAGGAAAAACAGGGAAAGAGGTGAAAGACAAAAGCAATGAGGACAGTGATTGGAGCCAAAACAACAAATGTGAAGAGATGATGTAAATGCAGTGTGCAAATGAGAGAACTGAAAAGAAACATTTAGCGTTAGTTTTACAGTGAAGCATCAGTGCCCACCTGGACGCTGTAATGGGAGCCAAATGTTGAGAAGTCTGGTTGTTACATCTCTGGCCTCCAGCCGTCGAGGGAGGCTCTGGGATGAGATCTGGAGTCTGAAGAACTGCAGCTAACCAAGGATTACGTTTCCACTTCCTGCCCACTCCCCAAAGCTCAGGGCTGATAATGTGGGACATGTACAGCGCTCATTTTCAGACTTTAACTGTGAATTCACATTATCACATATAACACTTTTGATGTATGTTACATAAGCTAAGATGGCTGAATCCAAATCTTTACTTTAAATCTGCACAAAATGCATTCAAATAAAAGAAAGTGAGAATGCATCTACAGACACTAGTTCAAGTAAAACTCTAACCAGTCTTGTATCCTGTGACATTGCATTGTAACATTAGCATTCTTAGTCAGTAGAAGGTGGGACCAGTGGGTAAAGCCTAACTGTGGAAAACCCTTGGTCATCTTGAGTAGGCTATGAAACAGGTAAACTAATAATAAGCCACTTTGCAATGTCACTTGTTGTTGTCTACTTATCCACTGTAGGGCTGTACAATATCAGAAAAACATGCAACACTGTTAGTGACAAAATTACTTACCATTGTTAAATCTGCCCTTTTGGAAAGATTACGTTTTTAAATTGTGTCGAAGAAACAGTGTCCAAGGCTAATGTTGCTTGTCACATTGGAGTCTGATCTTTTTAAATTAGTTTTAAAGCCTGTTACTGTATTAGTGCAGTAAAAAGAGACATCTAGCCTGTTTCATTTATACAGGACAGAAAAGGGACTCATTTCAGGACACACAGTGTACTTTTATTAAGTTCTATTGATCAATATTACTTTATGATCTAAATTCACCATACAGGTATTTATAAAGACATCCTTTAGCGTATGGAAATTGACTTACTGACACACAAAATGTATTAAAACAAAACAATGTGCAGTGTTTTTGGAGCATTATCCATTCATCCATCTTTTTCAAATAACCCGGGGCTGGATCCCGGGGGCAGCATTCTAAACCGAGCCTCCCTCTTTTTAGACACTTCTGGGGGACTACAGAGGCGTTCCCAGGCCAGCTGAGGGACATGTGAAGAAGTGAAGGAGCAGCGACTCCACTCCGAGCTCCTTCTAAGTGAGAGATCTATAAGGCAGCACCCAGCCACTCAGTGGAGAACGCTCATGTCAGGCCCTTGTATCAAAGATCTTGTCCAAATGACCCACAGCTCATGACCAAAGGTGAGAGTAGGAACGTCGATCAACTGAATCTAGAGCTTTGCGGACTTTGTCTGAACCAAGCTTCTGCTCTGGCTGTACAAAAGCAATGGTCAGTTTGTCTTCTGGGCATTTAAAGTAACAGAAACTAACAGCACAAGCGGCTTCATCCTCTTGTTTCAGTGACAAACTATAAAGCTGTGTTGTGAGATGCAAATAAACACCATTAAAACATCTTTGGCTGATGTATTCCATTTAATTTAACTGAAAACTACCTTATACACAATGCACCATGTAAAGAAGAGGGATTACCTTTGCTAAATCTTAATTTTGTTTAGTCTCTGGTCAAGTTTTGACAGTTCCTATACTTCTTACCTCACAGTGAAGTGAAACCACGCTGATTAATTGTGAACTTTCCATAAACCTTTTGTCTATAAAGTCTTTGTTATTTGATCAGTGCTTTCAGAAACACACCGTCTCGTTGCAAACAATCAGACGTCTTGGAGTAATAGAGAATTCAAAGAAAGGAAAAACACAGTAATAAAAGCAGATATGTTTATTTGATATGGAAATATGATACATATGCATCGAGGGTTTATTAATTATTCATCTTGTCTTGTTTTTGGTGGCAGATCTGTGATATACATTATGTATTCTCTTCTTCTGACAGATGTATCTTTGAAACGGTGAGAAGAAAGAGATACAGGAGGAAAATGGAAGAACGGCTTGTCTCTCACAACAAAAGGATAAAAACTTCATTAAACGGACGAATGACAGAAATGTGAAGCGCGACGACAGTTTCAGACACAATAAGGACCTGACGCCGTTTCATGTTCGAGACAACGCAGAACAAAGAAAGCCATATTTGGACTCCACAAGCTCAAACTGACCTGACGTCTCATAAATGATGTCACCTGCCTTAACTGTCTTTAGGAGAGTCTATAATCAGCCACAAACTGAAGAAGGGGTCCCACTCTTTTCGAGGACTCTTTTATGAATCTCTGGCTGAATAATAGACTGCAGCAGACTCAATATTTTATGTCCCTCCAGTGCTTATAACATTAGAAGTCGTACTTATGTAGGTATTTTGACTGAGGTGTTCAATAAACATTATTGTCTTTTGTGATTCTGTGTTTTTTACCCAAAAACCCTTCAGGACAGTCTTTGGTTTAATTATTATTTAGTAACTTTTTCAAAAACAAAGCCCTCTTGTTCTTTTCAGTGAGATGCTTTTTGTTCCCAAAGTCACACAGTAGTTTCTTTGCTACAGACAGACAGAGTAAAAAACAAAGGAACTAATAAAGAGACATGGTAAAGGTCAGAGGTCATATGGAAGCTCCAATAGCTTCCATATGATAGACGGACTTAATAGACGACTTAATAGACGGATGTCCAAAAAGAGGCCATCAGTTTCAGAATGTAAACAAAATTCCAAAAATTGTTTGATAAAAGAAAATTAACACAAGACAATTTCATAAAAGTAATATATGCCCAACCTAAGGTAAAGGCACAAACGTTTGGCTAGGCTTGATGACAACCAAACAAATGGGAGAGTTCAAAACATGTCCATTTAGTTTCGTAAAGCTAATACAGCCGCCTGTGTTTTCCTCACTGCCGCTCGTAGCTGACTCTTGACTCTGCTCTGAGCTGTTTTACATCCATCCACTGTAAATCTGTTTATTCCAGTCCATCAACACGGATCGATAATGTTCAGTTCCTCGTCGTCTCCCCTGCTCTAAAGCGAACCGTCAGTAAAGGCGTTACATAAAGGCTCTACTCGAGGGTCAGCGCTAGGTTACGTTTGTGGAGGCTGTTCCGGCTGGCCACTGTTTTTCTGCTTTTCCCTGTGTTTCTGATGTAGACTGTTGTTATCGGCAGTGGCTGGTCTCAGCATTGTTATTAATGTACTTACTGTTCAGTTAATTTTAACTACATTTATGCTAAGTAACAAATAATAGTGACAATTCTGAAGCTTGTGTTTCAATACAGTGGTCAGCTACCACTTCTTTATGCCTGTGAAAAAAGAACCATTTAATCACCTCACAGCAGACCGTGAACAGAAGCTTTGTCCAATCACAGCTCGCTTCAGGAAAAAAGGAGCGCTCCCATTGGTGGACACTGATGTCAATAAGGAAGTAATGGCTGGTGATAAAACAGTGTATATTCTGCTCTGGATATGTTTTTTTTTTTTTTACAGAGAAACAGCACAAAAAAGAAACATGCAACAGGAATAAATATTAGCTTCAATCACAAAATGTTCAACGAGGAGGAGATAATTGTTAAACGCTTCAGTCGGACACTAAAGTCAAATAAAGGTCAGTTCTAAGCTTCCATTTGCTGTAATATATTAATTTTTTGTGAAGAAAAAATTGGTCCGGTTTTATTTTTTTAAGAAAAAAAAAGTAGGAAGATAAGATAAAACCTTTTTTAGTCCCACAGTGGGGAAATGTTACTGTTGCGTCAGCAAAAGTACAGTAAGAACAGCAACAAACAATAAATGAAAAACTATGCTAAAACAACATAAACTGAAACAGACTATGCTTCTGTACAGTTTATGGATATAAATAAATAGTAGTAAAAAGTGTATATAAGGTTGTAATTAAAAAAAAAGCTTTTGGAGGAGAGTGGCATCTAAGAACCAGATTTGTCTCGGTCAAAGTATTAAAATATTAGTGTACCATGTCCAAACTGTGAGAGTTAAAATAGTTTGTTGGAAGCAACATTAGTGATTGACGCAGGGCCGTCTAAACAAAGATTATTACCATGATGTAAACATGATGTCATTCTTTTAAATGGTCCACCTTTGGTTTCTCCTTTAGACCAAAAATAAACTAAACTAAACTAAATTTGTTTAAACATGACCCACTTTACTAAAATATCCAACTTCAAAAACCTGCATTTAGCTATTCCTTTACTAATGTGCTGTTGTGCTAGTGGTCATCTCAGCTCAAACAAGTAAAACACATTTTTTTGTTGGGATATGTTTATTTTTATGATACATTTTAGTTTATCCTTGTTGTTGGTGCAAAATTTGTGATTGTTTTTATATAATATTTTTCTTGTGTGGGGTTAAAGAACTTTGATCTTAGGTAATCTTGACCCAACTACTTACTATCCAACTTAATATGTAAAAAAAAATAAAGTAGGTAATGTCTGTTTGAAACAAAGACAGTGCTCACAGATCCTCTCACACCGTGTGGTGGTGGAGGTCCACTGGGAATAGTCTGTGTGTTTGTGAGCTCGGAGGTAAACTGTAGGCGGGTCATCTCTCTTAATGTGGCCCGTGTCATCAGTCGCCGTGACAACAGCGGATGATTGGGCCGATACATATGAAACAGGCTGCCATGCATAAACATGGTGAGGAGCGGGGTTATGTTTGTGGGGGAGGAGTGAGCCGTACCTGGACCTCTCTCTTTATTATTCATGAACCCCCCCTCCTCCTCCTCCTCACGTCACATGACAGCTCTGTCCGCTCTCAGCCCCTCCCTCTGAGCTGATGGATGGGGACAGGCTCAGTGTCCGAAGGCTCAGGATTAAGATCAAACACCGGCCGACATCATGCATTGTCATCTTCAGGGGATGCCTTTGCCCACACACTCTCTAAAAACCTGCTCAGGAATAAAAACACACACATGTCCTGTACAGATTTCTTCTAGTGTTGAGCAAATTTGAGTAGTGTAACTTTAATTTTAAACAGCAAATCTGCAAATGCTGTTTTGACACTAAACACTGCAAGTGTTAAGGGCTGCTTATGAAACACTTTTTTTTCATGTTGTTAATAGTAACTATGTTTATACAAATGTAAGTTTTGAGAAGCACTACTAAAAACTAAACTAGATTGCTAAGCAACACAAAGTTATATGGCTCTTTTATTGCTAAATGGAAATCTGGTGGGTGAATGGGACAATGTCTTTAAATACTCCTCTTTAATTCATTATTATTTCATAGTTTTTATTGAATCACATTCCCTACATTCCCTCTGAGTCCCCAAATGATAACAAGACAATGAGTCTAATTTAGCTATATTTTCCCGAAGCCCTGGCTCTGGCTGTGCTTCTGCTCGTGCTGCGTTCAGTGTCAGAGAGCAGGAGTGAGTGGGAGGTGGGAGTAGCTGCTCTTCTTCCCTGGCACTGAACTTGACCCCGGTGACCTCTTCATAATGAATGAATTGAAAACATGTCCCTTTGGAATGTGCTGCACTGAGAGGATGTTGGTGCGGCACACAGTCCCTCGTCTTCTTCAAAAGAAAAATTTTAATATTTCTGTAAAATATGAAGCAATTGTAATCATTCAAATTTCATATTATGCATAGCAGAAAATATCTTTCTGGTATCAGGTTCTCATGTCATTATTTTACTGTGGGATCAGACCATTTTAATGCATTGTCCTTTTAATAGCATTTATTTTCAAAGTAAGTAATCTTACGATAGCTGTTTAACTTCTAAATGTGAAGCTCTCTGTCAAATTTAAATAAGTTAAAGTGTTTGTTGGGTATGTCTTTTACAATTACAACAAAAACAAGACATGCAGAAGCTTCAGTTCTTAAACTATAAATCCTCTGAGTTTTATGGAGTTGTTGTTGTCTTGCCGCTGAACTGTGCTGTGGTCAAGCGTCTGCCCTGGTTTTGTGTCGGGTCCAGTAATAACAGGTCGCTGAAGCCACCGACGGTCAGTCAGAGCCTTGAGCCGTGGTCAGTGGGCTCCGACCTGCTCCGACAAAACCAGTGTTGGTTTTCAGAGCTCATTGTGGTAAACACAGAGAGCCACAGGAACATGGAAAGTGTCTGGACTTACTGTGTAGAAAAATAAAATGTTGTTTTCACTACAGCGGCTCAGGAAGGACACCGTATTTGAATGGAGACAGAGGAGAGCCTTTTTTTTTGTGGTTTTCTGAAGGTCATTCAGAGTACGGACCTTTTTTACAAGCACAGGGATGTCCAGAAAAAAATAAAAACTCACAGAACCCTAAATATCAGCAGCTTCACTTGAGTTGTTTAGTTTAAGAGAATTTCTTTCCTGTTTTCGTTTGGGTTGTTGAGGCACATGCAGCGGCCCATTATGGTCCTTCTTGCAGTTGGTGGATTCCCTGAAGGTCAGCCTCAGGTCGGCGGAAGAAGAAGAAGACTGTTGGAGAGCTTTCCAAGAGCAGAAAGAAGTCTTTACTATTTGCAATGACGACTAACTGCACATAACATTACAACAGCAATTTAGAAGAGAAAGAAATGACTTCTGTGTCTGTGGACAGATTTCTTCCCAGTGCCTTTCTTAAAATTGTTAAAACAGTTTTTTGCTTGATGAAATTTTACAAAAGTACAATTTAAATTCAACTTTCCACAATGTACTTTCTCAACTTGAGCGCACTCCTCGTTCTATTCTCTGTTCGCTGCTGCACCATCTTCGTCTGAGGCAGAATCCACCACAAAAACAGGACTAATTAAAATGTCTTAACTTGAAGCTTAATTACCAGGCGGCCAATGAATCTCTTTGTCAGTGCACGTCTTTTTCCCCCTTTTTTCCACGAAACAATAAGACCCCTGTTAAAACTATAATTTACTCTTTGTAAAGATTAGATCCGTGCCGTTTTTTCTTTTTTCTTGTCTAAGTTGAAACGTTAAATCAAATCAAAGAGGAACAATTTGCCTTTCTCTTCATCCAGCGCTGCAGCGATGGTAATGTGACTTTGGGGGTAAAGGGAGCCATAATTTTGCAGCAGGATTAATTTGGAGACATGAGCGATGCCAAATGAAATCCTTGTCAAAACCTGGGTTGGTTCTTTTCATCGCCGCCAAATCTGTTCCCCGCCGCGTCGATGATTTGACAGTCCAGTAGTTTTGGACTTAGTTCCCCCCTGATACCTCCGACATGTTGACATTAAGTGGTTCCCGAGACAGACGGCACCCGTATTTCAATCACCATTAAGCAAAGGATGTTCGGTGTTAGATTTGAACAAGAAAAAAGAAACAGCGATGACAAATGACACAAACAACTGTAATTACATTAGAACCGGAGCGGCAGCCATTTTGTGGTGAGTGCCCAGAGGTAAATACAGTCCACAGGTGACCCTTATATCTGTCAAAAAAACTGGTGTCCTTGTTCATGTCCTTTTGCTTCAGATGTGTCCTGTCGGATAAAAAAACGTTTGTCTTCCTACATTAATACAACCTAAAGGTGGCTGAGCAACAAAAAATAGATGCAATAAGTTAATGTTCAAATTAAATCTGTGAAGAATGCTAATAGATGTTTTTTATCCATTTTCCCTGATTCAGTCATGGCCAAAAACGTGGAGGGTAGTTTAAAACGTTTTCAGGTCATCCGTTGCTCTGTCCAGCAGGGCCAGAAGAAAAAACCTGCTCATTCATGGTGTCCAGAGCAAACAGGTTTGTCTTCTGTATGGTTGCCTTACTTTATCAGTCACAGGCCACTCCTGCAAAAGCTCCATGATTTTTGTGCTTTAACCATTTCAAGCACACATTCTTTGACAAACGAGGAGTTAACCAGTATATTGTGACCACAGTCTAGTTTGCCAGTGGCTGCTGATAGAACTGCAAAAGTCAGGGCTGAAAGTACAAACAAATCTGCATATTTTTCAAATATTCATCATTTCTAGCTCCCGTCCTGTTGCTCTGCCAGTCTCTTCCCTGTCCTCCTTTTCCCACAGATTTGTGCAGAGCTCTTACAGATGTTCCAAAGCAAAGCAATAAATAGTTCTTTTCCGAGTGAGCAGTATTTTTATCCCTAGTCCCTCGCCGTCTCCGAGAAACCCCCCGAACGCCTACGAATCGCTCCTTCTTGTTTCGAGAATTAGTATGACTCTCCACCGCTCACTGCATTCAAATTTACCTTACACAAAAACCACAACCAAACCCAGCCGCAGAACCGCGTCAGCTGGGACTTTAGGAGTCTCATATCTTCCGGATATACCTGCGTACTACACGGCTTACCGCCTATCCACCTCAAATCCAACCAAACAAAGAAAACTATTCCCTGAGCAGGGCTGTCTCTTACCGCAGGCTCCACAAACCACCAGCTGAGCTCCATTTAAGCAAACTTCCAAAGTAGAAATTCATTTTGAGACCTGGAGATCTGAAACGAGGCCGAGGAGACGTCACTTTGAGGACGGTACCTGGTGTTTTTTGGCTGTGAGTGGATTCTGTAGCACATCTTTTTTTTTATCCCAGGAGTCTTTGCTGTCTTGTCCAGCTGTGTTTTGCTGCCAGTTTCTCTGTGGGGTGAAAGTTTCTGCTGTTTAGGAAAGAAAAGTTGGAGCCAAAAAAGTTTCTAAAGTAAAAGTAGCACTTTTTAGACGTTGTTCATAAAAAACTGACTGAGATACTTTGGTCACTGGCAGCTTTTAACATTTAAAAGGAAGGTAAGTGCTATAAATTCATTAAAAATAAGCTCACTTGTTTGTGCTTTAACATTATGCAATGATAAATAGTTCCTATTTGTCTTTTTTTAATAACGGTCTGTGATGTAACACACCAAGATGCTAAATGTTTCCCAATTTTGAGATTAACTAATTCTTTGATTCCAACTGCATCTGCCTTAGACTGATCATCTGGAGTGCTTCCACAGAAAATGTTTTAAAAAAGCAGATTCTTTAAATATATTACTGGAGGTGATTGGATTTATCTTCTGTGAGTAACCGCAGTTTTATCCAATCAGAGCAGCTCCATGTTGTTTACATTAGTATTGGTAAAATGGTCACTAGAGTTTCAAACCTAAAACACGCACAGACCTGTCAGTGGTGCCACATTAGTGGACACACCACCAGTCGGTTCGGACATGGATACAAGAGGAACTTTCTGAAGTTTGTGAACTTCTCACAAGAATCCAGCTGCAGTGTTCAGAAGAAGTAGTTCTTGAGGTGTTCTGTTTTTTTGTCTTTTTTGTTACATTTACATTATTGTACTGCTCAGTTGTAAAGTCTTTCCTTGTCAATAAATATTTTTTTGCAAAATGCACAACAATTTGGGTTTATATTTCACTTTCAATAATTCCTATTAAAGCAGGGACGTAACAGTTGATCTTTCTCAGTGTGACCGATTGTTGCAGAATTCCCAACACATTTTGGACAAACTTCTATTTTTTGTTTGTGTTTAAAGTAATAGGAGGAGGGGGACTTGGTGAGTCTCTGGTCTAACTTTCCCTTGACCTATTTAAAATCCTGATACTGCAGTTGTCTATACTGACTCTGCTGTGGTCCATATGTAGATATTCAGAGCGTGCTCAGGACCTGTCGCCCCACAGCGCCCATACTCCCGGCACAAAAGCAAACTTCAATGCCAAGGGATGATTGAAAACCACTTCAAAAATGAACCTGCAACCTTGGGCTTCAAAGCGAGAGCATACTGCACGAAGTAATACAAGCAGGAAAATATATGAATACATTTTCCTTCATTAGGCGACCTCGGCGTAGGTTACATGGTCATTTCTATTCTGCGCCGACCCTCGAGGTTCACAGCCGCCCCAAAGCCAGTGACGGGCAAACAAAGACTTCAATAGTGGCAGCACAGCGTCGGGAAGACTCTGCTTATCATTTCAAAGGGACAGCCCTCTTCACCTGAGCGAGCGTAGCGACGGACAGGGCTACAAAACTGTCCGGACCGAAAACCAAAACACGAACCATCCATCACTGCTTTTCTTTTATGACTTCCTGTTTGTGACCTTCATCCATAATGTATCTAGTGTTGTAGGTTTGTAAAAAGTTGAATCATAAAATGGCTGTCGGGCAGCGCTGAACTGTCAACAGGAAAATCTTTAATCTGTGTTTAGGCGGAGAAAATGTAAAGGAGGCTGTAGAGTCACTGTAAGGACATCAAAAGTGAACAGTTGGATGATGTTGAAGAAAAAATGTAAGCTGCAAGAAATGCCAGAAGTTACTATTTTTATTTTTTGTACCAACCTTAAAATCTGAACCGGGGGGGGGGTCTCAGTATGTAGTATGTGCTCTACCCGGGTGAGTCTCCGAGTAGCCCCTTGTTTTATTTTTCATTGCAATTACCCATTCAAAACTTGCTGTAACCCTTTGATGGGTCTTGGTCGTTTCATGTGGTATATCATCTTCACTACTACATTATTAAGAGCTGGCCTGAGACTGGGCTGTTTGCAGAATACAGCTGTTCTCTAGTGTCCGTAGCACTGGTGTGTGAATGTGTGTGACTGTAGAGGTGTGTTTGGTGGTGGTCGGAGAAGGTTGAGCGCCGTTTGTATGGCAGCACCCTCTCTGTCTGTCCCAGGTGTGAATGAGTGTGAATGGGGTGAGTGGAAGCACGAAAGTGCTTTGGGTGCCCAAGAAGGGTGCAAAAAAGCGCTATATAAATGCATGCCATTTACCATTTACCATTTGTGATTAAGTAATCCTGGAAGACACTGATCACTGACACTTTTTTAATGAGAGTTGCTTATTGGTAAATTCACTGGCTTTTTTTTTCACATTGACAGGTATAATGCACTGGTTTTGGTTTTGTTTCCTAAATGTCTAATCTACTGTGAAATGTCCTTGTTTCCCACTGCACTTGGAAATGTTCCAAATGTTTCATGATTCCTTGCATAAGACAATCTGATAAAAGTGGTAAGCAGCTCATCTATGAATAGAATAATTATGTTTAATAATGTGAATAACAATATGAAACCCATTTGAAAGAGTCAGACAGTCAATAAACCTGTCTCAAACATATTCTGTCCAATCCGACTAGACTCTGAGTAATGACCATCTTTATCAGTCTGACAAACTTACATTTCTTGTTGTTCAGCCGTCCATCCTTTTGGGCCTGTGCTGTGTCCAGCCCCGCTGCGTCTCTGTCTCCTTCAGCAATTTTACCCCTTCCATCTCCACCTGTATTAACCACTCTCTCACACCTCCCCATCCCATGCCTCTCATATCCCCCCTGACATCCCACATCCCAGACCCATTTCCCATTCGCATTTTTTAAAGCCTCTTCCCAGCGGACCCCCGGTCGGACTCGCAGCGGGGGTCCGTCCAGCCCATCAGACAAGTAATTCACACTCCGACTCATTTGAGTTATTTAGTCTATTACCACCCCTGGCCGGCCCGTTCCCCGCTGCTACCCACTGAGACCGGGACTGGAGGCAGGTACAGAGTCTGCCGTGCTGTCACCTTCATCTGCGGCTGGCACAGTATGTGGGGGGACCACAAGAGATGGCTCCGAATAGAGAGGTGTGCGCCCATCTCCCCACTGGTAGCCGAGTCATTATCGCGCCCCAAAGCCTGATAGATTTACATGACTCTGTCTAGGGACTTGAGAAGACATCACAAAAGTCCCAGACAGTCACACTAATAAAAATCTCTCTTTTTTGGAAACTCTTCATACTTCACACAATAAGTCTCCATCTTTGCCATTGTCGGATTGAAAATAGCCCTTCTCATCAAAGACCCCCTTGAGCTCATCTGTCGAGGGAGAAAACCAATGTAGGATCTGGCTTTTTGGTCTCATTTCAATCTCAAATCGTGTCACTTCCATTCACGTATTACCGTCTGCCCGTCATTACAGACTTTATGAATTTGCTTGAGTGTAATACATTGTCTTGAAAGGCTGGGAAGAAAAAAAAAGCTGGGACACAGAGCAACAGTGGGACTATTTGTGGTGTTATTACGGCTCGGTGGCAGGCTTTTCACGTCTCAGGAACAAGAAGTAATTCAGACACACTGAGTTTAGTCGGCTTTGTGCCACTGAAAGCATTCAGGACTTTAATGTAGACTGGGTGGTTTTAACAAATTAATTTGAACTAAAAGGACTCACTTTCACTAAAGCTTCATGGTTGAATGAGAAACACATGAAAGGCCAATGATATACAAGCTTGACATGTTTATACTTAACCCATCATCTTGAGTTTTCTAAAAAAAAGATAAATATGTTTTAGATACTAAGTGTTTTTGCTCTGAAAACGTTTGTCGTAAAATAATTGGATTTTGAGTCAGTCTTTACTCATGCATCAGCCGTTCATAAAGAATAATGGAAACCGTATGGATTGAATTAATTATTTGGTTTGATTATAAAGTTTTCACAATGGAAAAAGAAAGGACTAGGCGTTTTTATTATTGATAAAAAATGCTTATTCTGTAAAAATACCTTAGAGCAACACTCTGTAACTTTTAGCCACTAGAGGGCGCAGATCCTGTTACATTTACATTTAGTCATTTAGCAGACGCTTTTATCCAAAGCGACTTACAAGTGAGAAAAAACAATGGAAGCAATTTTAACAACACAACTGCACAAAAAACTAGTCAGTTTAAACCCAGCACAGTTTACAAAGCTAAGGATAACAGACTGTCTGGGTTGTTTGTTTTCAAGAGGAAACTATTCAAAACTGGCAAGTTTGGAAGGAAAAAAAACGTGTCTTCTGAAATAGTCGGGTCATTGACTGCGTTTCTAAGAATCCTTAAATCAAGTACGTGATGCTACTAGCTAAAAGTTCTGCGGTGTCACTTTAAGTGGTCAGATTACATTATGGCTGGGCATATTAGTTGTTTGAAACAATAGCTACAAAGGGCAACACATTGCCAAGGCATCTAAACATTTGCATTTTTAGACTCTCCCTTTCTCCCAGACACATGTTCTAAGTATTAGACGTGCAATGTTTATATCATTACCTATTTTTACGTGACCACATAACTCAGTATAACTGGCCAATATATGTATTCATTGTAACAATCAAGTTATGAAAACAGGTTAAACAGTAAGTTTCAGAATGAAGCTGCCTTAACAATAAGCCAAGAACAAGAATATGGAGGTAAAAAGCCAACAGCAAAACTGTTCAATAAGAGTTAACCATAAATGACTGTCCCTCAAGTATACAGACATGTTTGGGACTCATACATAAAGGTATTTCCCTGACTTTTGCCAAATGTTTTATCAATAAGTAATTGACAAAAATGATCTGTATCTTAGTATCTGTATATTAAACTACTTCACTAAAACCTGTCAAAGCTGCAGAGAAAGAAAGTAAATGATTGCCAAAATATTCTAAAATCTTGTGCAGTTAAAAAAAAAAAAGAGCAACTGTGATAAAGTCAATTTGAAGTGTCAATGCCCCATTCCCATCAGAGCGAGGGACACGGGCACAGTGAGACCCCTGAAGGGCCCCGTATGCAGAGCAGCGAGTGTGTCCTCACGTTTTAAATGGTGTGAGCCACACTTTGAACAGAAACAACATCAACACCTGCCTCTGAGCCTCGACCGACGACGAGAGGCCAAACACCAATCGTAACACTCTCCGTCCAATTGACATAAAACACGACCCGACACAGACGCACGGGTTTGAGTGACAGGTCTGATAAACAAACAAGACACGTTAAAGGAAAGGGTCATACAACAATTTCACAATTCATTTTGATTTGGAAGTTGGGAATCACATAAAAAAGATTTATTGTGTCACTCAGCTGATTTCCAAAATGGCTCGTGTGTGTTTTTAGTTATGAATGGATAATGAAGGAGGAGGAGGAGGGGCGTCCCGGATGACTTCAGGTGGAGACAGGTGGGGACGAAAACAGGCGCAGAATTTGAGATGTAAAAGCAGAAAGAGTTACACTTTCTCAATAATGCAGTTTGTCATTAAAAAAAAATACATCTAGAAAAAAATTAGATTAGGGTTGGATATGATCATTGTCCATCTTCATCGGTTCACGTTGTAGATGCAGGGAAATATGAATATTTTGTATATATTGTCCACCTCATTCTTGATATAAACTTACCTCATTTCTTTCACTTTTAGTGTGGACTGTTTTCCCTGGGATCTCTTCTAATAAATCTTACACTGGTCTAAGCCTTGACACATTCTTGATCCCTTTTATAAACATTGTCTAATAACTGACACAAATAAGAGTAATGTGGTTTTGTGTTACACAAGTACCAAACATGTTTCTATGTCAGAAGTAAATCACAAATTGTGAGGCTACAGCAGTTTCCAACATTTGAGGGACTCACTGTAGTGTTGCGTAGAGAATCTTTCAAATGCCAGGGAAGTGGATTTCTGATTTTTTTCCCAATTCTCTTCGTCCAATCAACAGATGGAAATTTGTAACGCCACCTTTAACTAACTGTACCACTTTATTTGTCCCCAGTAGGTGCCCAGAATGTTACAGTACAACCAACAACAAGACTCTAAATACCTTTTGTTGGTAATGTAGGTGCATTTAAAAGTGTCTACTGTTGAATTTAAAACATGGCTCAAAAGTTCCTACAAACCAACCATTCTTCCTCACTTATCTTGTGCACACTCAGACCTCAGCCGTGCACTCTGCTGTCAGTGTGCGACACAGGGAACATCTGTCACATGTGTTAGCTTTATTCAGACAGATATGACACGAGCCCGGCCCTAAAATGACAACAGTTGGAGCTGTGGACTTACTGAGTCACCATCCTCCTTGAGTCTCACTCTGTAATAATCCATTGGTTCTGTTCAGGGCTGATTCCAAACGCTAAGCCCTGCCACAATTATTCAAATCCAGGCTTTTAGTTGCAGCACACCTCTCTCCACGGGCCCATGAGCCGCTAATCTTGCCTTTGGCCTTGCATTTCAAATGGCCTTAACTCCCATAAGGAATGCATATGAAGAGCAGCCACTAGTGCTTTAATCCGTCCTGTTTAAGTTGCTGAAACGTACACCTGTCACGCCGTCTCGCACCGGAGCGGTCGCCAACTGATAGCCAGCCTCTAAATCCATCGGCATGTCGCGTTTTAGACCTTTTTTTTTTATATTATCGTGCTTGTGTGAAGGGGAGGTAAAGGGGGGCTGCCACTCTTTAAACCAGATCCCTTCTCCAGGCTCACCTCTCAGGGAACACGAGGAGTTTTCATCCCTCTTTTGCATTTATCTGTTTGTAATGCGGTTGTAGCACTGCAGTTTTTGTATATTTTCAGTATTTAAGAGTTTATTTGTGCAGAAATAATGTTGGCAATCATAGCAATTCCTGATCATTCATCCTTGTTCAGCCAAAACAACAACCTTTTTCACTAGTCCTTATTTAAACACTGAACTTGAACTGAAAGAAGAGAAGAAAACCCTTCTTTCCTTGACTTCTGTGTAACCTCAGCAGCAGAGACAGTGGAGAAGGTTTTGTTGATGCACAGCTGATTAGTAAAAGGTTTTGTTTCTGAAAAATGTAAAAATGACATCAAACATTAATCTTTGTATCTTTTTGAGAAGTCACCACAGTAAACCTTACTCTACCATCTGACCCTATCCTCTTCTCTCACATTAGTACCTTCATGTCTCCTTCACGACATCTTTAAATCTTCTCTTTGGTCTTCCTCCTCTTCCTCCTGTCCTGAGTCGTCCCTCTGATGGACTCTTTCCTGAACCTGAACATCTCCAGCCCTTCCTTCTGTCTCTTCTTCTCACCACTGTCCTGTACACCTTCCCTTTATTCTTGCTTCTTCTCTCTTATCACACAATAGTAGAGAATAACCCTTAAACGTATAGAATCACCTGGAGATCAATCCTTTATCGGATGTATTCAGAAAAGATGGAGTGGTGGTGCAAAGGACCTCCAGAACATCCAGAGGTTCAAGAAGAAGAAGAAGAAGTGTGTGTTTTGAGTCTTCTTTTGAAAGAGGAATTGTTGGAGCACTTTTGTTTAGAGCATAGTAAGTATTTATAGCTCCTATCTGATCACTTTGATGAGAAGTTCAAAGGTTTCCTGTTCAATTTGGTTCTATGTCTTTTTTACCTAAATGTTTTGTACAACTTTATACAGGATTTATACTATTCTTCTTAAAATATTAAAGATATCTAACTGTAAATACAAGATTAAACAGCATCAATGTAAAAATTTACACGATGGATACTTTGACCATAGCATTCATTAAATATCCAGTCCGTTACAGGAAGCATTTACTGTAGATCAAAGTAAGTTGATAAGTTGCCACTGAATCCAAAAGTCTTATCTATTTGAAAGCATGTAAAAGTCTCTAACCACATATTATAAATAAATCTGATTTAAAGAAGAATATCAAATACAAAATGACAAAAGATGAGTTGAATTTGTTTTCTGAGTCTGAGTGGAGCCTGAGCCGGGGACGGTGTTGAGCTCAGGACATCTGTACCGCAGCCTCAGGTAAGACAGCGCTCGCAGATCCGTTCTCAGGGGAGCGCCGTGTTCTCGACATCTGTTGACGCTAACACAAACTCACACAGATGGACACTCTCCGGCTTTGAACTTTTTTCTTGGCTAACAACATGCTTTTGTCTCCAATATGCTTCCAGTTACAACTTCTCAACTTCGATCTCCCAAACTCTGTGTCTCTGGAGCAGCGATGTGAGCATGTGTCGCCTGAAGGAAGAGGAGTTTAGAGGCCCACACAGGAGGTTTTCTTTGGGAGGTTTGTGCAGCAGAGGCTCTACCCGGTGGCCCAGGCCCCGAAACCAGGCCTTGGTCCCGCCGCGGTGCTGTGTTTTGGCAGAGGAGCGCTGGCCATCTGGTTATGTGGCCCCTCTAGGACCAAACATAGCAGTACAGTAGCACTGCAGCTGCCACAGATATTTACAGGCCCCACACAAACTGGGATGAGAGGGGGCACAGACAGGGACAGTTGTTCAGCTCCGTTTTACTAAAAGACTGGGATGTAGACTCCGTGTTTTCTTGTGTCTGTGAAAAATGTGTCTTATACACAACATGTATTAAGCCAGAGTTTTTCACAGTCTGTACAGTTAAAGTTAGGGATAATCTAAAACCAGAAAACACATTTCAGACCCCTTTCATTTTTCTTGTATTTCATCAGTGACTTGTTTTGAAGGAACAAAGCATAATTTGTAGATCGCTTCCCTTTTCATCTTCATTTTGTCAGATATATCCAGTAGTAAAAAGGAGAAGAGAAACTCAAAAAAGTACAAAACTTGTTTGGAAGTATATGGGCAGTGGGTCAAATGTGTGCAAGAGGCTCTGATACTGATGAGTAACTGGTGCTGGCATCTGGACAAGTGTAGTAGTGCTATACAGTATAAGGATTAACAAGAAGTGGTCTACATATGCTGCATGATAGAACTGTCCTGGACACATTTATTACACAAACTGTTCTGTGTGGATCCCTCTTTTTTCTCTGATCCTAATGGAGGCTCTAAAGACTGGGGTGTGTTGTCTTGTACAGCCTGTAAAGCCCTCTGAGGTAACTGCTGTTGTAATATTAGAAAATGGAAATAAAATTGAACTGAGAATTTATACTGCATTTGCACAGTCATCTTCATCATCATTTTTATTCAAAAAGCTCAAGTGTCATTCACCCATTTACATCGGGTTGTCTTTTTGAAGAACACTCAGCTCTTGCTTCAAGGCTGCCAAGACAGTTTATGTATGGATTTAGATTTACCCAAGATGCATTTGGTTTTTAAGTACCATGACTATACTTACTCAAGTAAAGGTTAAACCAGGAAACCAAAATTCCACGAAATAATTTATTAGAATATTCAAGACATACTGTAGTCATACTGCTGGGAGGCTGTAGTAACAGTTACTTCTGCTGTTCTCAGTTTGTAGATTAAAGTGTTATGCAGCTGTTACCGTTAAATTTATGGATCACAACTCAATTGTGATCTGAAAATGTTTTCTGATGCGTTCCGTATACATTTGGGGAATGTTTGGATTGGATTCTCGTTTCTGTAATATTTGTAGACACAAGCCCACTCTTGTTGCAGGTTTTGATTATGGATGGATTATGGATTATGGACAACCTGTTGGAGGCCTACCCCCAACTACTGCCTTTTCACACTTTGGTGAAACCAATGAGAAAGTAATGGTTTCTTAAACAAGTCTAGGAAAGCTCAATAGAACATCTACAAATACAATGTAGGTATGTTATAGCACTTTTTAAGATTGTACAGTTGCTTTAAAGTGAAATCCACTGTCTTTGAAAACCTTTTTGATTTCCTTCATATATTAAAGCTATGGATGTGGACATCATAAAGGCATCTATAATAAAGCTGTTGCAGAGACAGACTGTGTGTGTGTCTGTGGCCTCCTCTGCCCTGCGCTCTGTTTGCTGCATTGTCCATATCCTTATGTAATTTATGGCTGTTTGTGGTGTTTGTGATCCGCAGACACCTAATGTTCTGCGCCACCTGCTCGCTGTTTGTGAGTCGGGGTCTCGCTGCTGAACGCGTGGGCGACAGTGGACAGACCAAATGCGGCGCCGACACTGACTCACCCAGCTTCAAAAACACCATTCCACAAGAAATAATTGAAAATAAGAGGGCTTTATGTAAGTGGATAATGAGCTGCTTGAACATGTGTGGTTTCTATTAGAAGTGGCCAGTAACAACTTACATTTACTCTGTTTTATTAATATCCACCTAAGTAGAGAAGATTGTTTTTTTTATATTTGCATTGTGTAACCACTACTGTATGACAAGTTTACTTTAATGTTCTTTGAAATATTTGCAGACAATATAAGTAATACAAAACATATCTTTGACCATTAACAGACAGAATTAGGAATCTATCAGCTATAGACAATCACATCATAGGCAGAAAAATACACATTAAAGCTATGCAACTCAGATTTTTATTTTGTCCCTAATTTCTGATTTCATTTTTGTTTCTCAGATGAGTCCTATTAAAACCATAAGAAGATAAAACAGTATTCTTCAAATACAAGAAAAAATCAATAAGCTGATCAGTGGAGGGTACTTAACAATAAACACAGATGATGCTCCTAAAGACAAACCTGGTCAAAACACAGCTTTTTGAAGGACTCAGACTCAAATCCATTTTTACTTTTGTGTACTGCCGCATTATGTAGCCTGGATTTCAGAGACAGTGAGTTTTCCAAGTTGTTGTGTTCATATAATTTCATTTCAAAACCAGTTCATCTTCTTTTTCTACGTCAATAACACTGCCTTAACCTTATTCACCAAGCTTTATCAATTTTGTCATTGTTTTTCTCCTCACCTCAATCTTGGTACACTTTAGTATCCGTTAGTCTGGACTTCTTTCTTCTTCCCTGAACTCTGAATATTTCTGGTTTTCCAAAACAAAACCAGTGCATGTAATATCCCTTCTCCTTTTAAACCTCTTTTGTTCCTCTGCTGTAGTCTCTTCACTTCTGTTTGTTCTTTAAGTCTTTGTATTTAAAGTTGGGTTGTTTTGGCAACCACAGCAGCGTCTGTGCACCAAAAAGTTGTTTGGCACCACAACAGGGCGTAAGGTTGTACAACTACAGTGACTTTTGGCTGACTCTTTTACTTTCGAGATCTTAGCATTGTTCGGTTTTCCCATGATGCACTTGTTCTTAAGCAGGAGAATTATACTCAGCGACTCTAACAGATGGTACTTGTGATCTCACAGCCTAAAAACTCTTCTCTGGATAGAGGGCATAATAATCTGAAAGGGGAATACTGTTCAGCGAGAATTCCTGGTCTATTTCTGTAGCCACTGTAGACGCACTTTAAAACTGAACCACACGAGAAGTCAGGCCAAGAGAGCGTACCAGTCGCAAAGCAAAGCAACAATTAACTGTTTATGCACTTTGCTCTAAAGCTCTAAAATACATGTTTAAAACAACAGCCCACATTTGCTCACTTCTTTTAAAAACAATAGGTTGAATTTAGATTAGATCCCTTTTCTTCATTCTCTGCTTTAACCCGTCCAGTGGAGCAGTGGGCAGCCGCTCATGAAGCACCCAGGAACACTCTTCTGAAGTCAAGTTACCAACTGGAGAAAACCCACACAAGCACGAGGACAACATCCAAACACTACACAGAAAGGGCCCCAGGGGTCAAACTCAGGACCAGACAGTGCTAACCTCTTTGCCATTATGCTGTATGTTTGCCATAACATACACTAAAATAATGCAGCTCTTGACCATATCTGCAGCTGGATGTCTTTTCTGACGCAACTCTCCCAAATGTATCTGGGCTTGGAACCAGCACCAAGGAACACTAGCTTGTGACCCCTTGTGGCTCCCCACTGAGGAATTGAACCCCGGTCTTCCGTATGGCAGGGGTGATCACCACTAAATTCCTCTTGAAATAAAGCAGACAAATAAATATAATTTTTTTTTGCTATTATAAAATACAGTGCTAACTTTTCTACTTTAAAAGCTAATTAAGCTATCAGACAAATATTTCATTATTAAACTTCTATATGTTACTCATATGTGTTTTATTACCCATTATCTTCCTATTGTCTGAAAATATGGCAGTTTCATGTAACTCCAGTGAATAAACGCTCCTCTTTCTGCTCATATTCGGTTACACTCTCCGTCTCTACAATAATATCCCTATAAAATTAACATCATGATTGAGCTCTCACATAAAGACGGCGCTCCATGCGAGTGGATACGCCCCGTCCCAGTGCTGAATGTCCATTTGATTAGAGGGGCTGTGCGGACTGATCTGGGGGATAATAGCCCGACCAGAGGAATCCGCTCGGAAAATGAAACGTCTCATGCTTCTCCGCCGCACGCTGGAGGTAAATGGTGTAAAGCCAAGGGCGTATCGATTTCCAGCCCTGTTTCGCAGTATTTTTCTTGCCCCATAGCTGTGAAATGTCTTCCAGTTCCATATTCTCTGGAAAAACGCCAGATAAGGAAGTGGGCAGATAGTGAGAGTGGAAACACAAGTGGCCTTGTCAGAACAGATGAGGCTCAGAAGAGACGCTGTGGCCTTTAAAACGAACCTGGGACAATGAAATAGGCCTGATTTGTGAAAGGTTAAAGTTAAACTGTCCAGTGTGAAGTCTAAATAGTGTCAAAAATATGCTAGGGTCATATAACAGGATAAACATGTTCATGGATGTTCATTTGAGGTCCTGCAGAGACAATAATAAAGGGATATTTTTCTGTGTAAGGTTTGAGTAAAGTGTTTTTTTTAATCATGGGAAAAGTCACATGACCAAATGAAGCATTTTTTACTTAAAAGACATTTAAAAGACATTTAATACCAATATACTGGATGCTTTTAAATAGAAAGCAAAAGCAAGTGACATCTTCTCAAATGGAAAAAAAAATTTCAGAGAAACCTTGACCTAGACTTCGATATGTGAGACATAACTGACAAGAAATATAAAATAAAAAAACAGTAGTGAAATTTTGAGATGTTTAATACAGAGCTGTGTGAGTCCTCCTGGTGTGACTCTCACTGCCTTTACTCAAATCAGTGCATATACACCTGCTACTGTTAAAGCTGCAGGTGGCATCTAAGAAGACAGACAAAAGCCAACAGAAAGAGACACTGACTTAAACGTTACCCACAAAAACAGAATGAAAATACTCTTCATATTTTATGTAAACAGAACTTCTATGACCATCTTAGTATTAAATGTTGAGCATTTGACAAAAAGCAGATGTAAATTTTAATAGTATAACTTAAAAGGAAACATTAATTAGTTTGTTGAAACTTAATGACTTGCCCATGAGGTCTCCCTGTAAAGGTCTGACTAAGCCTTTCTATAAAATGTGTTGGTAAAAGAAGATGGCCGTACAGTGGGTGTGGCTACAGATAAAAATGCTCTTATACCAAACAATCAATGTATTATTTATAGTTACTTCCATTGTTTTTGAATCGTACTATCTCACATTTTCTCCTCAGCCAGTAGGATTTGAGCGTCGTCCTCCTCCCCTTTCACTGAACACACACATCCCCACTCTTCCTCTATGTCCATACTATTATCCATTTTTCACGTCCAATTGCTCTGTTATGGTAATCGTTGGAGGCTCGCCGTGGGCTGATTACTCACAGCTGACTTCTCGAGCCTCTCTGCCGTCTCTCCTGCCGTTCTCCTGCTGGCTCTTAATGCCCTGTTAACCCTATTGCCGCTTATTAATTCCTTTCGCAGTCATCGTGAGGTGTCCACTCCATGATATCCGTCATCATCGCAGGCTTATTAGCTCCTTGGCCAACAGCTATTCCTCGCACCGCCTCTGTTTAACGGAAGTGTAATTGCCGCAGCGTGAAGGGGGCTGTGCTGTAAGTAGAAATTTAGACACCGCTGCTGCTGCGAGACCGAGGTGTAATCGCGTCGCCATCGCTCTCGTGTGATTAGATTGTCCGTGATGGCACTTGAGCCTTCTGTATTGGTAACAATTATTGGTCTGTGCAATTAGGTCAGAGCTGTGTGTGTTTCTGCACAGACCCCATCTTGGCTCCAAGTTATTTGCTGGACACATTTGTAGTGGTTTTCTCTAACGGTTGGTAATCTAAACGCACACAACAGTGGATTGCTTTTAAAGGGTCCAATAACCAATTCAAGTCTATTTTATAATATCCTTCACAACACCTACAGGTTCAAAAGCACTTATATGTTTTAATCTGAAAGAAGGTATCTATCTATCTTGCAGCTATGATAGTTTCCCCCCAAAAATATTTAAAGAAGTTGAATGTAGTCCATCTATTGAAACCTCTTTTTACATGTTGGCAACTGACTGTGTCTTTTAGTCCCTCCTAGGCTATAGGAGGGACTTATTCTAATTTATGATCAGTTCAATGGCATCCAGTGGCGAAAAAGGGTCCCAGTAAAAGTTTTCATGCTGGGCCCTAAAGTTATGAAGTACACTGAGTAATGTGCATATGTGCACACAAGTATTCTAACAAAGTTGTAAATTTAGGTTGAAGTAAAAGCATCTGGACTCAGTTTTCGAGGTGAAGATGTTTCGTCTTTAATTCCAAGAGACTTTATCAATTCTGAGATCAACTGGTAAGAGAGCTGAGCTTTATCTCTATAGGGAGGAGGTTCCACTGAAACTAAACCTGATGTTCTGGTCTCATAGTCGTTAGCCTGGTCAACAGCCTGGTCCATCAGTCCAGATGCTTTTACTTCAAACTTTTTTTTTCAAGATGTCCTGGATGACTGAGAACCTTCACAAATAAATTTAGTAGTACAAGACAAGACAAGACAAGAAAAGACATTTATTTTGTATAGCCCAATATCACAACAACAGTCGTCTCAAAGGGCTTAACAGACTGCACTAGACAACATCCCCTGTCCTTAGACCCTCCTTCAGGGTCAGAGGAAAAACTCCAAAAAAACCCAGCCGGGAAAAAAGAGAAACCTCAGGGAGAACCAACAGAAGGAGGGATCCACTCCCAGGACGGACAGGCCGTGCAGGAATGTGTCCAGGACAGTTGAATAATACAAAGAAATACACAAACATATTCACAAATAAAAAACATTTATATTGGCAGTGTCCAGTGTCCAGTCTGAGTGTGCAATAGTGGATGGGGCCGCAGCCGACATCAAGGTAGATGACAGATGGGGTGGGGCCCTCAAACTGGAGCACAGGCAGGGGCACACATCACCCAGCAGGTCAGAGGTTTGCGTCCACCCTAGGAGGAGAAAAAGAAGCGTGTATCTACAGCTACAACCAGTGTAAACGTGTACCTACAGCTACAACCAGTGTAAACGCGTATCTACAGCTACAACCAGTGTAAACGTGTACCTACAGTTACAACCAGTGTAAACGTGTATCTACAGCTACAACCAGTGTAAACGTAGTAAATATGTAATAACACCTGCGTGGCAGTGTGGAGGATATGTTTCGCTCATTGTAGTCCATTTTAGGGGCGTTGTGTTTTTCTTTTAAGACGTTGTGCATCAGCGTTCCTTTCCCTTTCCCAACCTTTCAACAGGAACCTCTTGTCTTTTTTTAGTTGACCTCATGACGTTACTCTCAAAGGTTCAAAGAACAGTGGTTATATAAAAAAATGACTTGGGAGCACTTTACAAATGTCATTTTAAAGTGCTTTTTTGTTCAGATAAGCAGGTTGTACTGGAAAGTGATTGATTATCAGCCTTCACTATTTGGTCTGATACAAACGTACAGATGTGAAAGGTCCAGTCTAAACCATGTTTAGACTTAACAAGTGGTCTATGACCTGCCAAAAATAATTTATTCAGTCAGGACAAAACAATCTGGTAATAGTACTCAAGCAAATAAATGAAGTCAAAAAAGCAAAAAAAGCAAACAGTGGAAGGAAAAGGGGGAAAAACAGAGCTGCTAAAGTGACCACAGAATGGCCACAGCTGTAAAATGGTCATCATTCACAGAGAGACTGAAGGACACCAAGTGCTATAGCATCAAGCCAAGCTGTTTACATGTAAAAAGTTCCTTTTTTGATCTTGAACTGCATTTTCAGGTGAGAAAATGCCCTTTGTCTTTTGTGCTTTTTTCCCTTGAGCCTTAAATCCAATTCTATTACTTGATTGCATCACTTTGTAACAAGAATACAAGCTGGAAATCCAAGGCCTTGAGTTTGGAAGAGAAATGGGCTCCACCTGGCTGTGACTGCTTGGTGGAACAACTACAAAGTTTTGCTTAGTAAGTAAATCCTGAGTGTTTAATAATGGACTCTGCAGAAATGGACTCCCTGTTTGAGCCTTAACACGTTTGACACTTCTTTGGTCAGACTGTTATGATAAACACTTTGTCAGTTACCAACTTTTTTGAGATGTTTTGGTCAGGACTACAGAGTTTCAGGTCTTTTTTTTTTAATTCCCTCTCTGAGTACTTTATGTTCCCCTGCTGTAAATCCTAACAGAGCGCTTTTGGACAAAGAGCAGGAATATTCCTCACAGTCGATCTTGGCACTGGGCTTTGGAAACGCGCCGCTTGTGTCAGGGCCTGCGGTTTGGGCCCGTCCCGAGACATATGGAGGAATGCTGGAATCACACAAAGCCCTTTAGCTCGGCTGGCTAAACCGCGCTCCGTCTCGGGTTTCCCTGAGACCACATGAAAGTGCAGTGGTAGCGCTAAGTGTGGTCCCTTTGATGGAACATTTACTGATTTTTATACAGAGCAGTCGCGCATGGCACCGCAGCCGTCCGTCAATCAGGAGCTGGTGTTTGTTGTAACGTCAAGTTCAAGGCCCAAAGAAAACTTGACCAAAGCAGTGAAAAACTAAATTATAAAGACAGCTGTGAGTAGAAAATACAAAAGACACGCTGCATAGGAACCACTGGCTTTGTTGATGTTATAGGATTGGGCCGTGTACGCAATCCAATTGTGGCTAAAACCAAGCAAACTTTTAAAGACTAAGATGTATGTTGCTGTTGAATCCAATGAAGCTTTTATGGGGAAAGGTTTAAACTGTGGTAAAACACAAACCGATGAAGCACAGTGAAAGCTTGAGATGAAAAGTGTGAAGGCCTGATGTAACAGCTGATACAGGAAAGTGCTGAAAATTTGGTAAAAATGTGCAAATGTGTCAATCAGAAGCTATTGTCAGAGCCAGGTGTATGTGCACATTCAGCATAAGATTCAGCAGCAAGGCTTACATTTGCAGTCATGGTGCCTGGAAGAGTGCATACAGGAACTCAAGCAACCTGAGTTCTATTCCAGCTCGAGTCATAAGCTCAATGTCATTCAGTGTCACTCACCCTGTTTCAAAATCTGTTTACACTGAAAAATAAACCCCCTTTATGAAAATGAACCGGCCCTGATCCAGCCCAACTCCAAACGTTATCAGCCTTTTTTGAGTTAACGAGCTACTGTAGCCCCACCTGTTCTGTGGTCTTCTGCTCTGCTGCTAGCATTCACAAAGAGCATGTCTTTTCACTCACAGCTGGCTTTAAAATACTGACTAATGGCAATGACTCTCTATAGACCATGGATCTACAAGGATCATTTTTGACTGTGATGCCAAATCAAATCAAATGTAAATCCAGTGTAGCATTTGACAAAGGGGTGCAGTCTAAACTGGCTCTGACTTGTTCATGTTGTGGAGCAGTTAAGTTGTTAAATTGATGGACAAACACTTTATTAAGACACTTTATTATCACTTCACTTCAGTAGCTTTTAATATATCCTGACAATGGCAGAACATAAACAAAACTCTCAGTCATGACCCAATACGTTCGTCAGCCATAAAAGCCAATTGAAGAACAAAGTAGCTTCTCATAATGCATTTGTTCTTCTAAATATATCTACCACTCACTCGTAGCGGAAGCTGTGTTTTGCAATTTACTATCGATTGTACAAAAAAGTAGCATTTCACACTGAAAACGAGTGAAATGGGATGAGACAGTGGCAACACAGACTCCCACTACAGACACAGCGTTTAACATCTTCACCCATGGCAGCTCAATTACCTGGCTGTAATTGCAATAACTCCAATACCTCTGCGGTCATGCTCGACAGTTTCCAGACCGGCTCCTGTAATTGCGGCTTGATATATGCAACTGGAAATCAAAAGAGGCTAGTGCGTTAGCGACCACAGTGCTAGGCTATGACTTCCACAGGCGAGCGGTGAATTGGTAATGCAATAATGAAAAAGGCCGGAGTTATTAGCGAGAGAGTTGTGAATGGCAAATTGGTGTGAATGCTGAAATTGTAAAGGTTGGTATTGAATAAAAATGGTTAAAAAGGGCAGAAAGAGAAAAGGGAATGAGACAATGAGGTGAGTCAGAGCAAGAGAGGTCTCACTGTGAGACTTACCATAAATACAGCAACCAATTCTGCTTCATAGAGTGGATAAAAACTTCAAATGTAACCAAGAACATTTCTAGTTAGAGCTGTGGCTAAAATTTCAATGGTTGTTTCACCGAGGTTTAGCAAACCTAAGCACATTTTAGTCTTGTCTTACCGATTTAATTTAGGTTTTGGTTAAATGTTCAGTGTGTGACGTTTTATGTTTATATTTGAGGAGGACATACAATTACCTGATATTATATTAATGATCTGTGAAAAAGTCAAGGAATTAAACAGATGACTTTTTTTCAGAGCGTGATGTCAACCTTTGATTACACATGGACATGTTATTATTTGAATAAGTGACAGTTCCTTTGGTTGTTCTGGTCTGTTCTGGGCTGGTCTACACGGCTGGTCATCATTGAATCAATGGCGGCAGAAAGGGAAAGTGTACATTTAATCTTTCAATCTACTGTTTATAATAATAATGCATTTGATTTATATTGCACTCTTTTCCCAAAAGACTCAAAGCTCACATTATTCATTCCACAGTCACACACTGGTGGTGGTAAACTACATCTACTACAGCTGCCCTGGGGAAGACTGACACATTTGTATGACCGCTCTACCACCTGAGCCACTGCGCCCCAGATTTATTCAGAGAAACAGCACAAAATAGAAAACAAGACTAGAGTAAAGAGAGGAAAAGTAAAGTAAGCATAAATATTGATACATTCATAATTCAGAAGGATTGCATTGGTCTGAGCTTTTAGAGCAGCCTTAAGATCCCTCTCTGTGCAGCAGGACATGTCTTTTGAAACGGTAGAATTATTATTAGATAGACATGATTTTACCGATCTCATGTCAAAGAACCATCAACGTGATTTTAAGAATAAATATTTTTGAGCTAAAAGGAACACAGGCCTGCTTTAAGGTAAGCTGTAAACATGTAATGTATCAGTATTTTCCAAAGTCACCACGCTGTTGTGGCTCCATTACCCAAAAACTTGTTTTGGAACCTGACTGTCCAGATGGTCTGTTGCACATAACTATCTTTCACAGAAAGGGCAGGTACTTTAGATGAAAACCTGGAGGTGAACAAACCGTCACCAGGTCATTGTGTCAATCAGAGAAACGCCATGTTGTTTCCATTAGTAACGCTTAACCCAAACACAGACATGTTAGTACCTATTAGTAGTGGTGTGTGGATCAGTACTAAAATACTGATACCACCAATACCAGATAGAATCAATTCTCATATTAAAATATCAATATTTTAGTATTTTGGGGCAAATGTGTAGTTTATCATTAAATCATAGCGGCTCAGTGGTAGAGCGATGAATGGAAGCTTAATGTAAGTCGCTTTGGATAAATGCTTCTGCTAAATGACTAAATGTAAATGTTATCATTAACAGAAACACACAGGAAAATAACTACTATCGGGATATCTTCTAAATGATTCCCAGTTGGTAGGAACTACTTCTTCTTCCTCCTGTCACAGTTAAATGCAAAATACGGCTTAAAAAATGAAGCTATAATTTGACATACACTACTTTTGTTTTTCCAAACACATTAGGTTTTTGTACAAAGTATTGGTATTGGATCAGTATCATCGATACCAGCCTGCATTGTACTTGCTGCCACAACATTAGTCCAAACCAAATCACAAAGAGATGTTTTTTTTGTCAGTTAGTGATGTTGTTTTTTTGTTTGTGTACTTAGACATATCATTAGAACCCAGATGCTGGACAAGGTAAACTTTTTTGTGTTGGTTAACAATTTGTAGCTTGGTCTTGGTAAAGAAAATCTCCTCAGGACTAAGACTAGGGGAATGTGTGGGAGCCTTAAGACAAATGTTCTTCCTCATTTGGCCGTACTCTCCAATTTATCCAGCCTCCTCAGCTTCTGTGTGATGGAAGGTGCTTAGCTCAGTAGTTTTGGTGGATACTCCTCCCATCAGCTGGCTTCTGTCGACTCCTACCTCTCCCTCTCTTTACCTGAAACACTCTCTTCTTTCCTGTCTCTCCTAGGCTCCTCTTCGTTCCTGAGTCTGTCCACACTCGCTGACCCCGTCCTCATTACCGTCACCGCGCTGCAGCAGCTGGTAGAGTCGCAGCCACTACTGTCGATTCCCAACTCGTCCCACTCCCAGCCGCTTAACGAAGTGCAGTGCATTATGGGGATGGAGGAAAACAGGTGGAGAGACTGTGGCAGCTGGAAAAAAGCAAAGTAGAAAGAATTCATGAGGAAAAAAGAAAAGATGCACAGAAACACAAAGGCTCAGTTTGTGTTAGGTCCACAGTCTATGTGACATTACAGTAGGTAAGTCAGAGCTACAGTATATTTATGCAACGGTATCTATCCTATCATTATTCATAGGGAATTTCTTGCACATGAAGTTTAAACAAAGGTCAAAAGTTTACAAGTTAACCCCATAAAGAATATTTGTACAGTAAATGTTGCTGAGAAATGTCCCATCTTTTGGTTCAGACGCAGGCAGGAGTAATACAGTCTATTCTTGTATAAATGAGAAACAGAATAGAATTAATCTAAATACCTTTCTATGTAGCACTGATAGTATTTTCTGAAGTTGTAAAAGCCTTGTTAGTTACACCCCTTTGTACAAAATGCTAGACCATGACCCTTCGGAGATTGTTAAATCAAATACAGGCCACAGATATAGCCTACTTGCTGCTTGTGTACACGGTAGTAAAATAAAAAGCACTTTCCTTTTTTTCCCAAAACAAGTCTAAAAATATGTAAGTATTGCTCATAATACAGGTTTTCATAGTTTTTCTTTTTGTTTTCATGTGTTCGACTTTGGAGCATGCTTTGTCCAATATTAGTCTGACTCAGCGGCAAACATGCATTAATAATCCACCCATGAATCGCATTATCCAGGTGTGTAACTCCTTTTTAGTAATCCGACTGAGGTAATACTTCCAGTTTGTGTAATTGCATGTAACCTGACTAACAAACATAATCCAATCTAGGCCACTTCTGAGTCCAGTGTCAACGCAGACCCAGTAACACTAGACTTTGAACATAACGTGGAAGAAGAAAGATTGTCAGAATAAGAGTGAAAGCGAAGGGAGACAGTTTGGTTTGGGGATGTGTGTCGGAGCAAGTGCTGAGGAGGGGGGGGGGTTAGTCTGAGCCAATCCCGGTGCATGGCACTCTCGTCTGAATTAAGCCGTGCAAAAACAGGCCCCAGGGCTCGGTTGCTAAGCAGTGAGATGGGCTTCCCGATTTCCACAGAGACCTCAGCAACGAGCTTCTCTCTGATGGCCTGAACCAGACACCCCATAATAATGAGCATCGCCACTGCAACAATAGAGACCCCAAATAGCGGCGTGCGTTGTTCGCTGTAACGAGGGGAATTATGCATGGTATGTTGGATAATTCTCTTGTGCGACCGCGGCCTGCGTCTGAACTGACATGACAATTATAACATATGCACATTAAACTCTAGGGTTTATATATTTCATTTGTGCTGCAGATATATAGTGAACACAAATTTAAACAAACACTTATTTTTGGCTCACATTTTTCATGAGCTGAACTCAAAGATCTAAGACTGTGTAAACAAACTATTTCTTTCAAATATTGTTCACAAATCTGTCCCAATCTGTGTTAGTGAGCACTTCTCCTTTGTTGAGATTTTTCTTCCACCTCACAGGTGTAGCATATCAGGATGCTGATGAAAAAAGTCGTACATTTTTGAGTTCAACCTATAAAAAATGGGAGCAAAAAGAGAAGTGCATTAAACTAACGTACATTACAAGAGGTCTGCTAAGCAAATGCTTTTCCCCATTGAAGGTGTAAAGTTGGAGTTTGAACATAGTGTAGTGCCAGTTTTGTCTCGTGCTAATCTGAGGTGCTAGTTTAGAGCTGGTTTAGTTCTGGTTTAGTCCTGTCAGTCTGAGTTTACTCCCGGTTAAGTTCTGATTTAGACTTGAGTTTGTCCTCATTTAACAAGTGTTTAGTCCCAAATGTTGTCCTAAATAATTTATAGTTTTGTCTCAAATTGTTGCTGAGATTATTCCTTGTTTAGTCACAATTTTAGTCCAGTCTTTTGTCCTGGTTTAGTTCTGCCGATACAGTACTTTGGTCCGTGGACTACGGTTGAAAATAGATACTGTAGACATCATTTTTAGTTTTAGTCTTGAGTTCAGTCATGGTTTAGTTCTAGTATAGACCTGGTCCTGGGTTTAAACTTACATCCTGGTTCAATTTAATTTTGTTTAGTCCTGATAAAAACCTTGTAAACCAAGACTTAAACATGACTAAACCAAGTTAAATCTAGGACTAAACCAGGACTAAAAGTAAACCTTGATGACCCCTTATACCAGAAATAGAATTATTATAGCTCCAACTCAACATAGTGTATTTGTGGCTTTGCATTTGATTGTAAGATATTATAAATACTAGACTGATACAGACATGAATAGACAAGAAAGTATGTTCTCATAATGGGATAAATTTCTGGAATAAGAGCCAAAGACAGCAGGTTTTTCCTCGTCTCTTCTTTGTTTGTGTCTGTATCTTAAGGGGGTCTCATTCGGAGCCATTTTGTCATTTGTAGCCATAGAGACATGTTGGTAAACTTGGTAACTGTGGCAGCAGGGATGCTTTTTGTTTCCCGAGAGCGCTCAAGGTCCACCGCTGAGGGCATTATCCCGGGTCCTGTGTGTGTGTGTTTTTTTCTTCTCTGTTTCGAAGGGGGCTGGCTGCTCGGAGGAATGGTGGCTGACCTTTTGGATTTCAGAAAGTGGAGAAAGCTAAACAAGCCAAAGTCTGTTACAAACACTTAAAGGTCTCAGGAGAAGTCAGGAGCCTCCGGGGGGACAGGGAATGTTATTCATCTGGAGTGTAGGCGAGCGCGGACGAGGATGCTTCAACGGCGCACGTAAACAAGGACAAATGCCTGGCCGTTGTCCTAATAATCTGCAGGGCCACTGTACAGGACGTATGTTAAAGGTTAAGTGAAACATATGAATAATTATGTGCCGTCTCGAACGGGCACTTGTTTAGGAGTCCAAAAATAAATGCTAACAGCGCCGTCTTAGATGTAGATTTGTAGTTTAGGAGCAACTCTATGCAACATTATAACTTTTTTGTGAAATGGTATATATAAAATATTACGAACGTTAAACAGAGATGGTTCTGAAGTCATAGCTCTCTGTGTCGTGTTCAGACATGCGTGAGAGATAAGATGACTGACAGGCTCACACTGACATTTTTGGTGTGATTGTAATAGTTTTGCTCTGATTAATATAGAGTTGGACATTTCTGCCTGAAGGTGGATTAAAATGTCACAACTGAATCATGACTGGTGGCTTTGGTTTCACGACTGTTCTTCTTTTCCCTTATGAGATGTTTAGATAGCATTTTAACAATTTTACTGTATTTTATTGTTGGTGTTGAGGACATGTATGACAGAATATAAGAAGCTTTATTGTCATTGCACAGCAGTACATTAGTGACCAGTGCAGAGAAACTAAAACTAAGCACACAAACCCACATTATACAAACAATAAATATACAATTTAAAAAAAAAAACACATTGCATGTTTAAATTGTACATTGCACATTAAAATGTTATTGCAGATGGAAGTCTTATCACCATTCAGAGTCCTTACAGCCCAATGGACACCTGGTGTTCACAATGTCTTCCAGAGTGGTCAAGGAGCAGCCAATAATTTTCCCAGCAGTTTTTTAGAACTTTTTCTAGAGCTTTTCTGTTGGCAGAAGAACAGCCAGAAAACTGAGGCAGTACACCAGGACATTCTCAAAGGTGGAGCAGTAGAAAGTAACGGAGCAGTCTCAGAAAGTGTGGCCTCTGCTGGGACTTCTTCACTATGGCTGTTTTCAGTCCTGGAGAGGGTTGTTCCCCATAAACTTTAAGATCCGCTCCATCTCATATTGTAGATATGCATTGGGACTGAACTGTTCCTTTTCTTGGAGCGGGTTTGATTCCCACTCTCCCTGGTTCATACTGTTGTTGTGTCCTTGGGCAAGACACTTAACCCACCTTGCCTCCAGTGCTACAGCTCTGGTGTATGAATGTATGAGAATTATAAATAAATAAAGGGGTGCACGTGGCAAAGTGGTCAGCACTCACAGCGAGAAGGTCGTGAGTTCAAACCCCGGCCAACTCGAACATCCTCGCCAAACCCAGTCTTTCTGTGAAGAGTCTGCATTTCCTCTATGTGTTACTGTGGGTTCTCTCCAGGTACTCCAGTTCCTCCCACCGCCCAAAGACATGCATGTATAGGTCAAGTGGTGAATCAAAAGTGTCCCTAGTGAATGAATGTGAGAGTGAATGTGTCACTGTCTGTCTCTAAATGTTAGGCCTGCAACTAACTGGCCACGGTCCAGGGTGTACCCCGCCTCAGGTCCAAAGCTGCTGGGATAGGCTCCAGTCACCTGTGACCCCTAACGGGACAACGTGGAAGTAAATAAATGAATGAATACAACAGGAACAGTGCCCATGATAAAAAATACAAAATTGCTTTGGACCATTTGATTGCGAGGGATTTCATTGATCAATTTTATGGCAAGGACAAATTCAGTCCTAATGAAATTGTTTAAACGGAACCTTTCTTCTTTCTTTTGTACTTTTTTATTATTATTGTTATTATATATATAAATATATATATATATATTTATTTTTTTTTTTATTTTTTTAATGAATTGGGACTAAAATTGTCCTTGCTATAAAAATGACAAGTAAAAACCCATTCAACGCAAATTGTCTTATTCATGGGCACTGTATATAATAAAACAAAAATATATATATATAAAATGTAAAATTTTTCCTACTGCCTTCTTTGCTGCAGTTCCTTTAATTTTTTTTTATCTTGGATTATTCTTGCCATAATCTAAACTTCATGCCTTTGATGTCTCGTCACCGGAAACTGTAAAAAAAACATAACTACGGATCTCCAAATAGTTCGTGACTCTTGTTCAAATTAAAATGCACCTTTACAGACATTTTAATTAACCAAATGCTCAAACAAAGCAAAAGTAGCACAGAAGTCCCCAAAAAAACACATTTAAAATGACAGCATTAGTGCTACAGCCTGATGTGGCCGAGGCAATTAGCTGCTGCCACTGAAGGCGACTGTGGCGATTTTTCTTGCTTAACTCATTAGAGGGGTCTCCGGCAGTGTGCTCACTCATGTCAGGCCCGCATAATTACTTTAAAACAAGGGTACGGAGGGGAAAAAAAGAGAAAAAAATCAAAGTGGCCACTGTCTGCCATTGTTCGCTGCCCCCTCATCTGGGAATTTAATTAGCCGTTCATTTTAATAAAAGCCCATTTGGGATGAAATGCGGCGTTAATAGTATTCTTCGCCCCCAAAGGCTGTCATGTCTTCATCGCCCGCCTCAGATGGACACTGACAGGTGACATCATGGGTCTTTATGAGCTGTGCTTTGATAACAGAGGATAATGCACAAACCAAAATGAAGCAGGAATTGGCCGGGCATCAAATATTAAAAGCAGGTTTAATTAGTGGATTTAATGGGAGCGGCAGGAGTCGGCTGTGAATGATGTGTAATGGCTATTTAGAAATATACCCAAGGTATTTATTGAACAAAGTTTCAAATTAATTTTAAACACAATCCAAGGTTTTAATAAACAAAACGCATTGGGTAAAACGGTGTTGTTTAAAGAAGAAACAAAATAAAGAAAATCCATCAAATCTATGATTTTTAATAGTGTATAATCATATCAATCTAATCAAAGACATTTGAAGCTCCATTAATTCAAGTGGAAGGAGACATTTCTGAGTCTGAATTATGTATAAAATCCCAAGGCAACAGTAAATATATATATATATATATATAATATATATATATATATCAGATATTTACAGTTGCCTTGAGAGAACAAACAGAGCACTGCTGGAGAAGAAGTACAGTACATTCCTGTTTCTGTTGGAATTCACTCCAGCGAAAGGTTTGGGAGATTTATCAATTTCCTTTATCTCCATTTTTTTCATCAGAAGTAATCACCAAGCTCCAGTGGCCCAATCGGTCAGTGTGTGGTCCTTATAAGAAAGTAACCTGCAGAGTCATGCATTATCTTTAATACAAGGAAATGGCCAATCTACCATTTCACTCCTCACTTTTATACTTTCTCTGCTTTCAGAGGGTCATTAGCTCCAAAAGTCATGTGCTTTTTTTATTATTATCTTAACGCCATTGCTCTGTCCACAAAACCACGGCCACACAAGCCCCAGCAGCCAATCACAGCCCTTAAATCCCCTCTCTGCCCTGTCCTAATTGGTCACCGGTGAGTTGCCCTCTTTGGCAGAAAAGCTGATGACCGAGGGATGGTCTACTTGTTGTAAACTTGAAGAATTCCCAACCAGCTCCATGTTAAATCCCTGAACTAATAACAGTATAATATAAGGTTATACATTATACAGCAGAGGAGCAAAGAGGGTCGACCCCAGAGTGACCCTTGACCTGTTGTTTTCTCACTGATGCAGCCAACAGAACACTAAACAGTATAGAGCTGACAAAAGCAAGTCTAAACTAGAACCAAACCCCCAAAAAACGCACACTAAATTTAGGACTAAACTAGGACTAACACCAGATCTTCATGAACCCAGAACAGCAGGGCACAGAATCATGAACATGATCTGACCGACTCTGACGGGACACAACAGGACCATTGCACGTTTAACTATAATTAGATGAACATTACGTCAGTGGTATGACTGCAGAGACACACCAGTGTTTAACTGTCTGAAGCTCCAGTGGCGCAATCGGTCAGCGCGCGGTACTTATAAGACAGTAACCTGCAGCGTCATGCCGAGGTTGTGAGTTCAAGCCTCACCTGGAGCAGTTATACTACACCCTGTCTCTTAATAAGATGCAGATACCAATATTCTGCCCTCTATTCTTACTAAATATTTATGAAGCAAGCACAGATTTCAATGAGTTTGCAATTTTAATGGAGCATAATCGAAAAAATACTGTTATCAAATTTATTTACAAATAGACAGGAGGGACACGGGTTCCACTGGATCTTTCAATCCAGTGGTGCAATCGGTCAGCGCGCAGTACTTATAAGACAGTAACCTGCAGGGTCATGCCGAGGTTGTGAGTTCAAGCCTCACCTGTAGCATTTACATTATGAGTAGTCGAGTTTAAAGTCACACTTTATTTGTTTATCTTATTTACAACAAGTGTAAGTTTATTAAATGGAGTAGTGTCTGAACACAGACATGAGTACCCAATATTAGTGATGGGTCGTTCGCGAGTGAGTTGGCTCTTTTAAGTGAATGACGAAAAAGAGCCGGATTGCCCATCACTACCCAATATGTTTGAAGCAAACGCAGATTTTAGAGTCTATTGTAACACTGTGTTTTATGTAGAACATAGGATCCTTCCAGGAGAAGCTCCAGTGGCGCAATCGGTCAGCGCGCGGTACTTATAAGACAGTAACCTGCAGGGTCATGCCGAGGTTGTGAGTTCAAGCCTCACCTGGAGCATTTATACTACATATTGAACAATACGGCCTACCTCTTAACAAGAAGCAGAAACCATTATGCTGTCCTCTATTCTTACTAAATATGTACAAAGCCAACACAGATTTCAATGTATTTGCAATTTTTATGCAAATTTATTTACAAATATATTTTCCCCTTGATGAGCCGGAGGAAGTGACAGGGGAGGGGGAAGTCTGGGCGTCACTTCTTTGAATGCTGCTCCCACGGCCGAGTTCTTTGTATGGGCCACCGCCATTTCTGCAGGAGCTCCAGTGGCGCAATCGGTCAGCGCGCGGTACTTATAAGACAGTAGCCTGCAGGGTCATGCCGAGGTTGTGAGTTCAAGCCTCACCTGGAGCAATCATACTTCCATATTCTTCAATTCATTCCAAATTCTTTTCTATACTTGAATACAAGACCTTTGCAAAAATATAAACTGGTTAGAGCTAATGCTACACAATTAAAGCTTCTATTTAAATAAAGATGACTTACACAAACTTCCAAATGAAATTTTTTACCCTTTAAAAAAAAGTAGGATTAAGGGACTTCAGTGCAAAAATCTGAAGAGGACATCAAAAGTGCTCACTCGGTTTTCAGTCCCAGAATAATCGGATCACATTTCATTATTGCAGAAGTGCCCTACAGTGACAGCTTTTATTACAATGTCTGCGGATAAGTGTACATAAGCAAAAAATACCAAAAATGAAAAATGTGCTGCAAATTAGTGACAGAAGCAGAAAGAGAGAGGGGCAGGGGACGGGGCCGCGTGGGGGGCTGCAGAAGAGGCTGAAGAGTGAAAAGCTAATTAAAAAGATAAGTGACCAGCAGTGGCGGCTGTCAGGGAGCACACTGTTAACCCGCTTTGTGCTGGTGGCAGCGCTGACAGACTCGACCGGGGCTCGGCTCAGGCCTCACCTGTGACGGAGGCTCGCTTTTCGCCCGGCGCTGACACACTCCGCGCTGGCTGCTGCTTTCTTGTGACAGGTCCAAGCGGTGGGTGGCGGCGACGCTGGCACAATGCTCCTCTTCCTCCTTTAGCTCCTCGCTCTCTCTTCCCCCGAACGACACCCACACAAGAGGTTATAATTAATACTGAGGCTAGATCCATGTTTCTTAGTCTCGGAAAAAATATAAGAGCCAGGAAGGTGCGCTGTAAAAATGGGTTTATCTGTTTCAATTGAATGAAGTTTACTATAGTTCCAATTAATAATGTAGTACTCCAGACCAATCCTCATCTTAAAACCGTCTTGAGACCATTTTTTAAAGAAGATTGTGGTGTTTATCCTTCTCAGAATTAAAATACCAAAAGTGTTTATGTGTCTACATCATTCTTCCTTCACCAAACACATGAGTAAGGACTTGGTCTAAGTCAACGTAGATTGTATGGATTTTATAACCTGTAACTGATCCTGTCTTGAATGAACCCGAAACATCCCTTTAATGTGAACAAATGAGAAAAATGATGAAAAAACACAAGTGGCAGATCCATATTGTTCTGAAGAGCATCAAGTGTGTGAATAAAACCTTCACTCAGATTGTTATAGACGGCTGATGAAAGCTCCAGTATACAATCATTCAGAGTGCGCTACTTATAAGACAGTAGCCTGCAGAGTCATGCCACGGTTGTGAGTTCGAGCCTCACCTAGATTTATGCATCACCAGTAACTGCAGCTAAAGACAATCTTGCTACTGGTTAAAATATGTCTAATCCATGAACTAATTGAGTCAAAGTCCGTTCATCAACATTTTTGATCATTTACAAATGCTCCAGGTGAGGCTTAAACTTAACCTCAGCATGACTCTGCAGGTAAGTGTCTTATAAGAACCGCGCTAACGTGATGTGTTTGTGTTCTCATGAAAATTTGAGGATATTATTCTAATGATATTCAGTCTCTATATTTTCTAGTGTTTTTCTAGTGTTGCTTTAAAAACAAAAACAAAGAAGAACACTGAATTGTCTTGTGTAAAGCATGAGTTAAATCAGCTAAATTATTATAATTACTGCTCTTACACAAAAAAGTCTAGGATTTATTGGTCATTAAAAAAAAAACATCTGCAATCTGGATGATGCTAGAAAAGAGTTTAAAACAAGCTACAACTGCAGCTGATGTCTTTGCTAGTGTTTGCTCTCTGAAGACGCTGGTCGACAAAAGCACATTCATTATTTTGGTTATGAATTTTGAACAACGGCAAAATACACTCAAGTTCCTGGGAAGCTTTCGTTCGGATGTGTGGACTCAAAAGGCCCTGGTGGGTTGGCTAATGGGTCTGCTAAAAGTCTTGTCTTGTTTTGATAAAACAAATGCTGTGATTGATGTCCTGTCACTCAGTTCAGAGTGTTACATTTTCAGAAGTAATATCTTTATTTTTGTTTCTTTTCTTGTTTGTTTAATAATATCCTCTTATAAATCGGGGGTCATTTTGGCTGTATTGTGTGTAATGTGACCTCTCCATATTAAAATGACTGCTGTTATTGAACCCTTTGGAATTTAAATACAAGTGTGGGCTCTTTGTAAAGGTAACAACCTCTAGTTTCACCCACAACAGTCAGAATCTCTCTAAGTACTACTGATACAATTTTATACACTTTGGAACACACAGAGAAAATGATTTTTTGTGTTCTCGCCTGAAATATTTAGTGAAAATAAAGGTGTCAAAGGCTTCAGGAGGTAGTTGAGGACTAAAACACACTATGGCCCAAAATAATAACTTGATGACTGCTCACATTTCAAACTTGAAAAGAATATCTGTAAAAATGAATTTTTTACACCAGTTTTTATGTTGGTAGGTCCATGCGTTTTATAGAGGGACCATAGTTTATCCAAGATTTATCCAAATTGGACACATTTGGAAAACGTATGAAAAAGTGCAATAAGTTCTGAATGCTTCAACCCACAGGCATCAATGAGGGCTCTACTGAAAGCTTACATCTAGAGGAATCTGTATTTACAAACATAATCACTATATTAGTTATGAAAATTAATATTCCATAATAATAACACAATAAAATGGACATATTTACATTAAAAAATAGTCAAAATGAGTGTTATGGGCCAAAATATATATTTTGGAATAATATCCACACATAAAATTATACTGCAAACTATATACATAGGTTATAAAACTGTTGGTCAGTGTTACAAAATATGTGTCAATGTTACAATATATGTGCAACATTGTCTCTTGTTGGCAGAAAGCACAAGAGCATGTCACGTGGAGCATTTTACTGGGGTTTTTTCTTCTGTTACTGTTACTGCACCTCTGTGAAAGGAAATACAGGTGTTATATCTTGAGCTTTCACATCAGACCACATCTGCCCCTCCCCCCTCTAAACGCTGTCTTTCGACTGCTGCTCGTCCAAAATAGCAATAAAAAGAAATGCACATGCCTCCACTACATCCTCTAACAAGTATTTTATTATTTTGTAAGTTTTGCCATAGTTTTTACGCAAAACTCTGTAAAAGCACAATAAACATGCGCTGCGTCATATGACGCACAAGCTCTCTCATGGAGCAGCAGTGTGTTTACGCTGAGAAGGAGAAGCCTCAGGCCAAAGGAAACCCCCACGTGGGTAGCACCGTTAGATTCGGGAGATCATTGGCTATCCGTCTATCGTCATGATGACCATATACGGAGAACAAGGAACGTGCTAGAAGCGTTTACATGATGCGTAATGGCCGCAGAGTCTGTGCGCTCATAGGCGGATATGTAGGACCAGCCTGCTCAAAACACGTCCAAATTGGCTGAATAAGGTGTCAATCGAAGGCTAACACTTCCTGTTAGCATTCTACTAGCTTTTTCCCGGTTTTAAAAGGACTTATGGCTTTATTATCAAAGAAATGACAAAAAATGGCGCTGCTGATTTCAAGTTGGAAATACTTTGCTGCAGTTTTTGAGCGTTGGAGGATATAACATGTTTTGTGGACCTAATTATTTTACTGGATATTATTCCCTGGAGCTTTACGGACAGACAGAGCCCAAGCTTTCAGGATTTGGTGCGGTTTTCAGTCCAAAACAGCCAGCCAAGGTAGGAACAATCTAAACTAAACTTTGTGCTTGTCTGTAAAAAAGGCTTTGGTGTCGGCGCTGTGGTTGTAACGTGTTGAAATGGTTTATATTGCTGGAAAGATGAGACTTTAAGCTTTAAATTGGTATATAGGTTGTTATGGTTTGTATGGTAAGGTATTAGTGCAAAAAAGACGCTTTTTTGTAGCGTGTTTACGTGACGGTACCGGGACGTTGCTCTCTAACAGGATCAGCTCGATATCTTGTTTAAAACTTCAAACTCAGATGAATGCTCCAGTGGCGTACTCGGTCAGCGTGCGGTACTTATAAGACAGTAACCTGCAGAGTCATTGCGAGGTTGTGAGTTTGAGTCTCACCTGGAGCAATTACATTTCAACTAAGTATGCCTCTCAGGGTGACATGTTTCATCTTAGAAATTCAAAATAGAGCAATATCCTTTTACCGCTATTTTTTAAGCGGCTCCACAGAGCTACAACACAGGAAATGGAAATCAAGTTTCAAAATAAACTTCTGCTACACTATTTAAATAAAGAAGTTATTCTTGAGGTGGAGTCATTTCTTTGACTATAGGCTACAAGACCCATTTTACAAGAACAATGTAAAGAAGGAGAAGCATGGATTTAGATGGTGAGGAGCCTAATAAGCAACAGTAGCTACAGGTGTATAAGCTCATCTCAGTAACAACAAACATGATGTGGGATAAATGAGTTGATCATTTTGAAGCAAACCCATTCGAAGGACCAAGAGTTCTTGGTTTAATTTCGGAGTAAGACTGAGTGGATCAACTCTTGATCGGGACATAAAGTAAGCAGTTTTATTTTATTTTTTTACATTTGTAAAAAGTTAGCGTTTGCTAATAAATAAATGCTCCAGGTGAGGCTTGAACTCGCAAATCAGCATGACCCTGCAGGTTACTGTTTTATAAGTACCGCGCGATAACCGATTGCGCCACTTGAGCTTTTACTTTTGATAAAGTGAAAAAAACGATCTCAGTTGAAAGTGATTGACGTGTTCTGTGACATGTTTGTGACGTGTTTTGTGACGTGTTTGTGACGTGTTCTGTGACGTGTTTGTGACGTGTCCGTGACATGTTCTGTGACGTGTTTGTGACGTGTTCTGTGACGTGTTTGTGACGTGTTCGTGGCGTGTTCTGTGACGTGTTTGTGACGTGTTCCGTGAAGTGTTTGTAACGTGTTCCGTGACGTGTTCCGTGACGTGTTTGTGACGTGTTCTGTGACGTGTTTGTGAAGTGTTCTGTGACGTGTTCCGTGACGTGTCCTGTGACGTGTTTGTGACGTGTTCGTGACGTGTCCTGTGACGTGTTTGTGGCGTGTTCTGTGACGTGTTTGTGACGTGTTTGTGACGTGTTTGTGACATGTTTGTGACGTGTTCTGTGACATGTTCGTGATGTATTCTGTGACGTGTTCGTGACGTGTCTTGTGACGTGTTTGTGATGTGTTCTGTGACGTGTTTGTGACGTGTTCTGTGACGTGTTCGTGACGTGTTCGTGACGTGTTTGTGACGTGTTCTGTGACGTGTTCCGTGACGTGTTCCGTGACGTGTTTGAGACGTGTTCTGTGACGTGTTTGTGACGTGTCCGTGGCGTGTTCTGTGACGTGTTCCGTGACGTGTCCTGTGACGTGTTTGTGACGTGTTCCGTGAAGTGTTTGTAACGTGGTCCGTGACGTGTTTGTGACGTGTTTGTGACATGTTTGTGACGTGTTTGTGACGTGTTCTGTGACGTGTTCGTGATGTGTTCTGTGACGCGTTTGTGACGTGTTGTGACGTGTTCTGTGACGTGTTTGTGACGTGTTCCGTGAAGTGTTTGTGACGTGTTCCGTGACGTGTTTGTGACGTGTTTGTGACATGTATGTGACGTGTTCTGAAACGTGTTTGTGACGTGTTTGTGACGTGTTTGTGACATGTTTGTGACGTGTTTGTGACGTGTTTGTGACGTGTTCTGTGACGTGTTCGTGATGTGTCCTGTGACGTGTTTGTGACGTGTTCTGAAACGTGTTTGTGACGTGTCCATGACGTGTTTGTGACGTATTCTGTGATGTGTTTGTGACGTGTCCGTGACGTGTTTGCGACGTGTCCGTGGCGTGTTCTGTGACATGTTCTGTGACGTGTCCTTGACGTGTTTGTGACGTGTCCTTAAAGCTCCGCCCCTTATGTGTCTCACCTGCGCCTTGTTGTCTCCACTATATAGTCTGTTCCTTCTCTAACTCCATGTTTAATGTAAAGAAACCATCAATATAAATATTAGGCTATTATCTTTCAGTCTCCCTATTTTGTGACATAGTGTTGCTTTAAAGAAGAAGAACACTGAACCGTCTTGTGTAAAGCATGAGCTAAATCAGTTAAACATTGATTACTGATCTAACTAAGTCTAGGATTCATTATTCAGTCATTTAAAATAAAGCTTTGATAGTGTTTGCTCTCTGAAGACGTTGGTGTACAAAAGCACTTGAATGCTAGAGTAATACCTTTGGTTAGGAGTTTTTGACAACAGCAAGTTCCAGGGAGCTATAGAAAGGCACTGGTGGCTTGGCTAATGGGTCTGCTAAAAGAACAGTCCTTTTGTTTTTTGATAAAATAATTTTATGATTGATGTCTTGTCACTGAGTACAGAGGGTTACATTTTTTATATCCTACTGCTTTTTGTTTGTTTTCTCTTTTCTATCACTTCTTCATAAAACCCCAAAGACCCCAGAGCTACTTTTTCTTCAGAGTATTTGAACCAGAGAGGGAGTCATGCTAAAGAAGATCTCTGAGATTAATTAACGGCGAATGAAGGGGAAGAAAAGCGATGTGTCCTGGGAAAGAAGCAAGCTCTGCACAATGTAGCACACTTCATTTGAATAAAGTGTTTTTCTTTCCTGTGTGTGTGTGTGTGTGTGTGTGTGTGTGTGTGTGTGTGTGTAGCGACACCACTCCACCTGAAATGAAGGATAACTAGCCCACCGGATTAGAAAACGCACCATCTATCCTGTTCCTCCTCCCTCCTCTTCTCCCCATTATTTGTATTCAAGGTTTTTTGAAATGACATTGCAATCTGATGATGCACCAGCCCATTATATTGTCGCGCAGGACAAATACCCCAGCGTTTTCCTGTGTAGAACTAACACAATTTTTCCATGTCAGACCGGGAGCATGTGTGTGTGTTGGGCGGGGGGTAATATTGGGTGGAGGCAGGATCCCGGGGAGCGCTGTCATTAATCGTGGAGGAGGGCCGCAGTGCACTCAGATTATTAGAGAAATACATTTGCATGCTGCATATGAGCCAGGTGAAAAGCACTGAAGGCGCAAATGATATTCTGGTGACAGGCTGAGCGGGACGGGCTGCCTCCGCGTCGCTCCAGCCCTCACATGAACGCACTGACACTCGCGCTGCTCAGAGGATGTCTGGAGTTTCATGGTTTGTGGATCAAATGTTGAGTTGAGTTTTTACAATAAGCAGCTTTGAGGTCACCCTGGTCTTGACCTCAGTACCTCTAGCATGTTTATGCTGTCTATTGCACTGAGGATTGCAATGATAATAATGATAATCTGTCAACCCCAACAAATCTATTGAACCTGCGGAAACACCTTCATTTGAAAGTCAAAGGACACAACTCTGAGGAGAGCAAGGACAGGCCAAATGACATCCTTCTTTAAAGCAACACTATGTAACTTTTGCTGCAATTAGACATTCTTGTTCTGGTTCTGGTGGGTTCTGGCTGGATGTGTGTTTTCACAAGAGCAGTATTTGTCTTAGAGGCCAACACTGCAATGATTATGTTCCGGATTGGTCTGTCAGTCACATTCCCACGAGGCTGTTCTTACCCCATGAAAACACTAAGTTTTGAAGAAGGTGGTGAGAAGGTGTTTTGGTTTTGTTGTGGCTGCCACTCTTGTGTAAACAATCCTCTCTAAGAAAACCATGACGTCATAGATGCAAGAAACATCTCTAGAGCAGAAGAAACCCACTCCCCCACTGATTGTTTTGAGTGGCTCCATGTGAACGTGGATCGTGACGTTATCATTGTTGTATTAATGTTGCTTTTGTTTCTGACCAGCGTTCTCATGAAAATGGCTCCTTCATTTATCCTTTAAACAGTGGTTAGTCTCGAGTCTTATTTCACATCAAGAGACCACCAAAGGAAATCTACTGCTATTACTGTAGTGATTATTAGACCCCTTTTTCATGGGGTAAAAAGTAGCATAGTGTTGCTTTAAACAGAGGAGATGGACTGAGGCACAATCTTATAGCCAAATACAATAATACAATAATAATACATTTTATTTATAACGCGCCTTTCTGGACACTCAAGGTCGCCTTACAGCATTAGTAAAAATACAATGGCACATAATTAAAAACAATTAAAATTAAGATTTAAAAAACAACAAGAAAAACCACAACAATTACATAAATACAACAGTTTATTGAATCCTAAAACCAGTTTCACTCAGGGCCAATAACATTACAACACACACCACCTACACCAGCACAGACCATTAAATTACTAAAAACATGACATCTTCATTTCTTATTGTCTGCAGAAATCTCACAGCATCCTCTAGGACCCTTACTACCTGACCCTCACCTATTTGACCTGCAGCCTCTGGTACAGGTTTATCAAACACGGCATCATGTCTTTTATAAAACCTCACAATAAAATACAATCTTACACTGACACTTATTGGGCATAAAAACCACAAATCCCTTCTACACTTAATTATTGCATTTTCATTCATTATTTTTTATTTGAATACATGAATGGTCTATCCGAATAATTGATCAAGAAAACATCCCTTTTCCAAATTCCATTATTACACTAGGGATGTCTGCATATCTGTTGAATTTGGAAGTTCACATACTTTGCTGCACAGAGTTCTTGGTCTAGTAGCATCCATGCATAAAGTCTTTCGGCTCAGTTACACGCTGTAGCTGTTGCCTCTTGTGGGAAATGATATGCCATGAATGTTCTGTGACTATTTCTGTTTTCTATTAAGATACAGCTCCACAGTATTCCAAACACACAGCCTGTAGTTTCTTTGTGTGTAAACCCCTGAGGAAAGAGTGTGGACACACTGCACTGCTGTGCATTTCCATCTCGTCTGTGTCTCTTTGTCAAAGTGAGCTTCAGTGTGGGGTCCTCCGGCTCTGGGCTGTCCTCTCAACCCGGGCTGTAATGGTCCATGCAGGCCCAGCCTAATGGGGTGGACACCAATGTCAACTTCATTACTCTGCGTCTCCCGCCAAGATGAAAAAAAACCTCTCTCCCCGCTTGCACTTTTGACCACGCTTCGTTAGCGCCTTTCGCCCCCTTTACCCTTCCTCAAACCTCAGAAGAAACTCCAGGAAACATTTGCACAAACGTATCGATGAGCGAGTTGTTGAGGAGACATAGGGAGGTTAGGAGGGCACAGAGTTGTAATCACTGTAAATGAGCCGACGGCACTGGTGGAAGACTTTAATGGACTTGAAAATATCATATCAGTGCACATATGCTGCCAACTGTGGGTGTGTTCAAGGAGGATGTGGACCATTATCACATACAACATGTGAAGTCCTAATAAAGAGTTAATAAAGAGTTCTCTAGACATGTCTCAGATTCTGGTTCAAACCTCATTCCTGGACTAGCTTCCAGTGACGCTAATTGTTATATCAGATTCAATTTAATTTGTAGTTATTGTATATATTTTGAACTAGTGTGATCAAAGAGGACCTGCATGATTTTTAAAGTACATTATTATAAATGGGAAAATGGAGAGTGCCTCAATAATGAGTTGATTTCCCACGACACCTAAGATACTTGTCCCATTGCATCGTACATTTACACTTACAAATTTGGTTTACAATTGTAAACTTTACAAGTAACGTACAGATATCACCACTGCAATATTCTGAAAAAAATATGAACTACTGAACTGGGAAAATCTCATTAAAGACAAAAACATCTGCGTAGTCTACAAGATAAGGCATGGTTCAGCTCCTCCTCCTTCAGTGTGTGAGTTCACACTCTTCAGATCCAGTGAGGTCAGAAGAACCAGAGGGACAGTGAGGGAGGGCTGAGAAAAACTGCATTTGGGCCGACTGTCTTTTCCTTATGATCACCTGAGCGATGGAACCCAGTGCCACAACCAATACACTGTCCTGTTTCAAAAAAATAGTAAATGAAATAATTGTGACACTTTTAAACTGGAGGCTTTATGTCAAATGTAAAATAAACAACCCCACTGCAATTAGGGGAGAAAAGTCAGGCAATAGTCAGGGCCCCCAATCTGGAAGGCTCCCTGAAAGATTGAATATAAACCCTCAAATAATTGTTTTTGCATATTTTCAAGATATCGTTGTATTATTATATTATTATTGTATCTTTGATCACCTAAGAACCTAACCTGAAATTTGACATGAAAATAAATGAAACTGTAAGACATCATTTCTGCTTTATTATTAAGAAAGACACGATAGAATGGAAGAGCAACATGTACATGCTCATAATAAAGAAACAGTATCTTTCCAAATGAACGACCACAGGAGAAGATGACCAAAACCCTAATTATGAGAAAAGGAACAAAACCTCTACAAGTCTGCCTTTAGTGATTCATCTTTGTGTAGAATTACGTACCACACGGGTCACAGCAGAAGTCACACAAACTGCACCAGACCAGAGTTTGACTGACCGCTTTCACACCTCCTCCAATGAATCGCACTGGGAACACCGGCTTTGAGTTGGTTTTAATCAAACAAAATGTGTCACATGTGAAAGCAAACCCAGTCCGAGAGTAATCTTCTTAAACAAGAGCCACCTCTAAAAGACATGGTCACACAAGAATAACACTAGGCTTAAAACAAAAGGTAATAAAAACACTTATTTTCTAGTAAATAATACATTCATTCATTTTTCTTCTTAGTCTTGGTCTAAACTCTAGCTGTGACAGAAACCTCAGTTCACCAGAGCTCCATAAAACCACACCACAACAACACTTTATTTATCCAAACTGGTGTAATACTGAACACAAACGGAGCTATATGTCCACTGTCTTTGTTGGCCGTCTTTCATGTTTGGCGCCTATAGGCAGAGCCGAGCAGCGGGCGGTGTAATACTCTTCTAAAGCCCCTCGTTAGGCATGCATATATTCCTATTATAGTCAGCGCTCCCGGAACAAGACAACAGAGAGCAAACAGAATGACCTTGAAATATTTATCCCCAGCCTCGCTTCGGAGAATTAAGTTTGGTGTCGGGGGCAAATCCAACCAACGTTTTCTTTTGGTTTAGCATCTTGCAGCGTTGAATATTAAGACGGTCAGGGAGGCAAGGCTTTGATTGGGACAATAAAGGCCGATGAGCGGGATCTTAGAGCATGAGAGACGAGGGAGAGAGCATCACAGTGAAACCGAGCCAATGCCCTGAAGCCCAAGCCAGAAACTGTCCGGCCCAAAACGCAGTCTGTTTTGAGGGAAACGAGGGGGGTGAAGGAGGCTAACGTGACCCAGTCCCAAGAATATATGGGTCAGACTGACGATAAGAACAGGAACAATCTCTGGCAAATTTGAGTTTTTGATTATTTTTTTCTTCAGGTGTCTTTCTCCCTTTCAAAATCCTTAATCTATAATTAAAATGTTAATAAAAAAGTATCTTACAATGTAAGTAGTTGCTAAGTGTGAAGAAATAAAGAGGCCAACACATTTCTTTCTCTCTAAAACTCACCCAACATCAAAATACATCCAACACTATTATAATGTCCTACCTAGAAAGTTAAACAATAATCTGATGGGAGCTGAAGCCTGGCACATACTTCTGTTTTGTTTAACGCCAGCTTCATGAGATCTGTGATTCAAAAGACCAATTAGCACGGCTATAAAGTCAACACAGGTTTCCTCAAATAAAACTCTTTAAACAACACTTCAACAAACTTCCATATCACACATTATTGTTCTTAGACATCAAACCAAACGGCTCGCTTTATGATTTATTTGGGGGATAATGATCCGAATATCTAAAGGGACGGTGCGTTTGAGGCTCGGCCAAAAACCTCTTTGTTGCACTTATGTAATTGTCTTGTTCGTGGGGAATTTTTATTGAAAGCGTAACAAAGCACATGTCCGCAAATTATCTTGACTTTCTCCCATTTGACGTGTCATTGTCTGTGCTTCCTGTGAGGGTTTGACGATAATGAGTGATTGGAGTGTGCTCCAGTGTTGGCAGAGCGTTAAAGAGAAGCTCGCTGGGTTGTTGTGTTGGAGTGGAGCAGGAAGGACAGCTGCCAGTTTCAACGCCACGGGACTCGCTGACCTGGAGTTTCAGTGAAACCAACTCCAATGGAAAAACAAAGCCCAGAGAAATTTCATTGTTGGATTGTTTCTGTAAATCCCAGTAATGTGGAGTTTTACAATCACATTTGTACATACGAGATTTAATTCCGTAGATCTTGTGGGGGATTTGTTCTTCTTCTTGGAGGGTTATAAAATAGACATCTTGACAATGGTTTAAAAAAATGGTTTGTTGAATTCAACCTTCAAATCTATTTTCAGATGCCAACGAGAACCTATACAGACATTTTATAGAGTGTTTTTTTGCAGAAATTGTATGTACTTAGGTATAGGCATCTTCCTAAAAGAGTGGTAATGGTTGGTTCCAGAGCACACCTACATCCCGGTACAAACCAGCATTGGCCCCCTTTTGGATGTGGTTCTGGTGATGAGGTACTGTTTCTAAAAAGTGGACCTAACACTGTAGTTTGTTGACTGGATGATAGATGACCAAACCTCGGGTCAAACAGAGAATTGGGAGGAGACCTCGGGGAAGACCTAAGACACGCTGGAGGGACTATGTCTCTAGGCTGGTATCCCCCACAAGAGCTGGAGAAAGTGTCTGAGGAGAGGGAAGTCTGGGTGTCTCTGCTTAGGCTGCTGCCCCGCGACTCGACCCCGGATAAGCAGTAGAAGATGGATGGATATTGTAATACTCCAGTCTTTCACGTCACTCCACCAGGATTTATTCACAACGTTACGCTTCAGTTACAACTTATTTCTTACAAAGAAATGCAGTTTGAATTTGCATTACTTTTTTAAGATAAGATAAGCCTTTATTGTATCCTTTATTTATCTTAGTAGACTCAAAAAGTCCTGGAAAATTAACCCCTTAATTCAATATAGTTTTGCAGAAGTCTTGTTTAAGTCGTGGTTGGTCTATCTTCAGTGGAACAGATACAGACTGAAGGGCACCTTTACACTGGTTCAAGGAGCTTTCTCTGAGATTATAAAAGCAGTCCTTGTCAACTTCATTCTGGCTTGGTGCCCAGTCTTTAATCTCACATTTACTGGGTCTATACAAAGACATAAATATACAATATTACAATATAATATAATTTTACAGAAGCGTAATGCATATGTGGTTAAAATGAAAAGGCCTTAAGTAGCTTTGAAAGATAGCGTATTACTTAGCACTAGTAGCAGCATGAGGCGCATGCCCTGACAAGGACAACAAAAAAAAACATTACTTTTCTGCTTGAATCTCTTGCATTGTTCCCAGAGTGTAAATATAGAATATTTTTGTGCGACTCATAGCCATCAGTATCCATCTGTAAAGTCTGTCAGTTTCCCTCACAATTGGCCGTGTATTTCTGATACAGTTACATACAGTGTGCATTTAGCAGCATCATGCTATATCTATTTAGTTTTTACAACAGCAACAGACACCCAAGTTATAGTGAGCCATGGTGAGCTGTGAGTCTGTGTGAGCTCACTGTTTGAACGGCTAATGGCTCTGCTACAAGGAGAAAAGCTGATAGGTCTCAGCAATATTGAAATGATGGTTTTCCGGTGCATGTACTGTAAATATCACCTGCAGGTGTGGAGGGACAGTTGCAGAGTGGTTAGCACTCCTACCTCACAGCAAGAAGGTCCTGGTTTCAAATCCCATGCAGGGCCTTTCTGTGTTGAGTTTGCATGTTCTTCCCGTGTCTGCGTAGGGTACACTGCAGTATAAAGCAGTAATACCAAAACTCTGAACTAAAACTAGAAAGCTACACACTTTGACTGAGTTTCATCAAAAATACAGTATTTTGACTGTTTATCACAAGAACAAAACAAGTTTTGTTTGAGAAAATGCTTGTACGTTTGTCCTCTAAACACATCTACACACTGCACTGTTCCACCTTTTAGTAACAGCACCAAGCTTTCGGCCCCAAAGGAATCCTTTGTGAGCATTTGGACAATGGAAGTTTGTTTTGGAGTGCACTTGTGTCTTGGTGGAAATGGGTCTTGAGACATTGAACCACTTGAGCTGTACACTTCTATTGCTTTAGAGCCCACAGTGCATAAACCCACCACAACATGGTTCCTATTGAAAAAACCTTTATTTATTTACAGATTTATTTACAGATTTAAATGAACAACCTTAAAAAAGCATAGCTCTATACAGGAGCTAAAACCCGCAGTGTTTAGTTTGTGGGTTGTTGAAGGAGAACATAATGCTCCTTTTAATAAAACAGCACATAAACAGATGAAAAAAAACAGGTTACAAGTAAAGTATTTGGGGTTTTGTACTTGAGTTACATCAAAGCAGCTTATTGATTATTAAAAAGTGGATTAAAGTTTCTATAGAGCCTTTCAGAGTTACAAGGTAAAGCCTATTGAACGCAGGTCTATGGGGTTTCAAGTGTGTTTCAAAAATGATTAAATGCAGTAAACTCTGAGGCTTTTGTCCTTTCTCTAAATAACTGTTTTCTTCAGTTGTTTACACAGTTAATGATAATGAATCATTTCAATATTATGACCCTGATGCAAGTGCTGTATTTAAACTGCTTCTGTGTCTTTATGTATATTTTGTATTAATGTGTTATAGTTTATGATGAAGGACAGAGGTCACTAAAATATATAATAAATCAACACCTGACTGACAAACACTGAGTTCTACTTCCTTTCTATCGATTCCTTTCTTTTAAAAAAAAAAAAAAAAATTCTCTTATCCTTAGCATTGTATACTGCGCTGGGTTTAAACTGACTAGTTTTTTGTGCACTTATGCTTTTTGTACCTTGTGTTGTTAAAATTGCTTCCATTGTTATCCTCACTTGTAAGTCGCTTTGGATAAAAGCGTCTGCTAAATGACTAAATGTAAATGTAAATGTAAATGTAAATGTAAATCTGTTGTAAACGTCCACATGAAAAAATAGAGGTGATAAAAACAACTTTAACTTTTTAGGTTGTTTATTGTAAGATTTAATTGTGTTACTTTCACCAAAACCTGAACTTTCCTTTAGACATAATGTATGTCTGCCTTGTGCCGCGGATCAAAACAGCAACGTAACCCATAGAAAGAAGGTTGATGATAGTTTTATATTAGTTACAACTGCAACAGACTCTATTATGTTTCAAGCTGAGACACTGTAAAAATGTCTGTACAAAAGCAAGACATACTGTTTCTACAGAAAACTGTTGGAACAATGTTTTTCTCTGGGATCTGAAGGACTTGTGTAAAGTAGATGGACATATGTTTTTCCTAAAGAAAAGTGTTTAAAAATGTTTTAAATGTTTACTTAGGCCTTGCTTCTTCTTGAGCAGCTTTTATCACTGACCAAACCTCTGTTCTTGATTTGTGAGTGGTCAGGAAATATCTGGGCAGATCTGGTCAGATGGGGACACGTTGTGCATTAGCCTCTGTGGAAAAGCTACCCTCGTCCTGCAGCCAGTAAACGATAGCCCAGCAGATATTTATTTGAATCGGTCGCATGTTTTCTGAACCAAACTGTACCAAAAGCAGATGTATGGGTTTTTCCAATAATCCCTTGTCCATCAGACACAATAGGAGCCCACTGCACCATCGTGGGCTTTGACACTGATCTTTTCCACATGTTGCTCTGTTTACTTCACTGATGGCTCGCTCCTTTGTCTGATTTCTGAGGGGCATCGAGCAGCGGTGTGACTGCGAGCCACCACCCAAACAACGCTGGAACATTTATGACGAGCGCCGAGAGGTTTGACTGTAAGACGTCGATAGAAACCTGGAAATGACAGGCATCAAGGGAGTGTGGTTAGCCGTTTGGAGGGAGTTTAAAAAGGTCAAACGCACATAGACAATGACCAGACATGAATGTATCAGGACTGGACCAGGATGGCTATCTTTGTCACTTCAGTTCAGATATTTGAGCAGTTTCCGTTAATGAATATTGGACCAGAAACTCTATTGGCATAAAATGAATTATTTTTTGTCATTTCAAACACAAAATATTGCTTTCCTTCTGAAAAAAAAGACTGTAGTGAATTTAAAAACAAAGTAGTTCTTCATTTATGAGTTAAGCACGACACATTGTCACCTTTTCTGAGTGTGAGAGTGAATGTAATCTCTGTGTTGTCTTTTAGTTTTGTGATTAACTTGTACACAAAGCAGTAGGGGGTTGGTCCAGCTATTATCCTGTACATGTGTGCTTCCACCTTTCTCCTCCTGAGGATTTGTGGACATGGTTCAGAAGCTACTCACCCTGGTTGCATGGGTGCAGCAGGAGAGCCTAAGGGTGAAAAAAAGGGCATCAGAATACACAGTAGATGTTACCTTTTTCTTAAATTTGCTTATTTATTTAAATTTGTTTCATTTATTGTACCTTGATGTGGGGTGCACGTGGCAGAGTGGTTAGCACTTAAAGCAGACCACGGTCGACTCGAACATCCTCGGCCAACTCCGGCTGTGAGGGGTCAGCATGTGTTACCGTGGGTTCTTTCTGGGTACTCTGGTTCCTCCCAAAGAATATGTATGTACAGGTCAAGTGGTAAATCTAAAGCATCACTCTGCCACGTGCACCCCACATCAAGGTACGATTAATTAAACAAAAGTAATTAGATAAGCACATTTTAGAAAAAGTTAAAATCTACTGTAGATTCTGACGCAATTTTTTTCATCCTATGGGTCTCCTGCTGCACCCAGTGCAATGAATGTGAGAGTGAATGGTTGTCTGTCAGTGTCTCTAAATGTTAGCCCTGTGACCAATTTGCCATTTTCCAGAGTGTACTTGGTTCTAAACTGGGATAGGCTCATTTATCCACAACCCCTAACAGGTGTAAGTGAAAAAAATGGATGAATGACCTTAGTCTTCCTCATAGTCGCTTGATGTTACTTTGCCTGTAAGCTGATCCTTCTGAAGACCCAGCAATTCATTTTTGTCTCCAATTTCTGACCACAGTAAGAGGGAAAGAGGGGGCGCTGTTGTCCTACTGCTCTCGGTAGAACCACAGAACATCTCTTGTGAGGAAGACCGCCGGTAGCAGTCAAAACATGTCAAAGTACAACACTCAACAAACAATGGTCTTTACAAAAGAACCTTTACGAGAAATGGCAACAAAGTTTAGCAGAAACTGAAAGTTAAAAAGTTGCTTGCATTCAATTTTTAGTGCACATATAAAACTTAATGACCAAAGAATAATGTGGCTCCCAAATCGAGACTAGTGGAGCCCGACCATTCATACCCATTCACTTTACTAAAATGGGTTTTACCTCCATTTCAATGTTTTGTGCCACCATTTCTAATTAAAACCTAATGAAAAATCTGTTTTCTCTCAACTTTTCATCCACATTAAACTGGCATTCATAGTATTATTATTTATTGGCTCAAAACGATTGTCTTTGAAAGCAATGCCTTTTTAATGACAAGTGTTTTCTGCATATATTTCTGCCTCAAAAGCCTTGTGAAAGTAGACTCTTTTCTCCTCTGAGTGTTTGTGTATCCAGTGAAGAGAAGAAGAGACGAGACATTAGAGAGGCCTGAGCAAAAACAAATTAACCGTCCGAGATTGAGTGGACCGCGTTGGTTTTTCTGACGTTTTATTAGAGTTTGAATGAGGTCTGCGCAAGACAATGCTCTCCTGCCTTCTCGTTTAGCCTGATCTTAATTGGCCATTAGATTGAAAAATAGCCCGGACCTCCTCCTTCTCTCGGCTTCAGAGCTGATTAGACCTTTGATTTACTAATAAACACAAAGAAACAGATTAGTGCCGAGGCCGAGGCTGAGGCGGCTTCAAACGCACTTCTCTGGAATCAGAAAATACCAGCGGAGACTCTCAGGGTTTGTCTATAACAGTGGGTTTTTGTATTATTTAAACAGCCTCGGAGAAAAAAAAAACACAAACTTGAAATAATCTTAGTTCACTTTGAGAAGTAAGGACATGCTTTCATTTTTAAAATCCATAACTTTTTGCTGTGTTTCAAAGATTGTATCCTAACTTCAGAGCCGTTTTAGGGAGGCATTATGCACTATTACATTTAAAAACAGCATTACAAATTATTCTATTACCTGCTACATTAGTATTGGTAATGTAAACTACAGTTGTCGTAATGACAACAGAAACTACACAACTGACCCTGATCAAACGTTTACATACCCTGGGGATTTTGGCCTGATAACATGCACACAGGTTGACACAAACTACTAAAGTTAACCATCCTCACCTGTGATCTGTTTGATTGTAATCAGTGTGTGAGTATAAAAAGTCAGTGAGTTTCTGGGCTCCTGCATCTTACATCCAGTGCTGCTCTGACGTTTCTGTATTCTGAGTCATGGGAAAAAATATTTTCAAAAGATCTGTGGGAAAAGGTAATTGAACTGTAACAAACAGGAAAGAGATATAAAAAGATATCCAAGGAATTAAGAATGCTAATCAACCGTGTTCAAAAAGAGGGATTCTGTTGAAACCAAACCAAGGTCAGGTAGATCATTAAAAATTTTAGCCACAACTGCCAAAAAAATGTTTGGGAATCAAAGAAAAAACCCACAAATAACTTCAGCTGAAATACAGGATTCTCTGAAAAAAGTGGTGTGGCTGTTTCAAGATGCACAAAGATGAGGCACTTGGCATTGCCAGAAGAAAGCCAAACAGCTCAGAGACAAGCCTCAAAACTTCTGGAACAAAGTCATCTGGAGGGATGAGACCAAAATTTTACTTTTTGGTCACAACCATAAACGTTACATTTGGAGAGGAGTCAACAAGGCCTACGATGAAAGGTACACAGTCCTACTGTGAAACATGGAGGTGGAGCTGATGTTTCGGGGACGTGTGAGCTATAAAGGCACAAGAAAAGATAAATGCAGCATGTTATCAGAAAATACTGGAGGAACATTTGCACTCATCAGCCCAGAAGCTGCACATGGGATGTACTTGGATGTTCCAACATGACAACAATCCAAAGCACAAGGCCAAGTCGACCTGTCATTGGTTGTTATTGTCATTACAGCAGCATAAAGGGAAGGCTCTGGACTGGCCATCTCAGTCTCCTGACCTCAGTATCATTGAGCCACTCTGGGAGATCGCAAACGTGCAGATCATGCAAGACAGCCCAAGAATTTACAGGAACTGGAGGCTTTTTGCCAAAAAGACAGGCAGCTTTACCATCTGAGAAAATAAAGAGCCTCATCCACAACTACCACAAAAGCCATTGATGTTAAAGGTGACAATACACAGTATTAAGGTGTATGTAAACTTTTGATCAGGGTCATTTGGGTAATTTCTCTTCTCATTATGATTTAAAAAGTGTAAACACAGATGTTTGACAGTAAATATCTTCACCCAAACACTAACTATTAGTGAAAAAGGTTTTTCTCTCAAAAAAGGGCAAAATAATGTATAATAATAATTTTAAGTTTAATCAAGTTAAGAACACACAATGGTAAAGGTAACAGACCCCAGACATCCAAAGAAATAAACTGGAAGAATTTGCCTTCATTAATTCACATTTTAAGTGGATGGTGGTCCTATATTCAGGTTTGTTTTCTACACTTTTCTCTCTCTGTACCTTCTCCATTGGCGTTGTATCTCTGTCTCCTTCTCTGTCCTCTCTCCATCTCTCAAAAGCCAGGCCAAAAAAAAAAAAACTTCAGAAAAAAATAGCGAGTGAGAAAAGGAGAAAGATCGGATTTCCATTCCACATTGGATCGCTGCAGCGGAGTCTCAAACCACAAACTGAGAGAGAGCGCTGGCACTGGACAAAGAGGCTGGATTCAATAAATATGTGGACTAAGCTCTGCTATTCAGGGCCTGCAGTATTGGATTCCTTATTTAGGTCATTTAGACTGGGCAAAATTGATACAGTATGCAGCTCAAATCTATAGCGGCATTTTTTTCCCCTTCTTTCTCTCTTCTATGTTTTTGCCCTTCTAAATAAAACGTGATGAGAGCCGTGTGTGGGAGTACGACAACCGGTGCTGCCAGCGACCGAGGAAGCTGCAAAAGCAAGGGGATTTTAGTGTTTTTTACTCTGAATGTTTATGAATTTAAGCGAGAAAAGTTTTAGAGTGGAATACAGTTAAAACTAGGCCCATTCAGTTGGTACCAGCAAATGTTGTGCACTAAACAAATCATGATGGAAACAACAAGGAATGAGGCTTTTAGGGACTAAGCACAAGGCATGAAGGTTGGTATGGCGGCAGAGTAGAGAGGCACTCCTGCCTCACAGCAAGAAGGTCCTGGGTTTGATTCCCATCCAGGGCAGGGCCTTTCTGTGTGGAGTGCAGGTGCTCCAGTTTCTCCCACCACCAAAAACATGTGCAATATAGGACTACAGATGGAAATTAGCTGTTAAGCTATAATCCTGTACAAGCATCTCTGCTGCGACTTAATATACATTGTACGCTGTCCTAAAGAAAACTAGGGCTGGCTGCTAGAGCTTGGTGATGGAGGCAGAGAAGGGTTATCAGTCATTTTTTTAAAGAAAAATCAATATATAATGTTTTCCATCCACTCAGAAGAATAGACAAAATAGTTGGCCAAGATGATATTAGAGGCAGTTAGTAGTTCTGCCTCACAGCAACATCAGGCCATGGGTTCGATCCTGTCACTCTGGAGTCAAATCCTGTGAGTTCTCTCTGGGCAGATGCCTTTGTTTTAACCTTGACTGAGAACCTCCACAGACATCCTTACTCATGTCACAGCAGTCTCAACATAAAACCTGAATTCATCATAAAAACAACAAAAAAAGTACAAATAAAAAGATACAAACATACAAAATATCAACATCTCACACTGTATTAGAAGCCAAAGATTTAAAAACTGTCTTCTCTAATGTTTTGAGAATGGTGCAGGCAAAATAACATCCAGTTTCAAGCGAGGAATGTGGAGTTGATAAAAACAAGAACACAAGTTTGTCTGGAATGAATGGGTTCTTGTGCAGACTGTTAAAGCCTCACAACTAAGACCTGTTACAGAAAAAGTGGTAGAATTATAATATCACAAAACCTTTGAATTGCTGTAAGCAGAAGTAGTATCATATTAAAGGGTATCACACATTAAAGTCTCTCTGATAAATATCAGACTTTTTGTGTGCATTATTTGCTGGACAAGCCAACCACATCCCTGTTCATCTCCTTTACTGCTCTATTCTTGTATATTTTTGGCCATCATTTCAGTGGAAGCTCCCCAAAACCGAGCGTCAGGCCTGAGTGTGTGGGCGCCACTCGGTGATTGCCTATTTAGTGAGTAATTATGTCTGTCCTTCTCACTCACAGCCAACACCAGCTCTGATTGAGTTCTCCTCATTGTGGCTAACGCCTTATTCAACATAAAAGTCCATTGTGTTGTTCAGCCTTGAATACAAGACTATACCTCGTTTTAATTGGATATATTCTCTTTTCTACTTTGCTCCTTGTTGCCGTTTAGTTTCACTGTAAACTCAACACTTTCCCTGCGATAATAAATTCAGTCTGATTCAGGACAGATGTCTGGATTTAGCTGCTTCCAGTGGCTCAAAGGGCATCAGTGTTTGCTTTGGAAAGGATTTTTAAATTAAACATCTTCAAGTCCTTAGTTTTGACGACAGCTGCTTTGCATTGGTCTAAAAAAACAAAACAGATTTTAGTAAAAGTAGAAAGAGGATATGTGTTAAAAGAAGAGGTGGCACTAATCAGCTGCATTAATGTAAATATAATGTAAAATGTTTGACAAATTACCAACAGGAAAACCATGAAAGAGGGAAAACATCTCTACAGCACTTAAGTAATTTAAACAAGCATTGTATTTACCTTCTGAAGTGTCAAAAAATATTGGATTTTGTTTAAAAATACCACATTGTAAAATAATGAATAACAATAAATGAATGTCCAAAAAACAAATAACTAAATGAAGATTTAATCATTTTTAAGTTGAAGTCAACATTGAACTGGCAGCTAAAACATCTTTTGACAGAACTGACATTGGCACAACACTTACACAATATTCTGTTTGCCATGTTTAGAACCTCACTCAAGAATTATGTTCATCATGCATTTTTTTATTCAGAAAGATTCTTCCATAAGAAGGTGGTAAAACTGTCTCAGGGCTGAGACAGTTAATTAAATTGAAATGAATAAACTTTATTGATCTCCCATTGTCTTCACATACACACACACAATCTATAAAACATTAAATAAATAAAAAAGCATACAGATACAGTTTGCATTTAATCAAATAAAAAGTGTAATAAATACATCAGGACAGTGGACACAATAGAAATTGTACCGCTTAAAGACTAGTTTAGCAAAGGGCTAAGTGCTGAAAAGGTAAAGGTATATTTTGTTCCGATATGTCACTAACTCTTTGTCTCCATGTGCTACAGTTTTTATTTTTTTAGAGATTTTACTGGAAGCAGCCCTGCGTGACCTTTAGTCAGTAAAAGGCGCAGACCCAGTAGTCGTAGAGACTAGTAGAGACTATCCAAGCGGTACATTTGGAGCAAATAACTTGTCTCTGAAACAGTAAGTTGTTTTAATGTATTTAGTCCAAACAGGACTCTGTAGTGTCCAGTGTACGGCCTGTTTTCTTTATGACACAGGAGGTTTCTGTCCAGCTGAGGGCACTGTGTCAGAGAGACAGACATGAGAAAGAGAAAATATATTTTTGGGCCAAAAAAAAAAAAAACGGCAAAATACAGCTTATACAGGTTTCTTATCACTTGGATGATTGTTTGTGGATGTGATGTTTACTATGCACTAAGTCAAAAACAGAAGAGCTCTCAACTTAAGTAAACAGACTCAGCCAAAACTTTTCACAAACATAACAGAATCCATAAGTTCATAAATGTATCCATAATGAGTCCATCTCATCAGCTACAAATGACAATTAATTACTTTGACTAAAATATGAATCTCTCCTATCTCCCGCGCACAGATTCTATTTAAGGCATTTAATGACAGGATCTGAATGGAAAGCATATTTGCATAGTGTAATATAGATTATTACTATAGTCATTATTAATTGGCAGTGTTCCAGTCGCGTCAGACGTTAGCGGTGTGGGCGGCGGAGCTAATTCTCTTCAGAAAGAGCCTCATCAAATTTGGCATGGACATATCATCCCGTAAATGGTTATTGATTCGAATGGGGCTGTATCAGCATGTATCAGTCACCAGCTGCGACGCCAATACGTTTTCATTTAGGCTTCAAAGGTGCTGACAGAGAGAAAAAAAAAGTCTCATACATTTGTAGTTTAGGCAGCTGCCACCAAATTATTTATTTTATTTTTTTCATAATGTTTCTGTCGTGGAGTCGCTCCCAGCAGATTCACTGCATTTACATACTCAGATAGTATTTTCCATTAAAGCAGAGTAATGTGTTCGCTGTGTTCTGTTATTTTTCACTTCCTTTACTTTTATTTATGTTTGATGTTATAATTTGTAATGTGTCTGATTTTGTGTAATGGTTTGAAATGGCCCTCAGCTACTGCAGCGTCCAGTGTCTGTGAGCTACGGCTCGTCTGATTGGTTGTTAAACAGATGGTTAGTTTAACAAGGCAGAGGCTTTTAAAATAAACTTATATAGCTGGGAATACCTGGGTTTAAGAGGGGGCGGACAATAAACCTGAGGTGTGTGTGGAAACAAACTACTATGTGTTCAAACTAGCAGTTCACTTTTTTAGTTTGGCTCTGATTGGACAAAATGTGAATTTTCTTAGTGCAGTAGCTCGAATGTTAGTTTTTTTTTTCCCTGTTAAGCTCACACAAAGCTGCATTAAGCCCAAATGCTTTAGGCATATGCTCCTGTTCTCTTTTTAGACATCCCTCTTTCCACTCTGAAGTCTTAGCTTCCGATATTTACATTCATTCTGTTTCATTCTGTGGTGCAGTGAGGTTCATATGACACCATTTATCCAAGTGAAAAGCACAAAGAGCAACTGCACCAGAGTTTGTTTTAACCAAACCAAACCACATGCATTAAAAACTCTAAAGAACCTCATCAGGCAAACTAAAAGTTAGCTTTTTGCTGAACCCCATAATGCAGAATGAAAGTAGACCACGGTTTGCTTTTTGAACAGTTAAAATATAAAAGTGACCAGCATTTAAACTTAAAATTTAAAAGTTTAAATGCAAAGTTTACATAATTGAATCGTTCTGTTCTTGTCTGAGAAGCTCGCACAGGGATTTCAGACTTAGTTATGCAGTAGTCACAGTGACATATGCTGGTTATATATGCTGTATATAATTTTGTATGTGACGAATAAAAATCTTGAATCTTGAATCTTGTGTTGGCCTGAATAAGACTGCGCTGACACATTTTCTTAGTGCTACCACTGGAAAAACCACTAAGACAATAAAAGTATACTGTTGTTGATTTGATTTGTCTGTTTCTACCAGGTATTGTGCCAATAATACTATGATGGTATTTGAAATGTGACGTGTACAACAGAAGCACAAAATAGGTTTTTCCCCTTTTCCTAAGACCAAAAAGTCTGTTGCTTTTTTAAGAACATTAACTTGATAATGATTGAATGAATGAATGAATGAATGAACTTGATAATGTACATGAGCTGATGGCTTGTTGTGAGATACAGTTCGTATTGAAAAAAGGGTCGGACCTGCGATGGCTTTAATAACTACAGGAATGTTCTGCGTAATGAAGTGTGTAGTGTTCTTAAACAGGACTAAAACCTTTGTCGAGTCAGTGAGAGGAAAACCTGGGGCCTATCTGAAAGATTTCGCCGTGGTATTGACCTCAGCTGGACGAAGGAGAGTCTCTTGTACTTTTTTGAACCTCTCAGTTACTGCCGTACGATCAACTTACAGTTTAGAATTATTTTTTACGGAAAATATGGAGCTCAAGCTGAACCTTTTATTTGACCTGGAAAGTGAGTCCTGGCCCAACACAGGAAAATCTCATTGTAAATAAGAATTGGTGAAAGAATGAACTCCTACTTTGTTCTTCTACTGACCAACAACACGCTGAGGACCGTCTCACTGAAATGACCTCAGTATACACTCACAGAAGCTGGAGGACGTGTCTGCGGAAAGTGAAGACTGGTCATCTTATCTTAGACAACACATAGATGGTAATTTAATCCCAGCTCACACTGAACCTCAGTCCATCTCTGTTGTCTGTCCATTATATGTAGGTAATGATAGAACTGCTATAAACTTCAGAACATGGTCTTACTTCCATCACCTGCTGTTTTTGCCTCCCATCTTCCAGCCACTGTAAATAATTCATTTTTCATTAAAAACTCATTAGGCCTAAAATCCCAGCGTTTATATTATCACAAAGAGAAAGACAGAGAGAAAAGCGATGGATGAGAGGACAGAGGGAAGAGGAGAGGAGATGAAATATGAGGCAAAGCCATAAATAGATTGCATGCTCTAATGTGATTGTCATCCTGCGGTGGCTCTTTGTCTGAGGCCCAATGCAGAGTGATGAGTCCAACGAGAGCAGATCGATGGACGACAGAGAGAAGCTGCTGAGAGACGAGTGAAGACAGAACGACTGATGGACAGGATCTGGGATTAAACCGACTTGGAGTTAATATTGTTACCATTTCATGTTCACAGTATATAATATGGACAAAAGCTAGGTTTTTATTATGTTGTAGCCAAGACCAGACTGAAGAAAACCAAGTCATGACCACAGTGACGACCTAAAAGAGGCCGTTGAGTCAAGACCAGTGTAATGTAATAAAATAATTCACAAGGAACAGTTTTATATAAAAAGAAAGTGTCCAAGTATAAACTATTACGAAGTCCAAACTCATGATAAATATGCATTGATGAAGGATTTTTTTTTTTAAGACAAAATGATTTTATTTAATCACCAAATTAATGTGGAGAAATAAAGAAGTTTTGGTTGTGATTTAAAATCCTGAGACCTTTATGTGAGACAAAACTGAGAAACCTCACACCCCCACCTTCTGGAACTCCCTCCCCATCACAAACCCCGACTCACTACAAACCTTCACAAAACTGCTTAAAATCCACCTCAATATCACACATAACCTCAAATAATGCCTGTTTTATTTCCTGTGTCTTTTGTGCTCTCTGTGTAAATGTAAGTGTCTTTGAATAGTTTTGAAATGTGTTATATGAAACTAATGTTTTATTATCAAAAACAGATTCTGAGACAAGACAAAGAACAAAACTGGTCACAATAACAGACCAGTCAGTACTCCAACCCTAGGGACACGGTTTAGTTAAGATGATCTAGGAAACACTTGAGTCATTTCTGTTTACAACTCCACAGACGTCTGTCATAAGTTCTCCAGGCCTTCTCCAAATACTTCAGCCCCTTCACTCTTTTTTATTCTAGATCCAGTCATGGTCAGGTCTAAACAACGCTAAACTACTCATTGGAAATAACTGGTAATGTTTAATTAGTGAACTTGTCTTAATTTGTCTCCCTCTTCTGTTTGTCCAGCTCCAGTCCCACTACGCCGTGTACATGCAGCAGTAAGCACAAACCACAGACTGTAATCAGTGCAACCCTAAGTGATTAGTAGTGATTGAATAACAGCTAGTTTATTGCATGTATGTGTTCCTTGAGAAAGAATGGTAACTTACATTTTCACTTGGCGTGGTCCACAGCGCTGCCCCAACAGAGAGAGGAGGGGTCGTGGGGCTGTAGCGGAGACAGATTCAAGTCTTTATTGAAAGATCATATGGGATGACTGAGGAATCCCATTACTTGTTGATTAAGTATTGATCCGAAGCCGTCCAAGTATTAACAAGTAAGCTAATATGGGGCTGACCCATGGGACCAGTGGCTGGCCTCGGTGTGAATGAAAAATGGGGACGAATGAGAGGGCTGCGTTTGTGACAGGCAGACGGAGAGAAAGAAATGATCACAATAAAGCTCGACGTGGACAGGTAACGATTAAAGTTCAAGCCAAAGAGAGAGGAGAGAAGTTGTGTGTGAGCAGCTGAAAAAAGCAACCCCAGAAATAAATTTAAACATGGAGTAGGACATTTGTATGGGGCTATTACTGTATATGTGAGGTTTTTTTTGAGATTTGTGTATGTGTTTTACAATTTGAGTGGACATTAAGAAAGGTGGGTGTTTAAAATCTGTTGTTCAATGTTCAATCTGTAAATGTGCAAAAGGCTAAAAGTTTATTTTATTGTTTTTTTTAACATTATGTTTATTTAACAGGTTATGAACCGATGCTGTGTTAAAGTCATTTGTTCTTTGCTCTGAGGCTACAAAATGGTAGTCTGGTCATCCCAAGAATTAGTCTGGTTCCTCTCAATCTTTCCAGGAGGCGGGACAAATGGATGCAGATTAAGCCAATCAGAAGAACAAAGGGCCCGATGTAAGCAAATAGGACAACTAGACTAGTTTTACTTCTTTGTGTCATAGCATTTAAGCCTGCCCCGTTTTAGATAAACCATGGTAATTGGTCGATGTTGTTGGGCTTCAGTAAATGACAGGCTCAGTGGGTGGGGTTCCAGACACTCTTGACTTCGGCAAGAAATAAAAAGTGTGTGGGTCTGGAGAGCAAGGCTACCAAAGAAGATTTCTGAAGCAACTTTGACAAAGTTTACTTCTGCTGAAAGTATCACAACCAAATATATCTTTAATAGATGCATGAATAATAAAAACTTAAAAACGGTTTTGTAATAATACCCTTATTTTCCTAATTTTCTATTAAATATCTGTGAACCTTTGTGATAAAAATGTAATAAAAAGGATTGTGGCGATAAGTAGTGTTAGCAGGTCAGGAAGAATAAAAGAGTATGGAGAGAGGTACTAAAGTCAGGTTTGGGGGGAGGTGGTGGGGAGGTATTGAGGGTTATGTGCTGAAGGCTTTGGTTGAAATGTCAAGTGCTTTACTGCGAGTGGAGATCAATTCCTTCATTACTCTCTGCTCCTGCCATTACCATCGTCGCATGGCATTTCTGCAGGGAATAGATGCCACTGCGGCGCGTTACTGCAGCCGTACACTTGTACGGAGACAGGTATCAGGACTGGAGATACATGCTAAAGAGGCGGATACAAGCTGCTACTGAGGATTTTCACATACAGCCCTTGTGAAGTGGAATTTTAGACGACATATAAGTAGGTATTTAGTCGACTGTTTTTGCAAGTAGCCTCACTTTATTAACTACTTTATTGAGCTAATTTACAAAGAATTACTCCCACATTAATTATTACATGCACATGTGATAAATAATGTTCATGTGATTGTCTGTTACCTTTTGTTCGTACACCACTGCTTGGCTCTAAATTCTTGAAGTTGAATACTCTTAAACGTACCTCACTACCTAGCTTTGTCTTTGACTTCGTCCCAGCTCCAGACTCCCGCCTGGTCGCCTCCTCTTCTCCACAGTCCACTGCATCTCCAACTCCTGCTCCTGTTTCAGTTTGTGTTTGAAAAAACCTTTTGAAATGCCATTGAGTCTCGGTGTCTGCCATTTTGGCATTAAATCTCTGTTTTACAAGTGTTATTTCAGACAATTATAACTTATTTTATCCAGTTTTGACCAATGTTTTCCATTTTGTTCAACTGTAAACAATTTACATAGTGCACCTTTGAGGCCAAGTAAACACTAACTACATGAACTTGTCTATTTACACAATAGACAAACGTTAGAATAATAAGTGGAACTAAATACGTGGCTTGTTTTATTGAAAAGTAAATATACAGTAAGTGATCAATAATGCACTGATCTGAAGATGTCTTATTTTAAACAAATCGATCAGATGCTGTGTAGGTGTCGAGTTCTGGGGGCTCTGACCTCAGCGCCAAGTATTGAAAATCATTGCTGGAAAAAAAGTGCTGCAATTTTAGCATTGAACTTCCAAATCTCCAAAGGTTTTCCCTCCTCCACAGCGAGCCCCGAGGACCCTCACACGCTGCTCGTCCCCTCAACACCTCCGTCCTTTTTCTGCCTTCCTCCCTTTTTTTTTTTTTGAACCGCAGCTTGTGAACTCGAATACAGATCAGGGCCGAGCACTGACACTCGGCGAAGTTGGCAGAGCTGCAGCCGGAGTAACGCTCGGTCTCAAAAGCCACGGGTCAAACTTACACTGATCTCCTGTTGTTCTTTCGTCCAAATAAAAGTTCGTGCAACACTTCAAGTCGAGACCTTTTAGGGAAGTTTTTGTTTTAAAAGTGGGATTTTTGGAGATGAACTAGCCCCGGCCTTGACCTTGTATCCACTGACCTGATGGGTCGAAGTGAGACTTTACAAGAGTTTCTGCAAAAAACTACCACTGGCCAACAATAGATAGAAAACTAGATATTCACAAGAATATCTAGTTTTTTGTTTTGTAGTTCCCAATAATGCTATGTTTTCAAGGATTAACCACGAACTTAAATGGTGCCCTAAGAAACCAAACGAGAAGATTTAATTTAGCCCCTACATCTGGATAAATTTAATGAATAGAACATTAACTGACCAAAGGCACTTTCTGAGTAAATTTAAATCCAATATATTAGATCTTTGAATTTTTCTGGGGTTTTTGGATTTGTAATGCTTGCTAACTGTTTCCTGTGATAAAAAGTAAAAGTGGTTTCATGCAGCAGAGCTCAGGTCAGTGTAAAATACAACTGTTGGAATATTTGAGCTTTCATTAGAGCTCAGAGGAGTCACAAGAAAGGCTGGAGACTTTCTGGACGTTTTAGGCATGAGAAGTTTATTTACCATCAATACGTAACCTGGAGACAGCTGAAGAACCAACATAGTGTGACAACATTGGATATTCAAGTCTAACTTTGCTTCTGTAGGAATAAGATTATAAAGGCGTGTCAGTGCGGAGCCATAACAAGGAAAGATGTTAACCAAATGAGGTAAGGCTTGGAGCTGAGTTATCTGTTGGCCTTAACGTAGAGGGAAGACCCTGACCAGTCTGTGAGAACTTTACATTTAGGCCAAAGGGGAAGGTACAACCATCATTTCTCCATCGGCAACCAGTGACAAGTCAGACTAGATTTTTTTTTAGATATTTTTATTTTTTTTTAAATGTAAAGCTGCATAATGTATTTTATACTCTAAATCAGCAACATGATGATCTTGTTCTGACATTTGCTATTTGACAAAATAATTTTTTTTGTGAATTGTCCACATAAAAAAAATAAGAACCTTTGTAGCCAAACACAGCTCATGTAAAAGGGTCTACATTTACATAAATTCCTAAAAACAATCGTATGTGTAATATCTGCCACTAACCTGCAGTTACCTCGGGTAATCTGGGGTTTACTTTTGCCAATCATCATCAACCTTACCTTCCATAAAGCACAGACATGTTCAAATACACCAATAATCATAAATCCATCAACACTGCTGCCTAAAGCTCCTTTGACTCCAAAACCTCAAGCGTGTACCGTCACCACGAGCAGACGCTAAATGTATAAAAAGTCAGTCCAAAGAATCTGAGAAATGCTGTTATAGGTTAGGGGCCAGGATTTTAGCTCGTTGTCCAACAGCAACACTTGTGTGGTGTTTGATTCCCTCCGTTACCTCACCATTAAAGTGCACAATCAGCGGTAATCAGGATAAAGTAAATACTACCAGTGTCCTTTTACTTTGACTGAGTGTTTCTGATAGTTCTTTGAAGAAGCTCCAGTGAAACCTTCATGTGTCTGAGGGACTGTTTTCTGTGAATTCTCCACAAACTACTCCTTTATTAAATTTCAGAAGAGTGCTGAAGTGTCCCGTTGTATTCAAACACTGCCAGGAATATGATTTGACAAAGTTTCTGACAATTGGAAGTTTGGAAAATAGCTTCAGGGCAATGTTTTTCTAACCATCGATCATTCCGATCTCCTAACACGAATAGAAACAGGCCATTATTGCACACAAAGGAGAGCTCACTTTAATTAACAAAAATGAATCTTTCCAGAACATTTTGGCAGAAAAGCATCTGTCCTCAGCCACTGTCTTTCTTTTGTGAGCATTTTTCAAACAAATAAGAAAAAATAAATTAAAAAAACACAAACAATTGAGTGAGTTTACCTAAAAGCATCATTATGTGGACAATTTGATAAAAAAAATACTCAAAAGCTGCAAACTAAAAGAGTAAGAATGCATCAAATTAATTAGAAATATTAATAGTTGCTGTCCGCATGTTCAGAAGTGTTTCAGAAGAAAAGTCTGTCTGAACCAATGGTTGCTAACTTTTGTGATTAAAATACATCATAATACTTTACGAGTCTGGTTTAAGCGATTCTTACAAAACCACTGTTACATTAGGCTAACTGAACTATGCATTCATTCAACTACTGACACATAAAATGCCAATGGTCACTGCTTTATTAAATCTAAAAAATATCTAAAAAATATTGTTTTTATACATTTAGAATTGTATACTTTTACTCCTCAAAAAAATTATAAAAATAAAAAGGTCATGTAAATCACATTACAGTATTCAAACACATTAAAATACATGGAAAAACACTTACTTGCTCAATGGCAGAAAGGTCAGCGATTGTTGATTGCAGTAATACCAGGAGTTTATGAGATCCATCCCCATTCTGACTGAAGTTTGCAGGTTCTGAGGCGCAGTGGCTCAGTGGTAGAGTGTTCGCCCTTCAACCGGAAGGTAGGGGGTTCGATTCCCGCTCTCCCCACAGTTCATACTGTTGTTGTGTCCTTGGGCAAGACACTTAACCCACCCCCTCCAGTGACTGTAACACTGGTAATTAGAAGCTTAATGTAAGTCGCTTTGGATAAAAGCATCAATGAATAAATGTAAATGTTCTATGGGCTCTCTTTGACCACTCCAGCATTCTCTGTCCAATAACAAGCATATTTTTGGTGAATGAATGAGTTCTTCTTACTACTTATCTGTATTTGACTTGCTCTGTATTACTATTTAGACAGATTTTTCCATCTATATTGCTTCCTACTGTACATTTTAAACAATCCCTAGTGCCTTTAGTCCTTCCCTCTTAATCTTTACAGTGGTCCTTCAGCGTTCACTGGAGTTGCTCTCATTGTGCTCTGTGTATAAGCCCTTCTGCTAAATGTCTGAATAAAAGCAGAGCTAATGCGGACTGTGCGTTTGGATCTGTGGCAGCATTAAGCCGAGCGGGCTGCGACACGGCGCACAGAGAGATAAACCTCGCTACAACGCATGCTAAACAGCTCCAACCTGCTGCACGCTGCCTGTAAACACGCTTTGTGTCAGCGTTGTCATATCTCTGCTGCATTAATAAACATGAGAGAGGTAGGCCTTAAGACCCACTCTCTGCAACTCGCTCGGCTTCTCCACCGATACTGCTTTTATTTAAGGTACATTCTCATTCTTATTTTCCACTTCTGTCTTTTTGCATTGATTTTCAAGCCCTTTTCAAGATCTAGTTCCTCTACAACCTGGTTTCATTTCAAAATATCTGGCTTATTAGAAGACAGTCACTCCTAAAAATAAGTCGCACACCTTCTAACACAATCTAACAAATGGCTGTGTGCTTGAGTTATGACTCTTATCTAGGGTTGGGTTGATTGATCTGAAGATTCCACTGCTGCTATCAGTACTGCATAATACTTGTGCATTCATCACAAAGGTTTTGGTTTCGTGCTGCTGGCTTTTTCTGAATCCTCAGATTAAAGGCGAGGAAATACCCTCCTGCCCTGTTTCCAGGATCTGCAGTTCCAAATCCAAGAAGAGGGAAGGCATCATCCTCAGAGACCTCACTCACTTCGGACACGGTCTGTTTGAACTACTTCTGTCGAGCAGGAGGTTCCAACAGGCTCTGAAGCAGTATTTTAATATTTTTCAACTGATAGTTTTAACTGTTTTATTCAGATATTTAACAATGCACTGCTGGAAAGATTATACATAATAACTGCACTGTGGTTTCAGGACTTACAGCTCAACTTATATTTTATATTTATTTGATAATTGTTAGTGGTATTTGTTCAGTACAAGAGTGACAACTGCAGGATCCAAAGTTCTTGTGTGTACTTGGCCATTAAAAACAGATTCTAATTCTAATTATTTTATGGAGATTTCAGGTTATGTTCAAATAGCGTTTTTGTAATTATTTTGCCTAAAGCATTGCCAGAGCATCTAAAAAATAATACCAAATGACATTTTGTATAGGGTTTGTTTAATCCGCGTCTGTGTGCGTCTGTGTGTGTGTGTGTGTGTGTGTGTGTGCCGTGTGTGCATATGTGTGTGTGTGTGTGTGCTCATGTGTGTGTGTTTGCATGTGTGCATGTGTGTGTGTGTGTGTGTTTGCATGTGCGCATGTGTGTGTGTGTGTGTGTGTGTGTGTGTGTGTGTGTGTGTGTGTGTATGTGTGTGTGTACGCCGTGTGTGCGTCTGTGTGTGTGTGTGCGTGTTTGTGTGTGTACGCCGTCTGTGTCTGTGTGTGTGTGTGTGCGTGTTTGTGTGTGCGCCGTGTGTGCGTCTGTGTGCTCATGTGTGTGTGTGCTCATGTATGTTTGCATGTGTGTGTGTGTGTGTTTGCATGTGCGCATGTGTGTGTGTGTGTGTGTGTCTGTGTGTGTGTGTGTGTGTTTGCATATGCGCATGTGTGTGCGTCTGTGTGTGTGTGTCTGTGTGTGTGTGTATGTGTGTGCGTGTGTGTGTGTGTGTGTGTGTGCGTGTTTGTGTGTGTACGCCGTGTGTGCGTCTGTGTGTGCGTCTGTGTGTGTGTGTGCGTGTTTGTGTGTGTACGCCGTGTGTGCGTCTGTGTGTGTGTGTGCGTGTTTGTGTGTGTACGCCGTGTGTGCGTCTGTGTGTGTGTGTGCGCGTGTGTGTGTGTGTGTGTGCATATGTGTGTGTGTGCGCATGTGTGTGTGTTTGCATGTGTGCATGTGTGTGTGTACGAGTGTGTGCAGACGGTGAGTGCGTGTGCAGACGGTGAGTGTGTGCAGAGGCCTGCTGTGGCTTGTTTCTGTTACTGATGCATAAATGTATGTGCTGCATGCATTTGTTTACAATAACTCCTACCAGCTCTACAGGGTGTTACATAACTGTGAATAATGTGAGAACCAGAGCCTCCATATCTCCACACCCTCCTGCCTTTTTCAGACCTACACCCCCACCACCACCATTGTCAGTCTGAGTGATTTATCCATGCTGTGTTACTTATCTCTCTTCACTGTTTCGTTCTGTCATATACTGTATGTATATTCACCGGTTAACTCTGTGGCCACACTCACTTCCTGTAGCGTTCAGACAGGAAGTATATGTACAATATTTGAACAAATGTAGTATTTAAAAAATGTCTTAACTACTTTTATTTCACACTGTTTCACACCCATGAATGAACATTGGTTTATTGATGGGTCAAAGGGGCAGGAGTCTGACCCAGCTGCAGTTCATTGTGGGACATTTAGATTCAGTTCACCTAAACACGCATGTTATTTTAATCATGAAAGGAAGTTTTGGTTCAGTTCGTTACAATCACATTGTTAAAATTTCCCTAAAACTGTCAAAATGGCAGCCTCTGCTGGACAGGTGATACAAGTGCAGCCTGACCTACTTTCATAATTGCCACATTAGACACAGGTGTATTGGTAATATTCAACGTCTGAGCCAGAGCAGAGGTGGCACTGCAAGCAAAGTTGTTAGCACTCCTGCGTCAAAGTAGTAAGTCTAAATGTCCCAAAGCAGAAGTAAGAGTGTTTTATTGTCTGTAACCACTTAGTCACAGCCGGGGAAAGACCGCAGCTCCCTGTGACCTGTAGCAGGATAGGTGTAGGAAGGAATAAACATATGAATATGGACGACGCCTCTTCAACAACACTTGACTGCGCTCAGTTCGTCTTCAGCCGTAGAAACAATAAGTAATGTATGTCTGCATCTGAAACTGAGCCGTGGTTTGTGCTTCACTGCCGTAAATATATCGTCCCTCAGTGTGTCCTCTCTGGGCAGCAGTAGCAACAGTAAGTATTAGAATAAATACCCCCTGCATTCTGCTTTACATCCCTATTTGTCCATTACAGGCAGTTATAAACTAATGGCAACAGTTTTAACATATGTTTTCCATTTTACACAATGCACCTTTTAAATTCACTGTTATGGTATTATTCCTATTACTGTTTTTACCCACAGAGTGTATCAAATTGAAAAATGCTGTAATATGGTCTCAGTGTAGGTTTTCTAGTGATTACTGTCAAGTCCGTACAACCCAGTCTTTAGGGATTTGAGATCGTTTGCATGATCGTGGTTGCGGCCTCATGTTGACGCTGGGCTGTTGTGACAGACCACAGTTAGTAATACAGAGTGTAATTGCAGCAGTAGTTATGTATAATTTGTAGCTCCCTTTACATCAGCCCCTCCCCCTTTTGGCTCGTGTGTAATGTTGCATTAAAGACACGTCCCATATGTCGAGGTTAAAGCGCCAGCGTGTTCCTTGAAGCATGACTGATGCGTGTGAAGTGTTGCCGTGACAACGACGAGTACACTTTGACAACTCGGAGAAAATGGAGAGATTTTTTTGAGATAATCTAATTTGAATTGTATAGTATCAGAGATTTACTCATTTAAACAAGATGACTAAATGTTAATATATTTACCTCTTTTATTAATGCTTTAAACAGTTATTAATCCCCAGGATTGACTCTGTATATATTAAATGTTCAGTTGTAATGATAGAAGGCACTAATAGGAAAATCATTACATGAGGTTCCAAAAATGTAAAATGTCACATGACTGTGGGCGTTCTAGCTGCTGTATTGGCTGGGAAAAGAGAGAGACCTGAACAGCACCTGTGTAAATCTCAAACTGTCTGACTTCATTTAGCACTGTAATAAATAACCAATATCCTTCTCAGTGCCTAAAAATGCAAAAGAACCAGAATAGCATGCTGGATTTTTCTGTAGGACTTTCTTCAACTATCCAGTCTCCTTACCTCCTCCTTAGCCTCCGCACATTTGTCAAATTCTGTACCTTAAGTTGCATCCGGGCTGCTTTTACTTCTCTTTATACAATTACGTGACCCTTGCCCTCCTCCTCAACTGTTTATATCTGTGTCAATTCAGCGAGTTTGGAGCATCTGTTGGAATGGCCTCTCTCTTTAAAACCCACTGTCTGAACTCTAGCTGTTGGGATGCATAAAGAACTCCTATAGAGGCAATACAGTTGGCCCCTTGATCTGTGATTAACGCCGGGTTAGTGCTCCGGCTCAGACACAGCTGGCCGCTCTCAAGGGTCAACACGTGTTTGTACGACAACAGTTACATGAGAGTTTAACATATGTTGGCCTTTGTAGATAATAATGTAATAAAACAAAGTGTGGCATCTGTAGTGCAAACCCATAGAGAAGAAATTGTAATTTGCATTTATAAAAAGGAAAAATAGAGGAAATAGGAAAGATGGTATATCTTTTTTATTTTAAATTCTTTTAAGTTAAAGTGTACTGTGTCAGGATTCATGTCTGTTTATATGGTCTGTCTGTTTTGTTAGTGCATTCTGTGTGTCTGTTTGTTTTTGATGTCATATTTATTTGGTTTCTTGGATTTTGTTTTGTACATTTTGTACCAAATAAACGTTGTTTTTGAACCTTCTGCCGTGGTTTGGGGTTTTGCATTGGAGTCTTCCTAGTCCCGGGCAGTTAGGCCATGACATACTGCGTATATTAAGACTGGAAAAGTTGAATATTTTGAATTGTTAGGTTCCTCCACAAACACTAAACATGGCACTCAAATTGAATGCACCAGATTCATTTTGGAAAAAGAAACATGGGTTTACAGGAAATGGCACAGGGAACATTGTTAATTTTAATCAAATTAAAGTACTACTCATATTTTCTGCCCATTATGTGCACTGTTTACTCTTGTAGCCTTTTTGAATTCAGGTTTGATGCAAAAGAAGACTTTTTTTTTCTCCCCATAAGAGCATATTATTATGTATAGTGTCAATACAGAAGCATATGTTCCTTTGAAACATTCATCTTCAAGTGTTTGTGCATAAGTGAGTCTGCATATGTGGCGTCACCATGGCAACAAAGTGGAGACACTCAAGTTCAGTGAAATGTATTGATTACACTCTACCTGTGTGTGTTTTATACAGAAGCACGAAGTCGGGCATGATAGCGCCACTAGGCTGCGCTCTTGAGACTTATGAAAAAATAAATAAAATCCCTCATGTTTAGGCCCTGACATTATGGGACTGAATGTGTCTAATGCACACTTGAAGTCTGGTGGAAGCAGGGTTTCTCTTTCTAATGTAATGTAAAGCTAAACACACACAACTATGCGTAAGGTGTGAGACAAGCAGCCACCTACTTCTAGACCATTCTAAAACCCAGACTGCACAAAAACCAACACAAGACCAAGATATAGACAGATTAATCCAGTCCTATGTCCACCACTGATCCAAGGCTATCTACCTCATATGACAATGTGGCCAAAGAGCATCTGTTAAAAGTGCAGTGTGTTGATAGCCTCTCACCCCTCTTTTCTATGGGCTGTGAGCCTCTCTGGGAAAGTGTAGGAACAAGAAGTAATGAAGCTGGTGGCTCTTTCCAATGAGCTTAAAATATCTGCTTTTGTGGAAGACAAACCTGTGAGGATTTATACACTGTCAAAAACATGTCTGACTGATATTTCTACACAGTGCATTTTTATGAAGAGAATGTGGTTTCTCTTTGAATATATATGTTAAAACCATTGAGAAAAAAATATAACACACTGTTGATACTTGGGTTTATCTGTCTTTGTCATTTTGTTCACAAGAATGACAGCTTCAAGTTTCAAGGCCTTTTCCAAGAATTTGACTTTAACTTATTCAGATTAGAAAACTTCTGATTTTACAGAGATACTTCAGCGAGCCTCTGTGGAAACCAGTATCTGTCTTCTGATGAACTCTTCTGATGTGGCATATTCACCGAGATGAAAACACTTGTTCCCACTGATGTGTTTGTGTTGAAGGTTCGCCTCTGAGAACACACACCACAATGCTTTCCCTCTCAAACGTCAGAGAGGTTTATGTGTCGATAAATTTAATAGTTGGCTCAAAGATAGAGCAGCTTTGTTTCCTGATAATTGTTCAGATCACAAAGATTATTCACTTTATCCATGCGCCACTATTTAGACTAGACACAAGGACAGGTGTGTATTGTTGGGACGGCAAACCCAAGATGGCCGATGATCTTTACAACAGAACTAGCAGGAATGTTATCATTTTGAATTGACTTTTAAAAAAAGGTTTTCATACTTTTTGGTTTTATTCATAGTGTGCTGACTAGGATCTAGATGCCTTTAGGAAAATAAGAAAATAGCCTTTAATTGTGTCCACAGTCTGGTTAAATATGGTAAATTAGAGACATTTAAAGCAATTTTCTGCTTAAACCTGAATGTATCTAAGCTTTAAACGGTTAGAAGAATGTTCAGCCTGGCTTTATGTCGTAGTGTAGATTAGAAGAAAAGTGCAGTTGATCTTGAGGAAATGCATAGAGCCAGAGTCTCACTATGACAGGAGTTATGTGGGTCTCAAACTGTGGAAAATCAGGAGAACCTGGAAACTGCCCTCTATGTCTGCCCCAGGGAGAATGGACGCACCGTCCTGAGACAGGTTAGTTTTACCCTAATGCTGATGTGTTGTTGCAATAGTAATCCTGCTCAGTACGAGAGGAACCGCAGGTTCAGATATTTGTTGTATGTGCTTGGCTGAGGAGCCAATGGTGCGAAGCTACCATCTGTGGGATTATGACTGAACGCCTCTAAGTCAGAATCCCGCCTAGACGTAACGTTACCGTAGCGCCGCGGATCTTCGGTTGGTCTATGATAGCCGGCCCGCCTGGGTCAGTGAGTAGAGCCGTTCGTGATGGGGCTGGGGCGTGGCCGGATGATGGTCGCCCCTCTCCCATCTCGCACTGCATGTTTGTGGAGAACCTGGGGCTAAATCACTTGCTGACGACCTGATTCTGGGTCAAGGTTTCGTACGTAGCAGAGCAGCTCCCTCGCTGCGATCTTTTGAAAGTCAGCCCTTGATCCAAGCTTTTGTGACTTCTGGTTTGGGTCCCTGAGAAGGGTAGAAAAAGGGCTTTATAAATGCACACCATTTACTATGATTTCATTCATTCATTCTATTCATTCTTTTTCTACCGCTTGGTCCTGTTAGGGGTCGTGAGTGACTGGAGCCTATCCCAGCAGCTTTGGGCCTTAGGCAGGGTACACCCTGGACAGTGGCCAGTTAGTCGCAGGGCTAACTCACAACACCTGCACTGTCTTTAAAACCAAAGTCCACCATATTCAGACAAAGACAAGACACAAATAAAAACATATCAGACTTTTAAAAACAAAACACTAGTAATTTGTTTTTACAGTAACACATGAAAAAATATTTTGCTGGATGTTCAGACTGCCAGCAGTTTTCCTTTAACAAAACTATTGTTGAACTTACAGTAAAATACAGTCCACACAGTAAAGATATAAATGGGAGTGGGCTTGCGTTGCCTCCAGTTCAGGGCTCTCTGTCCTCTGATAAACAAACTCAAAATAACAAGGTCGGCCTTCGTTGAACTTCACTGACATTAAACACTGTGAGGGATTTTTGTCGAGGCTTCTCAATTGAGAAAGTTCAAGAAAGAGTGACCCTGCGACAAAAACAGTTCAAAGAAGAAACCCCACAATGTTTTTTCCACACTGTAGATAAATCTGTGTCCGTCCACTAAAATACTGTCATGTCATCTTTTGTGTTGACTCTACCTTTGACACAAATGTCCTTGGTTTTAGATAGTTTTAATTTTGAAACCTGAAATCTTTGGTACATTCCTCAGGTTGTGCTGTGGACATTTTCAATCAACATCCATCCCACTACAATGTTGCTCCTTTTTAATTGAAATATCTTGACCAATTTTCTACTAAAAGGAATTGGTTTGGCTCAACAGGTTTTTATTATATTTTGTCCAATGCCAAAATCGTGCATCCTTTGTATTTTTTGGCATTTTAGTGACCTCGTCTTGATGGTCACATTAGACGGACCTTGTGGTTAAAACAGTGATTGTACTTTAAGGCAGTGGTTCCCAAACTGTGGTAAAGACACTAGTGGAAATACACACAAGAGACTGATCTTTTATGATAAAATACATATTAAAATATATGATGTTTTTTTGTAACTGTTTTAAAAAGCTAAAGTATCAAGTGGAGAAAACAAATGGCATGAGTGGATGAAGAATTAAGAATATTCAATTCATGATAATAAGGTCTGGACTTGAGTAATCTACTGCCATTAAGACTTTAACAAAGATGTTTTTCTGAGTAGGTGCTTGGTGTGAAAGGTTTGAAAAGGTTTTATTTTCCGTCTTTTAGATCAGAGTTCGGACAACACTTGACACTTGGGTGGGTTTCAGTGGTCTGTGGCAATCCTGGAGTAACTAGTAACATCGAAAAATGTTCACAAGATGAGGAATACTGTAGATATCGTTTGGAAGTTATATTGTTTTAGCTTGTCCTGCTTAGGATTACCAGGTCATGAGGGTTGGAGACTATGTCTGAGGACAGTCAACACTTGACCAGCAGTCATTTAATTTTAAGAGACACTCGTGATAAGGAGCAACAAGCAATAAAAGCTACGCAAGTGATGCTAATCCAGTGACCCAAACAAAATGTTTACACTGACCTTAGCTATGACTATATGCAATAAACTCTGAGGAGCCCTGAAGAAAAAGCAGATCATGATCAGGTCTCCCAAAAGGAATACTTTCAGCAAATATTTGGCAGCTTGAACACCACAGCTCAAGCATCCTGAGTAAGTTCGAGTAGGGCCATGTGGGTGACGTGCTTTAAAGTGAAGGCATTAGTGCATTCACATAAATGTGGGTCTTAAATTTGTCTTCTTCACAACGTGCCTTGTCTTTTGAGAAAAAGCTGATAAATCTGACATCCAGATCTGACAAAAATAACTTAAAAATATATTTTCTTTTGCACCAACATTTTAAGTTCATCCTCGGTTCCTATGGGCTCACAATTGGTCTTTTCTTTGCCCCATTTTATTTTAATCTATTTTTGCTCTGTGTCTACGGCCCATCATCTTTTATTGGATCCCCATTCTTGTGTTATAAGGTCACTCCAGTGCTCCGTGTCCTCTCATGAGCAGCTAGTAGGTCCCCTCAGTGTGGTCTGGGACAGGTTTAGTGACGCTGGATTAAAGCCTGTATTCAGTGGAGATGTGGGGTCATCTGTGGGGGGCCTCTGGGGACTCTTTGAGGATTGTGATCTGTCATGGGCAGCCAGAACACATTTCAAGGCCCTTTTGATCCGAGCACAAGGCTCTCCACAGGCCGGCCCTCGCACAGTAAACGTGTACATTTACACTGGGGTCAAATGGAGGTCTCAGTGACAGTCACCGCACAACGTCCAACAATGTGCTATTGTATCTATCTGAGAACAACATCTACAGCTCAAGACCAACCAGACCTGTATAAAACATTCCTAGAGATGCTTTTCCAAGACATTATCATTGATCTACTTGCTTTGACAGTCAGGAATTATGTGTGCCATGTTTTTCTCTGTGAAAGTTTGTCTGTGATGATTGCGTATCTAGGAATTAATCTAAATCCCTGAATAAGTTAGAATGAAGAGTTAAAGATGTCCAACATAAAACAATTATGCCCAGAAAAAACATAAAACATAAAACAAGTATGCCTATGGCTGCACAATAAACATCCACAATAGGAATGAGGGGGTCAGCTTGAAGGAGCTACAGGCCAAACAGACTCAAAGGGTCCTCAAAAGCTCCATTACGTTTAAGGCTTTTGCAGGACATGGTTTGATGTAGTAATGTCACGATACCAAGATTTCAGTCTTTGGTACCAATACCAGTGAAAATCTACAGTTCTCAGTACCAAAGCAAAAACAACACAATATTTTAAGAAATACAAGAATAATATGTATAAAAACTAATATACTTAACATTTATTACCTATTTTAAATTGTGTTTCAGGTTTTCCCACAAATAGAAATATGAGAAGTAAAAAAACAGACAAAAAAGTCATGTTAATGAATGGTTACTAAATTATACAGGAGATAAAATGTTTTTATACTTGAATTTAATCTAAACCGTGTTCGGGTCCACTTTTAAATCCTTTTAATCCTGCTATATTTATTAGTGTAGCTCAAATGAAACTAGCACTAAGACCCAGTGGAGCTGCTCAAACGTCACTTACGCTGCTCTCTGCGCCGGACGGTCAAAAACAAAAAGATGCACAAATGTTTAAAGCAAGCAACTTGTTAGCACTGTGCTACTCAGACTTAGCTCCACTGCAAACCTCCTGCAACTGTGCACCTTCCGGACAGTTGGTCAAGAACCGCTTTCTAAGTTTTAATTTTTTTTGTACCAACTTGGTTCTGATGTAGCAGAACCTTTGACAACACTAGTTTGTGACGATCAAAATCTGTTTATTTCCACATTCCAAGTATCTGGCGAGGCTGAGATGGCTGTCCTGTCTGTCTTGAAATTGAAACAAAGAAACTAGAGACAGCTGGAGTCTAGAGAGGTATTAAAAATGTGATGTCCTGCGTGAATGATGTCCAGTCTATAGCGTCAACACTGGACCGAGGACAAGACACAGTGTACCAAAGTGGCATTCAAGGAGCTCCACAACCTTACTGTTAGAGAACAGCTCTACCAGGTTTCTGTTGCACAAAGTGATCAACCTCAAGGGCCCTCCACTGGGACATGTAATACAGCATGTGACCTCTTTTTTGCCATTGTTTTGGAACTGTCACTCCAAAAAAGAGAACCGGCTGAACACTCTTTTTTGCTGCCTTTATTTTAGCAGTATTTGTTTTATATTGGGTTTAATTCACCCGCTGCATTTGTTATTACGTTTGTCCAGTGCTGGCCTCTTTTTTTGACCTCATCTATTTCTCAGTTCAAACTCCATGTTTTATTTTGAGCGTGGCACTATTTCCATCTGAACCCAGCGTCACAGAGAGGCCAGGACATACAGAGCGCACTTGAGAGCCTTTCAGTATCATCCCGGCTTCTTCCTGTTGGAATATCCTTGGTTGCTGTGGACATTGAGTGCACTATGCTGGGGTTATTTAAAAAGGGTGCATGTTTCTAAATGGAGCATGAGAAGTGTACTTACAGAATAGAGATGCATAAGTGTGCTGCTTATGAATGCTGTATAGATGTTAATGTATGTAACACGGGTCATTATGTACTTGTACTTCCACACATCATCAATGCCCTCCATTACCTGTGCACTAGAGGTAAGTAGCACACAGTTTTAGGCATTTTACTTGTCGTCTAAAAGGCTTCCTTATTTCTAATAAAACTTGAAAAGAGATGTTAAATGGTTTGTTTCTCATCTCTGTTATTTATATGTTAGCTATCCCCACTTCTAGTTGCCTTTAGACCAGTCCTGCCTCTAGAATGACTTTTGTCTGATTAAATAAATATGAAAGCTTTCTGGTTCATTTTACTTTCACAGTAATTGAAACGTGTTTAGACTTCGGCAGCACAGTGAGAAGGTTGTGGGATCAAGCACCTGGTCATTACATTACTGTGTGGAGTCTGTATGTTCTCTCTGTCCTGCTCTAGTTGGCTTTGGGATTTGTTTAAAAAGGAAAGTCTTTTAAACATGTACTGTCCTGACTTTTTCTCGAGAGGCCGCATGAATCCACTTTTTTGTGGTTTTTACACAAAACCTCCAGGTGGGTGTCATGTATGAACAATGTCCGCTAATCCTTAGGCCTTTAACTTTTTGTTTTTTACATGTTGTTCTTTCCATTGTTATATGTTACACACATTCCAACAGACATCCATCTCTGTACATGTCAGACATCCCAAGTCTCCCGGAAGTTGCGGGGGTCTACTGCATATTGATAGCGGCTCCCTGATGCCCGAAAATTTGTTAAAATCTCCCAGAATCTAGAGCGAGCGAGCAAGAGCGCGCATGCGAGAGTGTTTCAAATCGTGTAGCGCGCGCACGGCAGAGAGGGAGACCTTGCGTGTGTGTGCTAGTGTGTGTGTGTGTCAGTTACGAACTCGGGATACCTCCCTGAAATGACTTTTTGCAGGTTGGGATGTCTGACATGTACAGTATGAATGCCTCACAACGAGAAGTTCATGGGTTTACTCCCTTGGTCTGTGTGGAGTCTACATGCCCTCCCTGTCTAACTGTAGGCACTCCACTAAACACTACGTCCTCCTCATGCATGTGTATTAAACTGGTGAATCTAAATGACCCATAGTGAATAAATGTTAGTGGTGGTTTTCCAGTGTCTTAGCCCTGGCATTGACTGAAAATTCAACCTCTGCGATCCATGACAGGATAAAAAAAAAAAAAAGGGATGTAAGAAAATATGTATTCACGTGTTGTTCATGAGGTTTAGCATTTTCCAAAGCATCTCCTTGATGTAAAACCTTTAACATTTAGCTTGTGCACGGAACCATTTAGCAACCTTACTCAGAGCATATTCCTTTTATTTTGTCTGTTTTTGTGGATGGCTGTATACATATCCATCTGCATAATGACCTAACTCTGTGTGCCGTCAGGGCTACTGTTTATTTTAAACTCGTGTGTCTGCTCTTGTGCGTTTTGCTTGTGGCTTAAAAGGGCTACGTTGTACTTAAAGGTGCATTACAGGTCTCAGGCTAATCCGCAGTGATAGCTAAAGTGCTCTGCCTCAACCACAGGAGACTCCATGTTTGTGTGGATGGGCTGGGTCAACGCAGAGGAGACAGCGCTGGATGGGGCCACCGTACACATTATTCTGCATAAATTTTGTATTGGCCTCTTGCTCACATGTACAGAGGATAAAGAGAGTTCAGTTCAGGACAAACAGTGGACACAGGACACGAGAAGAGGCTGGAATAAAGTTAGGAACACAGACAGAAGGTAGAAGAAGTGCTCAAAATGCAATGGTTCTCCACACTGTATATTCCCCATCAATACCCAATGTAAGCATCCGTTATTTGTTTCGAATCATGCAAAGACTCTATACTAAGTCCACAGAAGCAATGCACACAAGAACAGTCTGTAAACATGCTATATTCACAGCAAACATACTGAACATGTTCTCCGCACAAGCATCAAGCCTCACAGCAGGAGAGTGTTTACTATAGGCACTTAAGAGACATCCTAAATCTCAATAAATAAGGGAACGGATGGAGGGAAGGAGCACTGTGCATAATTAACACAGAGCAAATGTAAAGGCCTGTGTTAGTGGTGTTCACACCAAACCTGTCCATTAGATGAACGTCTCATGAAGTTGATAAAAGAGCTTTTCATTTAATGATACGGGTCGGGTCTGAACAGCTCAGTTTGGCTCAGATAACCCCTACAAAGGCTCATGTTTCCACTTCCTGTTGTCCCACAAACGTGTTTCTACGAGATATCAAACGTATTTAAAACAGTCTTTTAAAAACCTGGATGCGTTGCCAATAATGAATATAAAGAAGAGTGTAAATCCTCGTGTGTAGTGATATACTGCTGCATTAAACATCAGTTTAGTTCAGTTGTTTCCGGTTTATTCTCGGCTTTCTGAAAAGCTTTGTTAAGCTGCATTAAGAAATCCACCATTTAATGTCACAATAAAATGTAAGAATTTAATTCAAAAAGGTATAGTAACCTTGTCTGATAACTCCACAAATGTAGAAGCAGATGCTGTGGTGATTTTATTTAGTTTTTTCTTCTGTTTATCACTGGTAAAACAAAAATGCTTTAGTGATGAATGTGTGGATAATGTGCTGTTTCCTCCTGAACCTGACTCAGCTAAAGACAGATTCTATTGTTATTTATGTTGGAATATTTTGTGGCTATTTGCATAAACCTCAGACTGCATTCTTCAGTAACATACTCTCTTTTCAGTATTTATTCTGTGAAACGGAATCTTTCACAAAAATAGTGTCTTTCCTTCGTTAAACAGCACTGCAGCCTTTTAGTGAATCAGGAAAGCCCCATAAACATCTCCTTAGTAAATCTGGATGTATATTTATAGATACCGTGGACAAATAACTTACAACCCTTTTCCAGAATCATTGTTTAAGGTACATCTGACTGAACTGTGAGGCTGTATATCAGTGCGTGTCCTAAGTGCTGAGGGACAGGCTGCAGGAGTCAGACCCAGGCTGCAGCGGTGCGCAAGACCTATTTTAATTCCTAACTATCTGTCCATGATTTATTAATCTGCATTTGAAACAACAATTACAGTGTCAGAAGGGATCAGGCCAGAAACTTAATTGCGCTGGAAAAAAACACCTAATGCAGAGTTTTGCAGCCTCGCAGCAGAGCCCGAGCACCTAGCTCATGTTCACTGTGCTTTCTACAGCTTCAGTGTAAATCTGAGTCTCAATGTGCTGCCTGTGCAGCTAAGTTATGTTTCCATATGTGCATTATTAAAGAGACATACATGAGCTCTGTTCAATTGTCCTCGTTCAGCGCCTGCAGTTATTTCAGATTTATTACTGCTTTTGTTGATGATTCAAAAGTGCTGGTAACCCACATTTGAAAAGTTAACATGATAAATGTCTGTGAAGGTGTTTTAAGAATTTATCCGTTTCAGATTAATAAGGAGACGATGGAGACCGTATAGAATTTAAAAATGATCGGTCAGGTTTAATTCTTGCAAGAAAGAAGCAAAAGTACAAACATGTCACAAGTGGTACAGACTGAGGTTTGCTTAACAACGTAAACAACACCTGAGATTTTATATCCAGCAGTACTCACAGTGTTTAGGATGTTCACGCCTCTGACAGGTTCCCAGAGAGAGAAGGTGTTGGTAGCTATGTCTAGGTCTATGTTTGTATTAACAGGAAGGACAGAACATGAACAGAATGAAAAGTAATAATACTAAAAATAAAATGTACAATTCCCATAACAGAAGGTTCTCAGTCATCCAGGACATCTTTTTTTTTTTTAACATGATAAAGTATTTTGTACCCTTTGTACCCCACTGTCTCTAAAAACTCTAGTGGAAATGTGTCTTAATGTCAGCATTAAGCCACATGTGATACTCCCAATAAACTAGCCCTTGTCATGTGTGCTAAAATGATCCAAAGATGTTTAAAACACAAATATAGTATATGTTTCAGTTTTCAGAACCTCTTGAAAACAGAAATCTTCTCCTTGTGCTTAATACATTCCCATTAGGTTCAGGTAGTGTCTCAAATGGGCCATTTCGTTAGCGTCCCTCTTTACAAGGAGCAGCTACCATCACTTAGCGGCCCTTAAACAACTGTTTCCTTGTACAGCGCCGGTCGCTAATGGCATCTGTAATGAGGCTGACCCGCAGGCCTCGTCTAATTTAAAGAGCCTGTTAAGTGACTCGATGAATCTAATGGTAATCTTTAAAAGCCATGGAGAAAGTTTGTTGCGGGAGCTTTTTAAGAGTGGTGTTGAGCAGCTGCAGTAAGACTTTCCACCAATCAGCTTTGATGTACCGGCTGATGTAGGTTTGTGTCAGTGCATCCCAATCTCAAAAATGTAACGTATCTATAGCACTTTCAGTGTCGCTTTTTGTCACAGGATATTTATTTTATTCCCTTTTTTATCCCCTTCATTCCTCCAAAGATAAAAGAGTTGGCTTTAGTTAAAAGTAAATGATTTATTAGGTCTGTGAAAAACTTAATAGTAATTAAAACGTGCATAGGGGGTCTTAATTTGCCATTTTATGCAAATTAGCAGTGTTGGGAGTAACGCATTACAAAAGTAATGCATTACAGTAATTTATTACTTTTTCCTGTAACGCAGTAGTGTAAGGCATTACTAATTAATTTTCAGTAATATTTTACTCGGTACATTTTCAGCAAAGCTTGCATTACACAAAAAAAAAAACCTTTGCGAGACCGTGAGATTTCATTAATCTCCCTCTTGTTGGTGTAACTTTGTTATTGTGTGACATAGTCCAGTGAAGGCGGGTTTTACAGAAGTGGCGCGAGGCTTGATTTCTGCCCCTGCTGTGCTCGCGAGTCGCGCGGTGGAAAAGCGGCTAATGAAGATGGCAGAAGACGACTGTACATTCACGAGGTGGACGTATGCTCATTACTTTGAATTTGTCAGAGATAAGGACAAAAAGAACGTAATAGTCAAATGCAACCTTTGTGTAAAACCAAAAGAACTGTCGACGTCGCGAAATAGCACTAGCAATTTAAAAACATCTCGAACGGTGCCATGCGACCACTACACTTGCTGAGAAGAGAAAAATAACAGAGGACGAGAGTGATAAGCCAAAGCAGCAGAAATTAAATTTCACTGGAACATCAAATTGCCTTCTACTGGATGTAAATGCTCTGTATTACATTTTGTCATTTTAGAATTTTAAGTTCTACCTTTTAGTTATTTTTGTGAAAGTAACTCAAAAGTAATACAGGAGTAATGTAATGTATTACAATTCTGATACAGTAATATTGTAAGGTAAAGTATTACATTTAAATAACAGTAACAAGTAATCTATAATGTATTGCAGTTTGGAAGTAACTTGCACAACACTGCAAATTAGCCATGTGCTTTTTATACAGTATCCAGCAAATAATGGGAATGTTAAACACATACATTTTAAATGAGTTAAATAGTTAAGTGCTTCAGAAATCCTTACACTGGTGTCCCTGGAGTAATATGATTTACCAAGACTCTGAGCTGTTTGTCAAAAAGTGGAATATCTTGGGGCCTATGTTATTTATTTTTGTCACACATTTTCGACAACACTCAAACCTCCAGTTTCCATATTCTCCTAAGTCTCATCTCATCTCGTCTTTCTCGCATCTAGAGGATGGTTCCTTATATTGAGGCTGTATTCCATGTCAAAGGCTCTCTTTTTTATTGAACATCAAATCCTCGGAGTCTGGCCTGGTGCTGTCTGTGGACTCCATGCATATTCAGGAGGCGGCCTGTGCTGTATAACACCAGCTAGCCCCCCAAATCCACCAGTGTGGGCATTAGAGCTGCAATAACACAACATGAATAGCACTATATTTAGAGTATAGTTGGCCACTGTGTTCACAGTCAACACCGAGGATGTACTGTTTGGAATAATGCTCAAATGCAGAACACAGGAGACTGCTTTACTGGCAAATGAGACCACAAAAAGTACTCATCATATAGCTTCAAAAAGTAAAACTAAGTCATATTTAGGACAGTTTTACCTGATATTTCAAAAGTTAAACAATACAAAGGGTGGCAGAGTTTGGAGGACTTCTTAGATGCTAGACATGGAAGCCACTTTTTACTGTCATCAGAACATGATATGGTTTGTTCTACAGCAGCAAATATCGTCATTGTTGAGAACATTGTCTTTATATTGTATTGAGTAAGAATGCTGTCCTTGTTTAGACTTAAACTGCCTCTTAGTCTGGTCTGTGTGGATTTCCAAGCGGCAGAACCCACAGACACAGAATAAAATACATCTGGACCAATCTGGATAAACATACAACCAATCAGAGAACTTAAGAATTTCATAAAGCCCAAACGTTTATGAAAAATTGAAAGTGAAATGTGCCATAAAGGGAGAGGAATCCAGACCAGAGTTTTTGTGACGTCAGTGGTTTGTCAAACTAATCCAGTCCACCACTTGAACAAAACTTTAAATAACTTCATTTAGAGACATGTTGAGTTTTACTCTTGGCACCCTGCCAGTCTGAGTCTGTGTGAAGACTGCATAGAGTTCCAGACAAGCTAAATCTAAAAAGAAATTCAACTTTTAATTCATTTATGTGTATGGTGTATGTGTAAGTTAGAAAATGTCAACTGGACCTGTGTAGCTTCATAAAGTTAATTGAATTAAGCTTTGATGCGATCCCACAAAAAGCTCAGTATATTAAGTCTTTGGAAATCATCCCTTGGTAAGGTTTTGCAGACAAGGGGTTCTTGAAATGGAAAATGTTTTTTAAACGCAAGGGCCCGTGGACTGGGCCTATATGTTGTTACTAACACTGAGAGATGTGGATGCATGAAGGTACATTTTTTTCCACCTGTTTCAAAGGACATTTCCTCTCCTGGTTTGCCTTTCTCGTTGTTTTTGTCTCGGATCCTGAGGCAGCGCTCTGAGTCCAAAAAGTATGGGGATGTTTTGCAGTAAGGAGACTCCCCACTGTGACACTTTGCATACTCATCTAAGCTTTACTGCTGACTTAAAGAGAGGAGAGCACGGCTATAGAACAAAACCTGACGGAAGTGAATCTGGGACACGCCACAGTGGGAAGGATTTCTACAGTTTTTACTTTTCACTTTGATCATGATTTTAAGGCAAGGTTTATTTGTATAGCACAACATATTTGACACAAACTTAATGAATTTAATTCTTAAAATAAAATATCATATTTACAAAAGCTAAATTAAAGACTGTGGTGGACATTTTTCCATCCAAGAGTATATCCAGCTCTTATCAGCTCTGTCTGTCCCGGTTTATTACCCTCTACTTATTCTGAGAGTGTCCTGTCAAAATATTGGTGCATTACATTGACATTTTTTCCCTGGTCTCGCTCAGGTCCAATTTTATCTGATGAAAAATTCAAAACGACACAGAAATGGACTCGAAACACTGGGGATCCTGGCAAATGTTGTGACAGGTTCAGACATAAAATGGTCAAGTAGAAGGTAATGTAGGTTTCAGTCACACTTAAAGGTTAAAGAGGTTAATTCTGATGCTCTCTATTTCTTTTTTCTGTGTACACCAACAAAAGGTTGGACATCCTGGGTTTTATGTCCCATCCACTGCCCAAACCTGCCACTTTTCTTTCTAGAAAGATCAAATAGTTCAGTGACAAGCCTAAACTAAAGAAGCACTATAGCAAAACAGCTCATTATATGGAATATTATAAGTTAACAGAATTGCCAAATGAATAAATAACCAACCACCTAACCTACGTTGGGAGACTGCACTGTTTGGATGTTGTACTATTACAAAAGTGCCAGGTTTATTTCTTCTTCCCCAGCCTGCCTCTGTCTATACAGAAGAGGTTTCTTCTTCAGAGTAAACAGCAAACCTCAGAGAGAAATAAATGCCCAACAAAATGTCAAGTAAGTTGTCTAATGTGGTGTGTGGCCCTTCTATGCCTTGAATTGTAAGGTGCTAAAGAAATAATCCAAAAGATGTTCATTTAGTTTGATTTAGAAAATGCTAAAAACATTGCTAAGTATTGTGTTTCTTCCATCCATTTTCACATTAAAATAGTATTTTCTTTAGTAGTAGTAACTGTATGAGCATCTCACTTCTCTGGACTTCCATTGGATAAACAAATGCTCAGTGCTAACGGCATCAGTGACAGCCAAGTGCTTCTCTGATACTGCTTTGAACGATGTGGGAGTGAGACTTGGACAAGCTGCCCTCCGAATCATAAAAAGATCAATTTGATCATTTCGCCGTCGGTTCCTGGTGAGTGCGACCGATTGGCGTGAAGTGTCCTCTGGTTATGAAGTGGTCTCTGGGCAGCTCAGGACTTGGCAGTACGGCGTTAACTCGGCACAGCTTGCCACAGTTGACCGTCAGCCCAGGCAGATGGCCAGCTACCAAACAGCCCTATTAGCATTTGGTCTGGATTAAATCAAATGCCCGGTGGAGAGCTGTGTCTGGGAAAGCCCTGGAAGTGCTGCTGTCGAGAGAAAATGAACATGGAGCGTGAACAGAGTTTGGCTCGGATCTGGTTTTTAAGTGTGATCGTCGGTGCAGTTGGCTGGAGGCCGGAGGATGGACAACTGGACTGACAAACACTTCAGCAACATGGGATCTGGGTCTTTAATGAGGAAATTTACCTAATATTCATCTTGGATTGAATTCAAAATGGCAGGACAAATTCAAAAGGATAACGTCTTAATTTCTTCTTTCATTTAAAACTAAACTTAAAGGTGTTTACAGTGAAATTTTATGTATTCCAAAGCAAATATTTTAATAGTACCAGGCTTTTCAGTTCACAAAAATCATTTCTCCATATAAATTAACTACTCGTTTCAACGCACTGACCAACCGCTCTACATCAGTCAAGTTGCTCCATTTTGCTGTTTAACTGGACTTCTGTCTTTGTCTGAGTTTACAGCACTGGTCATAAACAAACTACTCAGCCCCCACATCCACCTTGCCTGCAGTGCCACAGCTCTGGTGTATGAATGTGTGACTGTAGAGGTGAGTTTAGTGCTAGTGTCGGAGAAGGATGTGAGCACCTTGTGTGTGGCAGCCCCCCTCTCTATCTGCCCCAGGGGTGAATGTGGTGAATGGCAGCATCATGTAGCATTAAAGTCCTTTGGAAATATATAAATAAAACACTACATAAACACAAAGACACCGCAAAATCTCACAAAAAACAACAACAACAACATTCTAAACTCAGAAACCGCGCCGTCTCAAAAGCAGAAAACTGCATCATACTCCACAGTGGACAGAGTGTGTAGCTTTTTAACATCGTGTGAAAGACTGAAACAACCAAACAAGTTATAGTTATATACATCCAACAATAGTCCAACTATGAATCAAATAGTCAGGATAGATTAAGTTATACATGTGTCTTACTGTTGGGCCATGAAGTCTGTGGTGGGAGGTGTTTTTCATTGATTGTATGACATACAGTAAACAGTGTTTGTTGCTGTTAGTGTAATTAGTGCAGTACAAAGTGTGGCATAAAATACAACGAGAAGCAGAGTGGGAGAAACCCGCTAACATTGACTTTTAAATCAAACACGTCATGAATAAATAATCAAATATTGTTTGAATTAACAGCAGTAGTTAAACTGAATAGAGAACTGAAGATTTCTGTTTTATTTATTGGAAGATTTCAAACACACACTCTTTAAATTCATTCAATATGAACATTTCTGTCATAAAGTTTAGGCAGACAAATGTGTAAGAGAAAAACTGTTCACAATAGAACAACTAACTAGTGTAAATAGTATTGTTTCGTTAGCTCACTTAATAAGAAGGATTACATAATATTTATGTTTGAATATGGACTCATGTGAAGTGTTTCTACACTGACCTCTGAAGCTTATTGCTCATGAAAATATAGCTCTCGATGCTAATTTACTCGTATGGCTTTCTGAACTTTGTAGTGGTAAAGGAAGTAGCCTGAAGCCACTAAGTACACCATCAAGACTGCAATTGGTCAAACAAACTCCATTTCTTTTCAGATGATTTGTGAAGTTTGTGGACCATCTCTGGCCTTGTATGTGGATTTATTAAAAATCTCTTCCTGTGTGGTGGGTGGTATTAGTTATAATATATGCATGTGTGTGTGGTTAGATGCAACCTTTTGCCCTTTTTTCCTTTTGTTGTGTCGAGAGCTTGTGTCATGTATATATTTAACATCACACAAGAAACTGGTTAGGTTTGTACCGAACACCAGGATGCAGCATAAAAGTGGACAGTGCTTTGTGTTTTTGATGCATATGTCGCTGGTGGAGCATAAATGGGGCATGAGACTGACTGGAATGGGATAATGATGGAGAATTCCCATTAATTCCACAAATAGAAGCAGAAAATGGGTCTGTGTTTGACAATAATTTGAAAAGGACTTTACTGTAAATAATCAGTGTAAATTTAGCAAAAGAAAGAACAAACAGCCCTTTAAACAAATAAAACAATTTTAAATATAAACAAAATAACACAAAAAGAAAATGAAACTGTTAAATAGGAACATAATAAAAATAAATCTTAGCCATTCCAAACACCTTTTCAACAGTAAGTGTGAAATTCTTCTGTGATGGTACTTTATTCTCTTCTTTTCAAAAACTTTACCCAGACAATTCAACTTTAACTTAAACACATTTTCAGGACAAATAAATGAACAAAAAAATGTAACTCTATCACCTCAGGTCACATGGTAGGTGTGCTCTTTAGAGATTTCAGAAAACAGAAGTACCGACCATGGACACATTTGGTTAGACATACAACCAATCAGAAAAAGGAAGCATGGCATAATTTCATTTTCATTTCATTTTAGGAAAAAGAAAAAAGAGCTCAGAGAGTCGCATTGGTAAGAGCTTCTGAGAGGAATCCAGTGGCCTGTCATGTTTTCACTATTCCTCACAAACACACGGGCGGCGGCGCAGCGTGCACGCTAATCTGAAATGATTGCATGTCCACTTACATAAATTATGGACCGAGTTGGATGCATTATTTACTGAGGAGAATTAAAAGGCATGCCAGGTTTTCTGATGCCGTCACAACATCACGACACACTCTCCAGAGATACTGCAGGGAGTACAAATAAAAACTTTTCAACTCAAGCGGAATTTGAGTGATGTTTGGTTAAATCTACGAAAAACTAAATCAGGGTTTCCACATTACTTTTAATTCTGGGAAACATTTTACCATTAACATTCATTTACACTTTTATTCCTCTATGTGATGCAGAAACAGAAAATAACGCCACACGGAGGAGCCAGAGTAACACATGGATGTTTTAGAACCTGTGCTTCATCATTAAAGACTGTTGAACACAGATCTGTCGGTTCTACAAATGCATATAAAGGTCAGGTAATAAACTACAGCTTGAGGATTGTGCAGAAATGTGTAAAAGCTATAGCTTCTTCTCCATCTGCAAATGATGAACAACACTGCAGCAAAAAGTATAAGTAGAACTGAAGTCTATCTGTTGAACACAAGGACACAGTTAGTTTTTCTTTTGCCGACTCGAAAGTGACTATTTTTACAGCACACTTATATAAATAATTGGAAAATAGCACTGCTCTTGTGGAACATTGTTGGTAAGAGCCACAGACCCGAGGTTTCACTGCAGAAAAACATTTTCTTTGGTAATTGTGTTACTAGCTCTATTGTCTTCTATTGTCCTTTTTAAAAACTGTAATACACTATAACACTAGATATGTTTACATTAGACCAGAATCAAGGGAAACTGATTTGTGTGGCTTGAAAATGGACTAGAGTGCATTAACCATGTCAGTCCAAGTAAAAGGTTCCATTTTCCAGGAGAGAAAATGTATCGCTCACTCTTCCTATGTGGCTTATTATCACACATTTAATGCACTGCGGTTCCCGGTGCATATTTTAGCATCACAAACCTCACAAACCCTGCGCTCAGGTGAAGGCTTACTGTACAACCGGCCACCCTATTTTATTTTATTTTTTCTTATTTTTCAGCCATTTCTCTTTACCTTGACCCTCGACTACCAGCTCCTCCACTGCATGTTTGAAGAAAAAAAAGCTCTCCGACTGGTCTTGTTTCATTCAATATGCACCTCCTCGGAGAGATGGAGAGCCAGCTTTTGTAATTGTTGTGTTGTGGGTGGTTTGGGTGGATAATACGAGGGGCCGCGGATGCAATTCACAATCTTTTTCCTCGTGCTTGTGCCTGTGTAGCCCGAGCTTTTTGTGTATTTCAGGTTCCCTCTCTCCACGCTGTCTCTCAACCTCGTGCTCATTATCCATTCTCCTCCAGCGTAATAGTGCAAGGGTTGTTAAACCAGCTCGGGAAAAGCCAAATTTAGAAAAATCAAGTTTTACTCTGTTGTAAGACCTGGGCTAATGACTACGGCTAAACTATGTACTTTACAAACTCCACCGAACGCAGGCTCTCGGAAACAGGCTCCTTTCGTAGTAGTAGAGGAGAAAGTTGCTTAAAACAACAAAGTGTGGGCATATGTTGTGTACGTTTGGCCTTCCAGCTCGTTTGTGTGGGAGTGGGCATATAGGGGCACATTCAAGCACAAACCATAGTTTTAATTGCTCTGAAGAGGAATCTTTACGAGGACATTAACTAAGACTGGGCATGCATTTCTACTTGATGTGTGCCGTGCCCTCACATGTTCAGTGTTCAGGCGGCCATATTGCTACAGGCGTCTTCTACCCACGGTCCAAGTGCAGGTGTGCAGCGGGGGTTGATATTCAATGTATCTCTCAGGTCATAAAAGAAGAGTTGATCCCTTGCTTTTAACCATATTGTGCTAATTACGAGACACAATGTTCCACCTTTGGATCTTAAGACAAGACCACAGACTGAATGTTTATGGGAAGACAGTACTGTTTCATGTTTTCAGTGGACAGAAGTATAAGCGCTGTTGGTTTTCCATTTGTCTGTTGACCACACGCTTCACTGCACAGGGTTAACCAGCTTTAAAAACAAAACAAAACCTAATTATTGTCTTTTTGACCAGTTATAAAAGTATTCTTCAGTACATAAACGTATATGACATGCACTCTGATAATAAAGCAGATCTGCATGTGCCCAATTGTTTTGGGATTTCTCTGAACTAGGAGAGTCCCACTGACCACGTGTTAGAGTGTTAGTTTTGCTCTCACAGTCTCACTTACACAGGTGACTGGTCCCATCTGCATAAGATACGTGTCTATTCCAGCCCTAACTACATCTGTTTACCCAGAGAAGCACCGAACAAAAAAATATAATCATGGATAGCATCACTTAAATAGCGCTTTTCGAGATACCCAAAGATGCTTTACATAGTCCATTATTTATTCACTCCGCAGTCACACACTGGTGGTGGTAAGCTACTTTTTTCCAGCCACAGCTGCCCTGGGGCAGACTGACAGAGACGTGGCAGCCATTTTGCGCCGACCATCGCCAAACATTCGTCACCAGAGCCACAGACCCTGGAGGCAGGGAGGGTTAAGGGTCTTGCCCAAGGACACTAGGACAGTATGTCGTTCCGGTTATAGGACAAGTGCTTTACCACAGAGAAGCACCGGGAAACATGGTAAAATACTGGCAACACATAAATGCAATGATTGACAAAACTGTGGGATAAAATCGGTCGGACGCTGAACTCAGAGCTAGAAATTTAAACTAAGATAAAGTATGACTTTATGTAAGAAAAAAGTAACATGAACTCATATCAGTGCAGATCCACAATCTGTTTCTAAACCAAATGTTTATGATAAAAGCCCTGAACTGACACAAATAGCATACTGTTAATAAGACAGCCTTAGCATCAACAACAGTAGATAAAGAATGAAGACTTTCACCGTATGCATATGTTACAGAGGGGGTTTAACACAGCCTTACCTATAATACCTCTGAGGAAATCATTATTGCAGACACCTCTGGGAAATACAACTCATATATTATATACCATATCAATTACGCCACTTAATTGAAATCTTTATTTGTCTAATTGACGGCTTTCTTCCTCAGTGGGTGGAAAAATGGTGTTTTTTGCTCTTTTACATTTCTTTAGCCATTGTTAGTCCCTCTCCTGGTTATTTCCCTCATGTCAAAGGTGACACAACACATTTCACTGATTCTGATGATTTTTTTTTCATGACAAAGGTGAGTGAGGAGGAGGATGGCGCATAACAGACAATTAGAACAAAGTGTTTGGAGTAAAGCTATTAAAAGTCCAGCTTGTGTTCTTAGTCTCTGCAGTGAGAAGGTTGTAGTTGAGATAAAGTGCTGCAAAGTCACAAAACCACAGTCAGATGGTTTCTATATAATCCTGACATGGATTCCTGGCTGTTCATCTAAGCTTCCTGTTACATCGAGAGTTAAACAAGCAATATATTATGCCTATATGGAAACAATGTAATGGGCCTTTATGGGCTTTAAGGCTAAAATTAGAGAAACCATAGTCTTACAAAAGGAAGACATAGCTTTGTCAAAGTAGAACAGTGGAAACAAACTTGTCTTCTGACCAATTACAGCAGAGTCGACTTAGAGGGAGGGGTATAAATCAATCAAACAGCAAACAATCAAGAACTTTTATCAAGAACACTTTTATTGCTTAAATAATTTGCATTTTCTTGAAGCATCTTGTAGGAACAAACCTCTTTTTATTTCTCCAATGCCAATAAAAGCATCCACTAGTATTTATACGACAAAAATTAATCCTTACAATAATTGACATTTGAACACTTTCTGTTACAATAATTGATTGAAATATTGTGTAATTATTATGTTCAAACCTGTGTTGTTACATTAAACAGAAAACTGTGTTGAATAGGTGGCTCTCATTTTGAAAACAGTTTAGCACAATTAAGGTTTGGCCGTGAAGTGTTGCATGCAAACCTTTGGACCCGCTTCCTTTTCTGCCAATTCCAGAACCTTCCCCTACGATCAGCAGCAGCCAAGCTCTTTTATCCACCGCCTGTAGTTTCACCCACTTCTATTGATTCTTTATTGACCCTAGGTGTCCTCAGGTGCCACCTCTTCCCTGTGCATTGACCTCGTCTTCGGCTGAAAAGCAAAGAACGAGCCAACATTGATTTCTGCGTCGGTATTCTTGCCCTTCTTTCTTTCCCTCTCTACCTACAACTCTAAAAAGACGAGCCAATGGCGGAAGGGCAGGAGAGATGCCTGAATAACGGCTCCTACATATGAAAGGAGATGTAATTCTAGCCTTTTGATTCGCAACTAGGAGCAATAATAGCACGGGTTCCAAAGGACAAGAAAAGACTTGAGCGCTTGTTGGATGGAGGCAACCTTTGGCAGAGAACTTAACAGTTTGTTTCAACAGAAAGTCTTCACAGAAGTCCACAACTAGCAACAAGCAAGATGTAAAAGCTGCAAAAATAAATACATAAATAAATAGAAAACAAGACTTCCCAGGCACTCTAACTTATCAAAAGAGTACAAGGAAGAAAGCCTTTATTATTTTGGTTAAATCAGCCTAAAAAGCCAACATAATTCTGGTCTACCTCAGGCTCTGATAATACTACAATACTATTACTATCACACTATAAGCTGTACATACAATATTGATCACATATGGAAAGTGTCATGTTTTGTCTTGAGTGATGTGATCATAAACCGGCACTGAGGTAGGGTCTGACCTTTTTTTTAGTGTTCAAGACCATATTGTTTTGTAAACCTGCTTCAGACCACTGGAATCAGACAAACTCATTTTTATCTGATCTTTCCTCAGTTTCAAAGACAGAGGTCAAGAGACATGAAGAAGTCTTGTTGCTGCTCAAGTCTGGAACAGTTGGGAATGAAATATATTCACAATATTGAAATAAAGATAGTGTGAATTCTGTTTCAGAGCTCACACTCCTGTTGTTAGACTGTAGGTCCTGTTCCTGTAGAACTGCAGCCGGAGGATAATCCACTGCCAGTGTTCAGACGGGTTCTGATCTGTAACTAAGCCTCCGATCACTGTGGCCTCAGGTTGACTAAAGGTAGGTTATATTTTAGTCATAAACTGGATTAAATGTGACGAGAATCGAATGTTTCATTTCTAAAATCTAAAATCGTAAAACTTTTAGGAATGGTCTCTAGAAGAAAATGATAAAAAGGTAAATTAATTTCCTACAGTAAAAATGGTTTATTGGCACCATCATTTTTGCGTCTTTTTTGCCCATTTTCAGGACATAACATCAGACCAAGAGCAACAAAACTGATATTCCACTTTTAACCATAACTTATTGGTTTATTGGTTTAAACTTATAAAAAAAATAAATTCTCTAATATTAGAGAATATTTTCTCATTTCTGGTTTAATGATTGTTTTTGTTTTGAAATTATTGCTGGGATATTTCATGGCATTTATTCAAAATGTGGTAAAAAAAAAAAGTTGTGGTTCAGTTTTTAACATTGATTGATTCCTTTTCTTTGAGTGAAAAGCCAGAGCCAGAGTCCAGAGCCGTGTATTAATGTAAATATTTTTATCAACGATCATTCTAAATGGCATGCATTTTTATATAGCGCTTTTTTGCACCCTTCTCAGGCACCCAAAGCGCTTTACATCGTGCTTCCACTCACCCCATTCACACACATTCACACCTGGGGCAGACAGAGATGGGGGCTGCCATACACACGGCGCTCAACCTTCTCCGACCACCACCAAACACACCTCTACAGTCACACACATTCATACACCAGTGCTACGGACACTGGAGGCAAGGTGGGTTAAGTGTCTTGCCCAAGGACACAACGACAGTATGAACAGGGCAGAGCGGGAATCGAACCGCCAACCTTCCGGTTATAAGACGACTGCTCTACCACTGAGCCACTCCGTCCCAATACTATTATAGTATATATATATTATAATACAATATCTTTAAAGCAATATTTAAAATAGTTATTACACATTTTCCCAATATCATGCAGCTCTAATGTTGTTAAACACAAGTAGAAGTTGTGACATGAAAAAAAGGTTTGTAGAGTTTAAAAAGATAGGCATAACTGAGAAAGTTTTTCTTCTGCTTATTGCATCTATGGCTTTCTTCCTTCATCGAGTTCATGGCAACACACTTAAATTCTGAAACATGTGCCATTGTCTCTGCAGTAAAAACACAGGCCTTGGTAGAAACTAGGCTTTAAAAAAAAAAAAAGACTTGGCCATTGACGCAAAAGTATTCACAACTTTGACTCAAACCCTTTGACAATAAACTAATAAAACATTAATCAAAAACAATGTCAGGCCAATTATAGCTGCGGCACTTTCTTTTCTATGGAAATATGGGCAAATATAATTAGACAAACAAGGCCACAAACCCCCCTCATGCATTGTTATCCGCCAAACAAAGAGCCGACCCCCTGGAAGGATACCCCCAGCCCAGAGTCCCAGCCCATCCGCCCCTTTGGACAAACGCAGGAATAAACAAAACAAACAACAAAAGTAAAAATATGCCAGATGAAAGAAGAGAGACAATAAAAGAGAAGTGTCCCTGATGCATTGTTCTGCCCCTCCTCCGCTCCTCACTTCTTCTTATTGTTTGTTCGTCCATTCAGAGCAGATTGGATTGTAGGATGAGTTTGAGACGTTTAGGAGAAAGTACCATGTTTGATTTTAAATAGTAAATGTATACTTTACTATACTAAACAAATCATGGCTATAATTAATTTGTCAGGAGTTTGGGCAGAGTTTCACTTTGACTGTTCGTGTTGAACTCTCTCTGTGAATGGTTCTTATATCATCAGCTGGACAGAAACCTTCAGTATAACTTTCCTGTCCCGGGACGATGACAAATCCCGAGAGATTACCACACGATGCATTTAATAAAGATAATAGGCTGAAACACTGGACCCTACACAGTCCAATTTGTACAAAAAAACTCGTGATGTTGGTCCTGGTGAAGGTTTTTTTTCTAGTGCAGATTGACTTATAGTGACTTATAATGATTTTCATTGTTTGAACCATGAGTGAATGCACCACAGCTCCAGCTCTGAACAGGCTCCTATTGGTAAACTTCATCTGTTCCCACGAGGTGTGTTGAACCTAAAACGTCTCTCTTAAACAGATTGAGGGCCCTCAAAGAGCCTGTAAAAAAATGGGTTTTATAATGCATAATTTATATAATAAATGATGTAATACTATACTCACTGAGTGAATCAAGTGATTGTGAGACAGACATTTGCACTAACAGTGATGATAACAGTTATCCAAATGCTCTCAATGGTTTAGTCCACATGCGCCTGGTTGATTTTACCAAGTTACAGACGTCCTGAGTGACAGCCTGAGGAGCAGGAGGTGATTGGCAGCAGCAGGCTCATCCTCCAGTCAGAAAAAGAAGACAAGAAAGTAAAATCTGGTCATCAAAAGAGAAAAGAAAGAAAGCAGAGGGAGAAAGAGTGTAATGAGGGAAGGCAGCTACTGTCAAAAGCTGATCTCCATAACTGAGCTAGCATAGTTTAAATTGTTAGCTAATATCAAAAGCAAAGGAAAAGGGGAGACGTTAGTCTTTTCGTGGGTCGTTTACGTTGTTTTTGTGGAAGTGATTATGCAAATGAACCTTGCTCTATACGGTGGGTCATTCATTATAAATGCACAGCTTTAGAAGAGACTTAAGCCAATGATATGTTTGAATTTAAAGACAATATTTCTCTTTCTACACAAATCTGCTTTAAAGACCTAATCAGCAGTTCTGCAAATGCAAAGACCCGTCAGTGGGTTTTTAGTTAAATAGGTTTCTTTTTAACATTTTCAACAATAGCTTCTTTTTGCAAATAATAAAGATAAGAATAAAATTGGGTTTATTTGTCATGGTAATAAAATGTTTTTATGTATAGTGATAAACTTGACTGGAAAGAAAAAAAAACAAAAACACATGGGATAGATTTTAAATTGATAGAGTTGAAGTTTACGTAAACAGAAGATGTTATAAAGTGCCCACAGAGGTTTGTACCTAGGGCTCCAGCCCTGAATACAGCAGGTGTACAAACAACATTTCTCTTCATTTATAACAAAACAACAAGAGAGTTTTACAAAGGCGTTGTTAAACGGTGTTTCTGGCATCTATTTATAATTTTTTGTGTGCTGTTTTTTGATGCTCTATTAAACATTCCATTAACTGGAAACATGTTAATATAGCTCTGACTATTATGAAAAAAAGGTGCCATATTAATAAAGTTTGTTTGTTAGATTGTGTCACAGGTTCACTGAATGAGACGATCAACAATGTAAAGAAAGTGATCGAGCTTTGTGACACTGAATTCCTCAAGTCTCCTTCTCTGTCCAGTGTTTAATTTAGACTTCGTTTTGATTTAAGAGCTCTTGATTCTTGCTGTTTTAGTCTTGGTTTATTTATCCTTTAGTCATTCTTAGTGCACTTATTCAGTCTTCAGTTTACTTTAGTTCTGGTTCATCCCTTGGTTTGGTAAAAGCACATTACTTCTTTCACTCATGAGCTGTATTTAGTTTTGTCTTGGGTCTAGTCCTGGTTAAAGCCCCAGTTTCCTCCTGGTTTAGTACCATCTCGTCCTTTCCCTTTGGACAAACCGACAGAGGAATAAACAAAGCAAAGCCACGTCCTCAGATGAAAGGCGCTGAACAGAGAGTGTCCCAAGTGCATTGTTCTTTTCCTCCTCTTTTTCTCTGAACTATTATTTTATCTCTGTTTGTGCTTGGCCATTCATTATTACATTTTCTCTCTCTTTATTGTTGTTGTTGTTTGGAGATCTTAGTAATTCTTAAATGCTTTCGACTCAGGCTTTGATCTCATTTAAAAAGTGAACGGAGCCGCAGCTTTGGAAGTTATTTTGATTAGACTTTTATTAACTTGTGTCTGCGTTCCTAATGCGTTCTCTTAAGGATTCATTGGAAATCCTGTGATACCGACCGAGGCGAGGAACACAAAAAACTCATAAAGTTGTAATTTTCAGGACTGAGGCTGGGCTCAGAGTTCCTGGCTGTTTATAGATTTTTAAAACTTGAAACTCATGCTCAGTGTTTACCGCTGGTATTTGTAGAAATGATAGTTTGGTAAATTAAATATCTGAAGCAGTTCTTTCTTCATTTCTGACAATTGGGATTGAGCTAAATTAATAGTTTAAACTTTCATTTAAAAAGTACAAAGGTCACTCTGTTATAATTTAGTGTAATTTAATGGAATATGTTTAGAATGGAATGGTCTAAAATGTTCAGACGTGACATAACTTGAAGCAGTAGCTCAACCATGTGTTGGACACTTTTTAGAAGATCTTTGGCTGGTGAGGTTTACCATCTATTCAGACCAGTGAGGGTTAAGTGGCAGCAATCATCCTTTTCCAAGTGAACAGCGCTTACAAAGTTTACCCAATAGAAATAAGTTGACAGTATTTCCGTCATGTTTTGTTCGACACATTGAGTTGTTGCATTAGAGTAACACAGATGTATAAACATTCACCTTCGATGTGACAGTCTTTGTGAATATTTATGAATCTGTAAATGAGCAGCGTGGGTTTATTAAGCACTTTATTTGAACGAGATAATGCGATGACCAATGATCAATTAACTGTCGGAGATAACAGTAGTGGTGGGCTCTTTGTGGTCCTGATGACATTTGCGGTCGGTCGGTCTGGTAATGTACGTCCTGAGCTGATAATTAAGACTCGGTGTTGAATGGGAGAGAAGGCATTACAGATGGACCTTTGGGTGATTAGCATCTCCACCGCGTCTCACCACCAGCGTCTTCAAGAAGGCCTTTTGAAGAACAGAACACTCACAGAAGTCTTTACTGAGCGGAGCTAATGCCACATGTGCTTTTTTTTTTTTTTTTGGGTGTAGAGCAATGAGTTCTCTTTCCTCCTCAGCTTTGCCACACCTCAGTGCACTATTCAGCTTATTTCCCACTGGCTCACACCTGCCAACAATCAGCATTTGTCTTCATTGAAAATGCAGACTTTGGTCCATTAACCCATGTCTATCTGTCCTCATCTCAATCAGCACACAGGTTTGTATCATCCAGATGAAATAAATGTGTGTTTTATTGAAAAATGTGAGTTTTGGACACCAACATTCTGTAAAAGTTCAGGGTTAATGTTCTGGCAAAATATAATAAAGTTTGTTTGTGTTGAAATAATCTCTGAGAATAAACGTTACAAACACAAGTAACATTAACATTATTTTTGTAAAAGTAGCTCTCTGAGGAAGAAAGGTTAGAGAGCCCTGGTCCAATGCAACAGTTTGTTCTATAATCCTGTTTAAAAAATGGCCAAAGTCATATCTTGGCCTTTAATTGATCTTATTGAAATAAAAATGTGAAGCGTAGATGCTCAATATTTGAAAATGTGTTGCATTGTTTTGATTTAACGTTGATGAATGGTATTGATTACTTATCAGTATGAGATCCAAGAAGCTATGATTACAAATGTACGACGTCAATATGCTGAAACTAAAACTAAACCAAGTAATTGAACCTTTAGGACTAGACAATTCAACAATGTCTAGTATTTTTGGCTAAATGTCACTTAGTTCTTAATAAAATATACACAAAGAAGTGATAAACTTACAGCCAATATCTGTGCGTTAACAGTGTTTAATTAGGTCAGGTTTTTCTGTCCAAATTGTTCAAAGTCAAATTTTATTGAAGCTTAGGGTCTAGCACAGAGTCAAATGATTCTTCTTTAGCTTAAAACACAAAAAAACAAAAATAGGAAAAAGCTGCCAGTTTTTTCCGCTGGGACCTGGGCCTGAGGATAAACAGAAATATCTTCCAATAAAAGAAGCTTCGGTTACAAGTCTTTGGCAGAATCCAACACCTGTTCAGCCACTTCCTGTGAGCAGCAGCTGCATCTGCGAGAGTCAGGGGCTGAAGGAAACGGGGGCTGTTCAGCAGAGAGAGTCCTGTTTTTACAAACACATCTTCCACATTAAGGATGGTTAGTTTGTTTTGATAGTGGTCCACACCAGACTCTACAGCTGCTGAAGGGAATCGAGGTAAAAGTTAGTGCAGTTCAATCGTCCATCAGTATTCTTTGGTGTTTGGATAAAGCAGAAAGTAATGTAAATAAAAAATCCACATAATTAGTCGGGTGTGTTACCCAAATTTTAAACTTGATTTTATTTGTTTGAACCCTGGACCTGAGAGATATTTATTACCATTAGTACAGCATTTAAAACTACATTAAATACTGGACTTATGGAACCTTCCATCTATGACTCAACAATAACAGCATTCCAACCATTCTCGCTTTTAGTTTATTGAAAAAATAACATGAGACAAATTCTATTCACCATCGCAAAATCTATGGACATTACAGCAAACTGAAATTAAGAGCGAACCTTAAACTTAGCTCTGAGTTCAGCGTCAGACCGTCCCACTGCTTCATTTAACGTCACATTTTCCTTTGCTCCACTTTTTTTCTATTTTGCTTTCTCTGTGTAAGCAGACATATCCAGAGTAGGAATAGACCGTTTTATTTTTTCAAAGCCTTAATTCGATGATAAGTTGTGTAGACCAAGGGCCAATAGAGCGCCCCCTTCTCCAGACCCCCTTCTGTGTGAGCAGGTGATTGGCCAGAGCTTCCTGGATGTGCTAAACACTCTCATTTATTAAAAGCCTTGATAATAAAATCTAAACATACGGAGGTCTTCTGTTTTTGACAGATTATTCCTACTACAACCTGCTTTTATCAAATCCAAGAAAAGAAAATTGCATACTTTCCGTTTAATGCTGTCATGAAAGTGGTTTTAAATAAAAGACTAATGGAGATCAAATCAAAAATTCAACTCCATGTTCAGTAACCATCCGGGAGCTCAGTTGACAGTCAGCATCTCAATTCTTTTTTTCTCATTTAACATAAAGTGTTGCTTGTGAAATGCTCTGTTCTGCCAATTTCTTTCATGTAAAGTGTGTAGTTTCAAAAGAATGCACTTAAGTCCAGGCTTTTCCATTGTCCATTAAATAAACATTTCAATGAGTCTTCATTGTCCCAGGCTACGTTCACGACCAGTAAAGCCACATCAGTTGTATTTTATTCATCTTTTTTTCATCATTGTCACACAGCCTGTTCAATCTCTCGCTCTGTTTTAATGAATAACTGTGAGTATCTTCCTCGTGCACCGGTGCGTCCCGCTGGGGGCCTGCACTGAGGTTAGAGCGAGAACAGAGACGGTAATGATGAGCCGAACGAAGGGGGAAACATTTGATTGACAAGAGCAGAATGTAATTAGCGTCGGATCCGTGGTGTTTTTTTCAAAGTGCTGTTTGTTTTGGGAGAGGTTTGTGGTTTGTGCAGTGATCTGGTCCGTGATCCAGCTCCTTTTGATCCGACTCACAAACGCTGGCAGATGGCATCTCAATCTAACATCAGTATTTTGAAGAGGTGAACGAAAATGTTCTAGTTATCTTATCAGTTCACAAACTAGGTTACCTATTGGAGTCGAACCAACATGGTTTACATTTTAACAAACTTAAAGCGGATCTGGATGAGCTTTAACTTTTTAATGGCTAACTTTTGATAAATTCATTATAATTATGGACACCTCACAGGAGATTACACAAGTAACACATTTAATACCGATCTTGCCGCTTGGACAGTCTCTAATGTAACAAACATGTCACTGCTGACAGTCCAGTTGCATCGAGAGGGATCTGTGCCCTCCTGATGGAACCAAGTCAGCGCAGCTACTGATACGTTTGGTTTTAGAGTAGAACAGCAGCAGTGGGTTTTCACCTCCTCCAGAAAAGTATTTCGAAGTAACTCAGTGTGCTTTATTAAGAAAAGGTGTGTTTTGAAAGAGTTATTGTTGGTGCATGTTTTATTCTGTCTGGAAGCATAAAGAACTAAGAACTTGCTTAGAAGAATATTCATCCCATTGTGTAAAGCTTGACCTGGGGACCTCAAACACGCCTAAAGACTGCGGAGCTCTGCTGGGTTGATGGACATTTAAAATTTCACAAAAAGGAAAGTGCAAGGTCATTTCTTTAAAACATACAATCCTGAATCAGTTTTAATGTCTGCGACGGTCACGTGACAGACAACACTCACATACAGTTACCAACATTAAAATATTTCACTTATTCTTCTTTAAAAATAAAAATGTTGTTGCTGTTGTTTGAAATGACACAGGATCTAAACGCTGTCTGAGGCGTTAATGCCAGATGGCTCTGAAAAGCCGCCGCTCGCTGAAGCTGACCGCTCCGTTCTGAAGGAAGGCTGTGGTATCTGTCAAACTGCCAGACTCACATCAAACACTGTCAAACCAGTGGAACATTAATTACTTTGTTTAAAGGCTGTAAAATCAAGGAATGGGGATTTTTAAGTGTTAATGGATAGCTTTGGATCAAGATCTGCTCCGGCTCCACATCCTGACAACAGATCTTCTCTTTAACTGTAACATGCCTGGTCTTCTCCAAGTGCTGGTAACTGTAATGAGCTCCATAAACAAAAGCAGGCTAGCAATAACATGACTTACCTTTGTCTCCATTTGCACTGGCCACAAGATGTTCCGTTTTTACAAACCCTACTCTTTATTCCCAATAAGATCTCTTCCCTGAAAACTGAACCAACCTGTTTCCTGATTGATAACTGATCAGTTTTCATAAAACACTGCTAATACTTAAATATCTTGCAGCAAATTGATTTCTCTGACAGTTTCTAATTTATGTACTTGTTCATATTATCCCAGGATTTATCCGAGGGCATGTCAGAGGCAGGTTAAAAGTGGAGCTGGTGCTTCCCAGTGCGTTCCTCTGACGGTGAATCACAGATCAGATCATACATATGTACAGGCCGCAAATGAACGCACGCCTTGATATCATTCTCATCAAGGTTCAATCAATTTCCCTTCCTTTGCCTGCGGCGCTGTATCAAAAGGCTTCTTCATCATCTTTCCTCATGTTGGGTAATGGGACTCATGGAGAAAAGGGCGGGCGTGGGATCAGTGGGAGGCTGCAGGGGGAGGTTCAAAGTCAAAGAATCAGGCCAAAATAAAAAAAGGTTAACAGAAATGAGAGAAAAAGGTTTGGGTAGTTTCTGAGCTTTCTGGCTTCCTGTTACATGGTGAGGTCAAAGAGTCACTTAAAGGAGCACCACGTAGCTATTATTCCAAAAATACTGTATATACTCTCAAAATCTTTTTCATGTTTTTTGAGATCAGATTGTTTTTGTGTTGGAAAATTGGTGCAGTTTTACATTATCTAATAAAAGAAAAGCAGAAATGGTTCTTCTGCTGCTGTGTCATGATTGAGATGATAATCTGACTTATTATTATTATTATTTCTTTCTGAGATCCTCCCACACAGAGCCTCAGCGCTGTCTGTGAACTCTCTTTGGCTCCAGGTGAGACTAACTGGGCTTTCAAGGCTGGAGACCGGGCCAGGGGTCACCTTCCTTTGCGTTTTCCCTGCCCCCGACGTCTGGCTGTTAAACTCACAGAGAGCGAGAGGTGGGGGTGATGTTAAATGTTTTGGCAGCCGGGTTGCCACGCGGTCACTTGCTGACCCTCGGCTGAAGGCTGGAGTTATCAGACGTTCTCTCTCCTGGTGATGGATGACCACTCTGTGAAGGAGCGTGCCCTTGTCTTGGAGCCGTTCGCTGGGGTCCCACACCACTGCAGTCCCAGGACATACACACAACAGGGCTAAAGCTGAGGTCGCAGTGGTTTCAGGCCCTCTCGGTTAGTGAGAAAAATAAAATAAAATAATGCAGGAAAACACTTCAGTATGATTTTCCACTTCAGAATTCAAGACTTTACAATTTAACTGTGAAAAATATTGTATTCTATCATTAAATAAAATAAACCACATCAATCAGTTTTCAGAAGTGTAATATCAAAACAATAATACTCTTCCATTACTCTTAGACCTAATAGCTTGTTTTTTTTTGTTTTTTTCTAATAGCTTCTTTTTTTTTTTCTATCTCCTTTTCCAGAACAGACAAACTGAACACTGCTGGAGGAAAAGCAAACTGATGTTTCTTTTTGGGGAATTGGGTTAAGGCTTTGGACATACAGTACATGAATGACAAAAGAAAGAAATGACAAGACATACACTTAAAAAAAATTATTAATTAATTAATTTAATTTTAATTAATTTAATGGAAGCTTGTCTTAAATGGATAAAGAGCATGGCTGATTTCTCGATTTTTAAACCCCTCTTCCTTTCTTTTACCCTTCACTTCCTTCTTCACCTGAGCTCTACCAAACCCTCCATGTGCTTGTCATTGGCAGACATGCCTCTAGTGTCAGATCCACTCCGTTTCTCTCAGGGATCCGCTCCACTTCTCTCCTCCCTCCTTCACTGCCACCTGTTCCAAGCACCTGCAGCCTATTGCCATCAGTGAGGTATTTAAACCTCTCCTGTCCACCTCTTCTCTGCCAGATCATTCAGCATGCCTTGTGTGAACAGCCAGCCTCAGACTTGTAGTTTGTTCACCTTTCTTGTTGCCTGATCCGTGGAGCCCTTACCTGCTCTGTTTGTCTAATTGATTAGTAATGTCTGTGCTGTTTTGTTAAAGCCTTTCAGACACAGGCTGCAAATGAGTCTTGATTATAAATACTGTAAGATGTGACACATTAAATCAGACACTTATAAATACATACATTTAACTAAAAGTAAAAGAAAAAAATCTAAATGTTACTAAAGTAGTGTTACTGCGCCATACTTTTTATTTGCGTAGTAACGCTACTCTTACTCAGTTACATTGGGCTACACTAGAAAGGGTTACTTTTATTTATTATTTTTTTACATTTATTCTATGCTTTATTTTTGCCTCCAGTGGATCTACCACATCACTGTTTCACCAATCAGACGTAGCCCTGCAGTCACATGACCAACACAAACCGTTCACACTTAGTGGATGCATTAAACATGAAACTGAGGCTTCTGTCTCCAGTGTTGAAATGAAGAGGATTAAAAGCATATCTCCACTCACTAATACAGACCTACGTTCCTACCAGATCCCTGCGCTCTGCAAATGAACAACGTCTGGTGGTACCGTCCCAAAAAGGTACAAAATCACTCTCGCGTACCTTCTCTGGATCTGTTCCACATTGGTGGAATGATCTACCCGCTGCTACAAGATCAGCAGACTCTGTAGCCATCTTTAAAAAACACCTGAAAACACATCTCTTCCGTCAACACCTGACTGACAAACACTGAGCCCTACTTCCTTTCTATCGATTCCTTTCAAAAAAAAAAAAAAATTCTCTTATCCTTAGCATTGTATACTGCGCTGGGTTTAAACTGACTAGTTTTTTGTGCACTTATGCTTTTTGTACCTTGTGTTGCTAAAGTTGCTTCCATTGTTATCCTCACTTGTAAGTCGCTTTGGATAAAAGCGTCTGCTAAATGACTAAATGTAAAATGTAAATGTAAAAGCCTGGGGCGGCAGTAGCTCAGTGGTAGAGCGGTCGTCCTTCAACCGGAAGGTAGGCGGTTCGATTCCCGCTCTCTCCACAGTTCATACTGTCGTTGTGTCCTTGGGCAAGACACTTAACCCACCTTGCCTCCAGTGGTGTTCCAGCTGTAACACTGGTGACTACATTAGAACAATGCAAGTCGCTTTGGATAAAAGCGTCAGCTAAATGAATAAATGAAATGAAAATGAAAAGCCTCATTTCACTCACACACAGACCTGCTGTAGGGATTGTTTTTTTTTTTTTTTTTTTACGTTGTAAATATTTAGTTTTTCAATAAATCAGACATTATGTTTAAACAGTTACTCAGTACTTTAATATTTTTTACCAAATACTTTATTACTCTTGAGTAATGTTTTGGAGGACTACTTTTTACTTCTGTCATAAAATTATTTTGAAGCGTTACTTCAAAAATGATTTTTTTTTTCAACACACACACACACTTTAAAGTCCATAGTGGTAACTTTGCGATAAGTTGTTTTTGGAGGCCCCATTATATCTTTTCAGTTTCTTTTCCATTTTGTGTTTTCCCGACTAAATCCCTAATATATGCATCTTATTCCTTCCCTGTAAATGACCTCATGGATACAAGCTATTTCCAGACACATACATGCTGTGTTTATGTTTTGGCTCGGGCTTTGGGACTGAGACAACCTGCCGTCCCGATCTGTTGGGCCCAGATGGGAGTATGTGTCGCCTTGTATTTGTCAGCGCTCCCAGATTAGGCTCACTAACCTCTCACCCCTCGCTCTTTTCCTCCTCTTACCGCCTTGTTTCCACCTCGCCCCATCCCACCCGCTCGACGCTCAAGGTCCGAAACTCAATCCTAAGCGCAGTAATACCTCTGTTGGTCCCCGCTGCGTGCGGTGGAGCCGGGGTTAGCCACTCAGAAAGAAGACAATCAGAGAAAGACGGGGCAGTCCCAGGGCGATTGTGTTGTGTCCGACTCCTGACGTGACTTCATTTAGATTTACATCAGGCGCTAAATTAGAATAATCACAACGAGAGCACTCTGGGTTTTACCTCATTTTGTTTTCTCTTGCATTTTTATCCTTCACAAAGGCCTCACTCAGTTTATTCCTCAGCTTAGCCCATTTCTATTTTTGGATATGTTTCTATGAATGAATAATCAATATATTTCACTGTGCCATAATTGTTTAAATGTCTTGTCATTGTGTAAAATGGAGTATAAACAAATGGAAGACATTGCTCAGAACTGTATAGTGTATAATAACTTTAAAATACCACGTATATTTTAGAAAATTTAGCACATTTATATCAATGCTAAGCCTTGATTCTTGCATGACAGCTGAGAACATTTGGGAACTGAATTAATATTTTTCTTTAACAAAAAAAACCTGTCTGAGTTTTTGTTCATAGACTGCAGCATGTCCCTGCAGGGCTACCGTTGATGCTCACTGGCAATCTGAAATTTTGCCATGGGGTGTTGCCAAAAAGTACATCCTAGGTGACATAACCACATAATTAATGATATTATTTAAAAACACAATGGCGCATGGTTGCACATTGTCCACATGCAGTGCCTATATAATTTTTTTTTTTTTTAATATTGAATTTTTTGGCAATGCTTTCTTACTTACCTCAATAACATCAAAATGGCCGGGGAGATAAATGTGCGGATCTGAAAGAAGAGTTATTTTTAAACAGCGGCGTTAACCCCAACAATATCCACTGTTATTCACATACAGTGTATATATACTTATTTTAAAACCCACATAATCTCAAATAAAAACATCCTGGCCACACTCTAAGCACGGCCATCCCTCTTTTCTCTAAGCACTCAGCTTCTTAGCCACACGCCCCAATCCTCAGCAGTGCCACTAGTCCTAATAATGCTGGAGTGTTGTGGCAAGCAGGCTTTAAGCTACAAATTGACTGCTAGCCGCGGGTGGGCTCATGTAGCGGTTTACTACTGCTACTCCAGCACTGTCCGTTCAGCCGGAGGAGACTGTTAGACAGATATATGGCCACTTAATTGGCCCATGATGGCAGTGTGCGGAGTGCTAGACACCACGATGATTAGGGGCCTGTGTTTGTGTGTAGTCCAGCTCAAGTTGTGGGGTTTTCTGAGCGCATAAAGAGACTGCTCGAGCCCAGCAGGACGGCATCAGCCCCGGACTTATTAGTGACTCGTCTAGAGCTGTCAACCCACACAAAAGACTTCAGACGATTAAAAAAAAAAAAAAAAGAAGAAAAAGGCGCAAACATATCCTGCACAATGCTAGTCTTCAGCGATGTTTGTGTCAGGTGATTTTCACTGCCAAGACTCAGGGAATTTTCATTACAATTGTCCAATATTTACCTGTTTTCATTGTGTGGGATATGTGCATTTAAAATATGTGACAAACTGTATTCGGCTTCTCAAACTTGGAGAGTTAAACATTTTCCAATAAACAGGAGGTGGATGTGACATAAAAACAGGATTTTTCCACATTACAGTTTTGGGAAGAGAGTTTAGAGGCATTTTATTTCCAAAATGGAAAAGGTTACGTGCTTTTTACTTTTCAAACCACTAACTTTTGCAAATTTTTTGTTTTAAGTGTTTGTCTTTTTTTGATCAGAGGAAAACATTAGTCTAACTTTTATGACAATTGATTGCAATTTTTACAAAAGTGTGTATATATATATATAAAGCGTTTAAACTGGAGGATTCAAGACTGCATGTGACACAATTTTTAGAAAATATGTCTCTATTTTTCAGTCACATGATCCCTTGTGTTTGAGCTGAAAGTGGCAAAAACAGCTTTTCAATATTCTGCCCCCTCGAGCTGGAACCGTTTACATCAAGTCTTAAAACTCAAGAAACTGATACCACTTAGATTTCAAACCCATCCTAAAATATTTTGAGTCAGAAACATTAAGTTGCCGCTGTTAATGAGAGAATGGTCTTGTATCCTGTGTGTTGTTGTACTTTAACTGCTGCTGTTTCGACCAGGACTCCATTGAAAAAGAGATGTGTAATCTCAATGGGACCTCCCCGGTTAAATATAAATAAATTAAAAAAAAGATTCTAAAAGGAAAATCAGACTGAAGGGCAGGACGTAAACAGCACCTATGGCAGAGATATGACAGGATTTTTCAAAGACTGTTTTTTGCCAAAGTTTTTTATTATTTTTTTATTATACATTAATCCTTTTGATAGAGTTGTTGTAATGCATCCCCCTAACGACAATGCAACTGAAATCTAACATGTTACAATAGATAGCAACCTAGTGTTAAATTGAGTGTTCACACTAAAAGCATAGTGTAATGTATAGTTTCCAGCTCAAAAGAGGACACTGAGTATACATGTAAATGTGACACATACCTTTCCTCTGAAACACTTACATAGGACTTCGCCGCATACATTTTCTATGGCTACATTCAATTTGAAAGGGCTGTTCTTGTTTGAGGTTTTAAGGCTGAGCACATTTTGATGAAGGCCTTTTCTCTGAGTCCACTCTGCTTCTAAGTGGGCAAATCAATGCAAATAAGAGAAGCCTGCAGGATGGAAGGAGGAGAGAGAAAAATGGGTGGAAAAAAATAGAACAAACAAAAAGGCTGGGGTTTAAGAAGCAGAAAACAGCACAGCGTTGGAGTGAGAGGAGGGGGAAGTGGGAGGAGAATACCCATTAAGGTGGGAAATTGCAGCCTTTTGCCGTTAAGCATTCGGCTTGTGCCCATATTTCCCTGATGGAGCTGGTGAGATTCAAGGGGCTGCTGAGTTATCCAGATGAGACTGGCAAGAATTAAAACGCCATATGTTCGGGACGGCACCTCGGCGCAAATCAAACGCTCCTGTAATTTCTCTCAATACAAAGCAGGCCCCTAACATTAGGCTCTCTCTGCTTTGCTGCTTTGTTTTTCTCCTGATTCGGTCACGTGGAGGCAACGCTATTTATTCTAACTTAGTGCAGCCTCGTGGTGCTGCATAGTTTGTGGAAGTGTCGACAGCGTGTTAGGACAGAGGTGCTGGACGACGCTTTGAGAGTTTCAATATGGTAACATGGTTTTATTTAACTCCTCCTTGAACCACCACCTTATGGTGGTGGAGAGGTTTCCGTGCCCGAATGATCCTAGGAGCTATGTTGTCGGGGGCTATATCCCCTGGTAGGTCTCCCAAGGCAAACAGGTCCTAGGTGATGGGCCAGACTAAGAGCGGTTCAAAACCCTTTATGTAAAACAAGTTATCAAGGATCGTTACGTCGCCTGGTATGGCGCAACCGGGGCCCCACCCTGGGACCAGGCCCGGGGTTGGGGCTCGCATGCGAGCGCCTGGTGGCCGGGTCCTTCCCGACGGGGACCGGGTGGGCTCAGCCCGAAGGAACAACGTGGGGCCGATGTCTTGTGGGTCCATCACCTGCAGGAGGAACTGTAAGGGGCCGGTGCAAAGTGGATTGGGTGGCAGTCAAAAGCGGCGGCCTCTGTGACCCAATCCCCCGGACACAGAATCTGGCTTTAGGGACATGGAATGTCAACTCGCTGGCGGGGAAGGAGCCTGAGCTTGTGCGGGAGGTTGAGAAATACCGACTAGAGAGACTCCACGCACAGCTTGGGCTCTGGAACCCAACACAACTGCCTGTGGTGAGAGGCGCTGGGCTGGTGTGAGCTTGCTCACAGCTCAGCTCCAACCAGGAACTTCGTTGTTCTACTTCAACCCTCACGTGGGTCGCGACAGTGACACCTGGAGGGGCGTGAATGGGGGGAACGCCCCACCGGATTTGAATCCAAGCGGTGTTTTGTTATTGGACTTCTGTGCTAGTCACAGTTTGTCCATAACCAACACCATGGTCAAGCATAAGCGTGTCCCTGCACGTGGCACTAGGACACCCTAGGCCGGAGGTCGATGATCGACTAGTAGTAGTAGTTTCATCTGACCTCCGGCCATATATTCTTGGACACTCGGGTTAAGAGAGGGGCGGAGCTGTCACCAGATGGTGAGTTTTATCCGATGATGGAGGAGAAAGCTGGACAGGGACGGTTGGCTGCAAATCAGGGGGCGCTCCTTTAGATGTAGGGTGAGGAGCTTGGTCGCTGGGGAGGAGCTCAAAGTAGAGCCGCTGCTCCTCCACATTGAGAGGAGCCAGCTGAGGCTCAGGCATCTGTTTCGGATGCCTCCTGGACGGCTCCCTAGGGTGGGGTTCCGGGCATGTCCCACCGGGAGAGACCTCGGAAGACCTAGGACACTCTGGAGGGACTGTCCCTCGGCTGACCTGGGAACGCCTCGGTTTTCTCTCGGAAGAGCTGGAGGAAAGGTCTGGGGAGAGGAAGTCTGGGCGTCTCTGCTTAGACTACTGCCCCCACAACCCGGCCCTGGATAAGCGGTAGAAGATGGATGGGTTTTATTTGAAGAACAATTTTTTTTTTCAATTCAAATGCAGAAGCAGTTGAGTCATGATCGCTGAATGTCAAAAGCAACAACACTGAAAGAACTGTGCAGTCATCTCTGAACTTTGGCAGTTTTTTAATATAATGTGACATGTCATGTAATTAAACTATAAATGGAAAATTAAATAAAATGATTGGTAAATATTTTGGCAGAGCAATTGTAACTTTGTAATTTGTTGTTTTGTCTTATTAGATGAATATCTCATTTCTCCCAGAGACAGACAATTCTGTGTTCGTTGGTTCTACCACTGATAAACAAATGACCCACCATCTTTCTTACTGAGAGGAAACATAAAGGTTGTTATAACTTATCTGAAGAAGTTTCAAGTACAAACTGATTTAAATAAAGAGTTACGACTGATCAGGTTGGCTTAATTATGCTGGAAAATGGGAGGAGTTCCAGTTTCCAAGAAAATGAAAGGGTGTGGTTATTGTATGCATTACTGATAAACACATTTTAGCCATTTGCAGTTAGTATTTGTTGCGTTTATTTCTTCTATGAAAAGGTCTTGCATGACACTTACAATATGTCAGTCTACTAGTATACTTTTGCATATGCCTTCTACAATGTACTCTTAAAAACCTTAAACAATGCTTTTTTTTTTTTTAATGCTCCATTAATCCTCTATCTTTAAGCCCCTCCCCCTAAGACCACTTTGTTGTGACTGGTCGACCATCGCAGAGTTTATGTCATGGCCTCACAGCCCGGAACAGGGAAGACTCCAGTGCAAAAACCCCAAACACCGGCAGATAGTCCAAACAAAATTTATTTAGCCAAAACAAAAAGGTACAAAATATTAATCCAGAAAACCAGATAGAAACAAGGCCAGGGTCCGAGCATACAAAAATCCAATATCGGTGACACAAGAAAAACAGGAGTGGAAACAAAAGGAATAATACTCCACAGCATACACAGGGTCAAACAAAACTCACCAGACGAACACAAGAAAAAACAAGACCAACAGGCTCACGGAATGGGAGACATCAACCTGGCACTGAGCAAGGGAACATACAGGTATTTATATATAGAGAGACACACAACGAGGGACACGTGAAACACATTAGGGCGGAGCAGGTAGTCGCACAGAAGGGAAAAACAACAGGCAGGAAGTAAAACAGAAAACAAACAGGGGTACAACATTTCACAATAAAACAACCAGGAAATCAAATACAATCTTGAAACAAAATCAGATACAATAATGAAACAACTCAGATACTTAAAGACACATGACATCAGAACAAACAGAACACAGACTAACAAAACAGACTAACTACTAAACCAGGTAGGGATCCTGACAGTTTGTAGCTTAATCCACTTCTACAGGCAACTTAACTTCACTTTTTAGGCTCCATGTTCTCCTTTAGACTTACAGTGTGTAACTAACTTACAACACTATTTAAAATAAAGCCTGATTAAACATCCAACAAGCCTGTTATTTAGTTTGACCAAATCAAAAGTATCAGTGATGGAAGGAGTAAAGGGATATTTGCATAGGTGCTGCCAAAAAAATAAAATAAAGTCATTGTCAAAGCTAAAGTTTTTTACAGACATTCAATTTTGTTGAGTTTATTTTCTCCTGAGGGTTTAGAGAAATGAAAAATGAAGTGTCCTTTAAGAGTATGATGATGCAGACGATACCCAGGCCTTTTCAGTGCCACCTCTATCTGTTTTTTAAATGTTGTCTGGTCTGGACGGTCCCCATTGGCCTCTGCTCGCACCAATAATAGTGCGTTTTCAACCTCTGCTGCCTTCGGCTAATTTACCCACAGATTGAAATGAAATGACCCCCCCCCCCCCCCCCTCCACCCTCCACCCATCCGCACCCACTCACCTTCGCGATCGTCTCAAACAAACACCGAGCGGCAATCAGCGGTGCAAGTGAACTGTGTTTCCTCTGCAGACACCGGGCTGATTCCAAAGCTAATAGCCATTGTTTGAAGTGACACCGCTGCCCTGGCATTTGCTTAACCTTCTGTCGCACGCACACGGCAGAGTCAATGCACAATCCCTGCTTAATTAATATCTTCTCTCACTCGGCACAGACCCACTCCACCCTCCGTCTGTTTTCCTGCTCCTCTCTGTAACTAAAGGCAGACGGATAGGTTTACATCAAGGCATTGTCCAGGCATTGCTTGTTTTTTTGATATTTATTATTTCTTGTACATTTTTCAACAACGGGATGTCTATCAGTCTAAGCTCCAAGTTGGTAGTTTATTATTAAAAGTAAAACAATATGTATGTTCTAAGCCTCAAGATCTGACGGTTTTCAGATCAGATCAGAATTACTTTTTTTTCATCAAGGGGAAATTCTTTTTGTTACAAACATGCAACCGACCAGTGCAAGACAAAAAGTAAATTTAACCTTGACTATAAAATGATATCCCTAACAATCTATTTGCATATAATTTTTACACGATACATATTCACATGATGTACAGTTTACAAGTAGACTTAATATTGTACAGCAAGCAGAATATTGCACAGTGACTCTACAGAGGATTTACAGAGTTCAGAAGTTTGACGGCGACTGGCAGGAATGATATCTTGTGTCTCTCGGTGGAGCATTGTGGCAGTAACAGTCTCTTGCTAAACGAGCTCTTGCAGCTGACCAGTACTTTGTGGAGCGGGTGGGAGGGAAAGTCCAGAATAGTCCTGATTTTGGACAACATCCTCCTCTACAACACAACAGTCAGAGTCCAGCTCCTCCCCTACAACATGTCCGGCCTTCTTGATGATCTTATTGAGTCTATTAGTGTCCCTCACGCGCAGACTGCTGCCCCAGCAAACCACAGCGTACATGATGGCACTGGCCACCATAGACTCGTAGAACATCCTGAACATAGTCCTGCAGATGTCAAAGCACCTCAGCCGCCTCAGAAAGTAGAGTTGGCTCTGACCCTTCTTGTAGACAGTGTCCACGTTCTTTCCCCAGTCCAGTTTATTGTCCAAATACACACCCAAGTATTCACCACGTCCACACTAACCCCCTGGTTAGAGATGAGGGTCACAGCAGCTTTAGACCTCCTCGGGTCCACCTCCACTTCCTCAGTCTTTATCACGTTGAGCTGGAGGTGGTTCTTCTCGCTCCAGGTGACAAAGTTATCCGCAGCAGTCCTCTACTCCTTCTCGTCACCCACGCTGATGCAACCAACCACTGCAGAGTCGTCAGAGAACTTCTGAAGGTGGAAGGACTCTGTGCAGTAGTTAAAGTCTGTGGAATAGAGGGTGAAGAGGAAAGGAGAAAGGTGTTACTGATGATAGTGCCAGACACACAGCTCTGCAGCTGTTTTGGAGAGTCACTGTCTTACACGACCACCGAGCGTTTTTCGGTGGAAAATCAATTGCTACTGTTTGCTCTTCTTTCAATAACTAGATACACTCTAGTTCTGATAAAACAGTGTCTGATGCAGTGTCTTTGCTAACACCGGTGTAGCCATGTTGTTCAAAGTAACGGCCTGCTGTTGTAAGTTATAATTTTTGTATAGCGCTTTTCCACCTACTGTATTAGGCACTCAAAGCTTTACCTACATTAAGCTATTCACCAGTGTTACAGAACACTCACTGGAGGCAATGTAGGTTAAGTGTCTTGCCCAAGGACACAACAACAGTATGTGGGGGAGAGCACGATGTTATGATGTTTTGGGATGTTTCGAGCGGGAATCAAACCGCCCACCCGCCGGGTGAAGGACGGCCGTTCTACCCACTGAACTGCTGCCGCCCCTGCCATTGGTCATAGTCACTAAAATACAGCCATGAGACAAGAGCAAGGCAGCAACTCAGAGCAAGGCAGCAACTTAGAGCAATCAGGACAGCATTAAAACCTTTGTACATCTCCTTTGGCTGCGCAGAATAAAAGTGCCTAAATACTTTAGATGCACACTAATTACAAACCAAGTCAGATGTGGAACATAGTGGAACAATGGGTTTGACAGCATTAAAATGACTTAATTGTTGTCTGTGTTGCTGTATGTATGTAGTTCTGGTGGTGCTCTATATGTTATTATGAGGCCAAGAAAACCTTTTGTAAACCAATCACAGGGTGAACATTTTGAAAAACTACACTAGGGAATCCAAAAAGATCTGTATCCTTTCTGTTATGTAACAAAATGAACCCACACATCGAGTAGGATACATTCATCATTGTACCTTTTAAACCTCACTCTGTTTCCAAAGGCCTATGTGCACTTCACCTTCTTTTACCGCCCTCGTACTCGAGCCTCCAAAATAAGAATTAGCGGTGAGTTAAGACTGAAGTCGTGCCAATAATCCTGGGCTCTGAGCGGAAGGTAAACAATGCCACCGTTGCTGTGTCTCTCCAACAAACACTGCTCTGAGTCTTAATCCCTTCACTGCGACACTGCGTTCCCCGCTTTTCCTTTTTTTTTCATTTGCTCCTGTTCTTTTCTCTTTCGGCTTGTGATGTTTTATGAATGCTCCGGCAAAGACCAAAGAGAAAATGGAATCTACTCTGTCACAAAACAGTGACTAATCAAAGACCGAGGACTTCAAACTGCATCCTATTATAAACATAAGCATTAAATAAGTACTTCATATACGTTAGAATATGAATCATGCACAGCTGAATTAGTGTGTGGCTATAATCTTCTGTTAGGTGAGCGCATGCTGCAGCTAGTACTGATTATGCAATTACAAAGCAGCAGTTTTATAATGTTTTTATGATTATAGTGTTTTCATAATGGAACACACAAAGAGAGAAACAAAGTTTGAATTAAAACTAATAAAAGCTGGTTGTTTCCATTTAGAATTTGTTTGAATGGTGTCAAAGTGGATCTATGTCAAATCGTAAACTGTGCCTTTTGCTGTAATAGAGTCATTTGTTATAATTTTGACCAAAATATAAACCAAGCATTATTTGTCCACAAACACGTTAGTATCTGTTTGTTAGTTTTTCTGCCAACTGTAATGTAGGTCACCAAAAACTTCTGCAACTCAGTTTAAAGCGTTCATCTGCAGACATCCAACACCAAAGTTCTTCATAGTTTGGTTTGGCATTTCTGTTAACGAGGTAATGAGGAGTGGCTCTTTTTTCAATTTAAAAAACAAACAAACATTAAAAAAATTGCTGAATCTTTTTGTTTAAAATTCTGGTTGTTTATGGGCCTCGGTGGCCCCGCCTGGTGGAGCGCATGCCACATGCTTGGAAGACCCAGGTTAAATTCCAGCACAGGACTTTTTCATGCTGTCATTCTACTCTGACCCTGTTTCCTGTGTGTCATTCTACTCCATCTAATAAAGGCAAAAGCCCCCCCCGGATTGCAGTGTCTCACATACACTTTGGCTTTTAACGCAATGTAATGGCTGTCTGTGGTCTTTTTATTGTTTTCTTATTGTAGATTTTTTTTATTTATTATCTTAATGTAGGCCACCACTCTTATTTAGTTTTAATAACTAGTAACTTAAAAGAGTAGACATTATTTATGAATTGTTGCTTTTGTATTTTAATTCTGTGCAGCACTTTGAACTTTGTTGGTGCTGCAGAAATTATAGGAAAGTATGTTCTGTAATGTGAATGTGCATTATATACCAAACTAATCAGTTACAGTCAAAATGTGAGTTCTCAACATTGTTGGTCCCTACAACATACATCACAGCGTTACTGTTTCTTTCCCATGTGGCCCGGAGGAGTTTTGAGAGTGTTATGGTTTTCCGTGTAAATTGAAATATTTGGTAAAAAGGCTCTTGGGACGTTAATATCTTTGTGGACAAGAACTGTGAACATTGATGTAAAAAATAAAATAAAAATGTGTCCCTGCAGTGTGAACAAATGAAAGTGAGCGAAGTAGGGGTTGGTGGGTGTACGACCGAGGGGCAGTGTTGGTGCTGTGCTCTGGACCTTGACAGGAACAAAGCCACTGGTACAGAAAGTGACATCTCTCTCATCCTTATTTCAGGATGGTAGCTGGCTCTATTCTGTCCTGTGTTGGCAACCTCTATTTGACACATGACCCATTTCATACAGTTTTTAAACCACATGTTTAAAATCCAGATCTGATATAAAATTCTGATTGCAGCGAAAGCTCTGATGTCCTTGTTTGGATGAGGTTTGCTGGTGGCTTCAGCGGCGTTTCATTGACCAGAGGAATGTGTGCCAGTATCTAAATTAAATTGTCTTTATCTCTTGGAGTAAAAGAAGGAGGACGGGCAGCTGCTCGGGAATGGGGGTGAAAATTAATTTGTTAGATCAAAAAATATTTAATTTTTCTGCACATCAAACAAACTTTGTGTCCCGCTTTTCGTTTCTCCTCTTATTCCTTTTCTTCATCTGCTGGCGTTTTTTCTTTAATTAAAAAGCATTCTATTATTACAGCAGATGAAAAAGAAACATCTATTCAAACACTGCAGCCGAACTGGACTACCACTAATCTTTGGGTAATTATTTTTTAATTGAATCTTTTGAACACAAAAGCCCTGAGCAGATGCTTGCATTACAGCGCTCACACGTCGAGAGCCGTCGTGTGGAGGAGCCACCGGGAGCCGGCGCTGGGACAACAACTGGGGGGTGAGGGGGGGTGAGGAGAGAGTGGAGGAAGTCAGTGAGATTAGTTTCTGGTGATGAACGTGCTGCATGAAAAGTGAGGCGTTGTCAAATACGCGTTAGTCGAAGTTACACTGGAGCAAGACGGTAAAGGTTGGTTAGGTTGAGTTTGTCCTGACGAGGCTTGTGTTTCCACTGAACTGTGTCCAGAGAGACACCTGCTGCAGAAACAGACACAACCTCTTGGTTTTCAACATGACTACGCTAAAAGATGTTAGCATCAATGCTAATTTAAAAAAAATCTTTAGCTGTGTTAGATGCATTTATTTTTCTATAGAGTTTACTATTGTCTCATGGATAGTTGGATAGCATAGTTTACAAACAGGTTTTCCTGGGGGCAGTGCAATATGTCCATTTGGGTTATAGTTTTATAACTAGTACTACTCACATGGTACATTAAAGCTAGATGGTTTTTAATCTGCAAGCATCACAGAATATATATTTAGCAATTATCAGACGTGAAGCCAAGCAAGTACATGAGTATTTCTTTCAATTAGGCTACACACGTCTCCAACTCAGTTTAGTTGCCTATGTGAACATAAATTCCATGACAGTAATGTTATGATCTAGTTGCTGTTTTGTACATTTGCATGGCTATTACTCATTATGCATACCCCTCCAAACTATCAGTGCTCACAACTCTCATGTACCTTCAAGTATTTAAACTACCATAGCCTCAAATAATATGTCCAAACTTCTGAATCCGAGCACATAATGATCAGCCTAAAGATGTCCTTTCCTTCAAAAACCTCCTAGAAGATGAACCCAGTCTTAACTTTCCCCATATTCCTTTTTTTTTTTTTTTTTTTTTAAAAACACCTTATTACTGCGGAGCGTTTCATCGACATTTTCTATGCTTTGGTGAAGGATCCAGCTGAAGTTCTCCATTTCCAAAGTGCTTTAAAGACAGCCGTGAGACGCAAAAGAGGGGCTTAAGGAGCAGCAAATAGGACTGGCTCATCAGAAAAAGAGACGTCTTTAGCTACAGCGCGTTGGCTCTTAATCACGTCGAGCGTCCGCCAAGGCCCGCTGAAGCAGCCTAAATCACATTACCCCTGCTTTGTGCTGCTGTGAGTTAGGAGTGTGTTCAAAATGTATTTAGACTTGGCTGAACATGTGTACTTATAACCAAAAGTACAGACCACTTTATCAAATATCGCAGAGTTGGAAATCAGGGCCTGAAATTCACAGACGGATGCAAATTTACAGGAGAAAAGCACTTTAGCAAATCTTCAGACGGCATTTACATTTAGAGGCTACTACTGCCTTTTCACTCAAGGCTTTTGCCAAACGTCAATATATGTAATCTCTGTGTAATTTGTCGTAGGGGAATTGGCTGCTTTTAGGCAAAAAAAATATATAAAAAGCATGTGGTGAGGTTTGAGCAACAAAATCCAGTTCTTAAGTCCACACCAGAGTTGAGTGGATCAAACTAACTGTACAAAACTGGACCTAGTCATTTTAAAATCGGACCAAACCAAGAGATGTGGAAACACTCCAAGGCCTTGTCCAGTTTATAAAACTGACAGACTCAATCCTGTTGAGTTCACAGAACGTGATCTGAGCTGGAACAGTTTTTAATGCGTGTAAAAACATGATCTTTCACAGAGCAACACTAGGTGTGTTTTACAGTACCACTTACAGTATCACTTGTTTGTTTGGATTACCAGTTTAGTTAAAACAGCAGAGAAGTTAATGGAACGTCCACGACTTATCACACTTCATGAATGCTGGAACGGGTGCAGGATTCTTCTGTGCAAACATAATACTTAAAGACAATTTTCCCACAACTCATTAAGAAAAAGATGGAGGACAAAGGGAAACACAGATGACTGCACCCTGCTCTTATCTTGCTCCTGCTGTTTTTGCCCTTGTGTCTTTGTGTTGTATGATTTGTATTGTTAATGGTTTCTTTTTCTTATGATTTTGAGCAGCTCAAAAATTTCTCTAAATAAAAGAAACCTTAACAGTAATGAATATACAGCAATTCAACCACACTTTTGATATTACTATTGACTCTAAGGATTGACTAATCTAAGACTGAATAGATGGTGTCAGTAGCAAATAGAGACGACTGGTTTGATGTTGGATGGATGAAGAGGGAAAGGGGGCGGAGCCACAGAGGAGAGCGTCTGTGAGAATGAGAGATCAACAATGCCATAAATAACCTTGGGAAGAAGTCACCTATCCTCCCTCCGGCGACAGCTCGTCAGCCAAATGAATGGCTTGTCACTGCCGTCTTTGTGCCCATGGCTGAGGGCACTGAGGCTGGCACCGCGCGCTCGCACACAAATGAAGAAAAAAAATAAAAAACCTTTTCTTTCAACATTTTTTCATGTTTTTATAGTCTACACCCAGCGCCGCCTCTTCAGAAACCGGCTTTGAAAAACACAAAATTCACACAAATAGGCAGTTTTCCGAAGCAGTCACTCACTCTGTGCTCCGTCGCTCCATCTGTCTTCCTCTGTCGTTGTATCTGCATTTTCTCTGTGGACGCCAGGTGTGTCGCTCTGATTTCATCCCCTCTTCACTTTTATTTTCAATATTTACCCATCATTCAACAGGCTCTGAAACCACAGACGCTGTAGGGCAACAAAGTGTATGTCTCAGCTTTTGCTTCACAGACGTTATTAGCACATTTTTACTTAACACCAATACTGCACACGACATGTTTTATTTCATTAAATTTATTATGAACATTTTTACTCAAGAGATAAGACTAGGTTCTAGTTGTAATGTTTTGTCCAATCTGGTACTTTTAAATGGCAGATGTTTTCAGATGAAGCCATCAGTAAAGTCTGTTCTTGTGGTCTCGGCGGCTGATTGTCTCTTTAGGACTTTGTGAGGATTAGCTCCTGTAGGGGGCGCTGTAAAGACCTGGACTCTTCTAGCTCCTGAGTAACTTGTAACTGTCCATTTGTTTTGTAACAGTATATCCTCTGAAAAAGCATCATGTCACTCACAGAATCAGCTTCATCAGTTTAGTCCGAAAGAACAAGAGTCTATTCTAGGACAATTTACATTAAGCTGAAAGAGAGATGCTTGTACCATTTCCATCTGTAGTCCGTTTCTTTCACTAGGGACCTGTTACAGACTGAACCTGGAAACAACGCAGCAGCTACTGTTAATGTGTTTCAATTACTCCATGTGAACAAGACATGCTTCCATTACATACCGAAGCTGACTAAAGTGGTTCTAATTTGGTGTGTAGCTCCTGTTAACATAATCAGACCTGTGCAAAGAAGCAGTGTCGTGAGCCATTGTGTCTGGTAATGTCTGACTTAAAACAGTTTCCTGTTTGTCAAGAGACCATTTCAGTTTTCAGTAAGGTGGTCCTCATAGTCCTCTAGAACAGGTGTGTTTCCAACCAAACCTGAGTGGTGCAGCCAACCTGTGGTAGAGAGAAATACCTTAGACTGTGTTCATAAAGAATACAAGGTTCAAACAGAGCTGACAGACCAGAAGTCCTTTGATTGGTTCTTAGGCTTAAGTGCAAAATATTGGTTATTAGATTTATGACTTATCTACTACTGCACTGCACTTGTGTTTGGATCAGCTGGAATTAGGCACTGGGTATTCAAGATCCAAGGTCTTTCTTTTTTAATCTAAATTTAGATATTTTTGGCTGCAACCATTATTAAAATTTACCTACAACCATCAAAGCTTTGAGAGTAAACAAACTGACATGTCAAAAACCCACAACTCAGGCTCCAGTTAACATTTGTTAAAAGTTACGGCTTCTTTTGTACAACTCTGACAATTCATTTTCCTTTTCCTGCAGGGCCCGACTTCACAGAGCGAGTAATCTGACCGAAGTGTCCATTTAGCCTTACATCTTAACCTCACAATCCCATATTTGTGTCAGCCAGGACTCTGTTGCATGCGCTGTCTGTCGAGTGTACTTGCCAGAATGGAATGTATTACGACCCCTCCTCTCTCGGACATCAAAACCTCGTCTAAAGTGGTTGAATAACTGCACTACTTACATCACAAAATGGACTCTAAATGCAAACAGGCATTACTACGGACAGCCAAAAGTCTCGCTGCATCTGGAAGACGGTTTGGGGGCTTCGGATTTCACACTGTATTGTGCTTGGATGAAAATGAAGCAGAGAAAGACGGAGAAAAAAAAACTCAATAGCGAGGACGTAGCTGGGGGTTTCCATATTACATTTTGCATAGACGTCGGCTGTAATTTGCCTTTGATCTCGGGCCCAAGATGACTCACTGAAGCCATCTTTCGCAGCCAAATGGGGGCTGACGGAGGGAGGCAGGGGTGAGGGGAAGGAGTGGGTGGAGGGGGTGAAGCGGAGCCTGGTGGCACAGTGAACAAGGCTTATTCCTGCTGAGAAAAGTGTTAAGTGGGAGATTTGATTTGGTGAACTGACAATGTGTCGATCTGTTTTGGTAACTTCAGGAACAATTACAGAAAAGACAATTAATACAAGGATTAAACCGTTTTAAAGAGTCGGCTAATAATGCTGTCAGGCTAGAGATCGGGTTGGTTTAGAGTTTATTGAATATCAAGACAATTGGTAAAGAAGCTGGTCCAAAATGGTAGTGTGTCCAGTCCTCAAAGCACCGAGGCTGGTTTGTGTTAAAGGCAAACCCACACTTATGACCAGTTTTCCATTAAATTACGACTGATTAACTCATTTCTGTAGCGTAGCATAATAAACCCAGAACGATAACAGCCATTAAATGTGATGTAATTACTGTTTGAATGTCCAGGTAAATGACTGTTGAGTCCACTCACTTCAGGTCAATTTAAAAACGCTGTATTGAACATCACATAATGAACAGCACTGATTAAAAATGACTGTTGTAATGGTCCAAAATAATGAATGAAGACATAAAAGTAATTAATAGATGGAGCCGTCGCAGAGACAAAAGCGCTGAGGATTCGTCATCTCTTCTCCACACAATGCCATTGTTCTCAGAGACGTGCACTTCTCACAGTTATTAATGATACCGCACTAAGAACATGCATTTTTCCTTTTTCAGGCCCTGTCTGCCATCACTGCAAAGTTTCAGCCTTTTGTATTTCCCACCACCTTGACTATTTTTTAATGTAATTTGGCTTTGGTTTAAAAAAACAAAACAAAAAAAACATACCAAATACCCTTGATCAGAATTTGGTAACAAAGAAAACCAGCTAAGTGGACTAGTATTAATGGAAGTCTCGGAAAGGAAACCAGAGTATGGATTGGTTCAAGATGTGGTTTTGTTCCAGAGCCTGGTGCTTTCTGTAGAACTGCCCCGTGTTTGGGTGGAACCAAAGTTTTGACTGACTCTCTCACTCACTCACTCAAAAACAAACTGGAGTTCCAACAGCCATGATCCACTGTGGCCTAGACATTTTAATGAATCTTTACTTCATACCTTTGTCATGGTCAGTAATGTCTCAGGTTAAAGAACTTACTAACCTTGTTCATGTTTGTGTCACTCAGCTGCAGCAGAAAAAGAGTGTTGTTTGGCAAAAATCCACTTACCTACTCTATTAAATGCAAAAGCAGTCATCTGTTCACATCTGACACCAACTCATTCATTTATGAATTGTTTTACACCATGCTTTGAATTCACTCCCCTTGAACGTTGACCTCTTTTTCTATAATCTTTCACTTTTTTCTACCAGCTTTTTTCTGCACATGCCAAAGCAAACGCCTAAGAGGTTTACTTGACTTCTAAATGAATCCCCTCCATGTGAATAGATTTGTTTTGACACCAGCAGCAGTCCTAAGAAAGACACATTTATAGTTAAATTGGTGATGTTTTCCATTTGTGTCATTGGCTTCATTATTAGGCTGTTACTTTTCTCATGCTAGTGCCATTTCTTCGTGTGGGCAGCAGAATTTGATCTTATTCAAGGCTTATTCCTAATCGTGCAGACGGTAAATAGCGCTCAGTTCTTCTGTGGTGGCCTAATGGGCGTGTAACTTAATAAGCAAACACGTGGAGTGGTATTCCTCCAACGAATGGGAGCTTAAGAACTGCCAGGATGAAAAAGCTGTCAGATGGCACTGTCTGAGAAACAGAGCTAAGGCAGAAGGTAAGGGTCCGATTGCTAGTCGCGAAGTGTGACACATCTCTGGAGAACGGAGGTAAGTTTCCAAAACCAGACGAAGCAATGTTTTGGCTCAGTCCAGTGGTGAAACGTACACCTACTCCATCCCTCCCCCGGAGAGCTCTGTGGGTTATTATTGCTATTATTACACCTCATAAATCCACAGTCCTCATCATTTTACACTTTTCACTTGAAGGACTACTGGAAAAGTGGAGCTTCTTTGGAGGACATTCAAATTACAGATCATATTGCTTCCAAAAGAAAAAAAGCTGACTCATGTTTTTGGGTTTCAACAACAGGGAGGGGTTGCATCGAAAATGTCTGCAAAGGGCAGACCTGGTGGATGATTGGATGGATTAACTGAGTAACAGCAATGCCACGGCATTTAGATTAGTTACAGTTAAACGGATGCTTTGCTTGGAGCAGTATAAGATGGATTTTTGAAGAAACTGGAATCTAGCAAATCTTGCGAGAATCCACCCTTCCGACTATTACCCAAAGTTGTAGGATTACAACAAATATTAAACTCTTTTTCCCAAATTCCTGCCTGAAAGTAGACTAAAACATAGTCAACACTGCAGACTCTACTCTGTAATAATGATACTGTTTGAACTCATCTCACTTTTTAGAAGAGAGTTAGTCATTTTTCCAAGTCTTTCTTGCGAAGTTAAACTTTGTTTTATTTTCCCCTGTTACTATTAATCACTAAACCTTGTGTACTGTATTTTTTAGTCAGCTGGACTCCACTGATAATGCACTAACTACCGTGGGGAAAATATTGACACATAATTAGTTAAACTTGTGCTTCTAACTTAGTTCATACAGAAACAAATGACTTTGAGCAATCAAACATCATGCTCTATTCTGCATCTGACCACTGTTTGCTGTTTTTCATAATAACGTTGGTGGCCCTACATTAGAGTCCAAAATAGAGACAATAAAAAAAAGGCACTACCATTAACCACTCTGGACCATAAGTGTTTATCCAAACTGCAGTGCTTAACTTTCCTACTATAGAGTTGCATCCAGAGGTAGTTTACCATTGGTGCTGCCCCTTGGAAATCCATCTCCCACTGCAGTTTCTGTAACAACCATTTGAAAAAGATAACCTCTGAAACGTAGTAACAGTGAATGAAGCAAAGTGACAACGCCAAGCCTCCATCGTGTGATCCTCCAGTTTTGTGAAAGTGTTTGAAACAACTGTCCACTATAAAAACAATGGAAGGTGGCGACATTTTCAGACACGTATTGAATTTCAATGGAACTTGTGATGAGGAGGCTGAGGCTTGGGTGCTTTTTCCATCTCTGATCGCTGTGTATTTTGAATTAGTCACAGTGCACTCCATTTTCACCCTGCGCAGCTAATCAGATCTGCCCAGTCCCCTGGGTGCTCCCTCATTTGGTACATCCCATGTGTGTGTGCCAATCAATGTGCTCACCAATGTCTGCATGTGTTTTTCTCTGCTCTTGGTCACCTACTTCACTTTCTTTTAAAAACCTTTTCATTAAGCCATGTCATTAAAAATGAGTGAGGAAGCTTAAGTGGTACAGTAGATGTAGGCTGTATGGGTCAGGTTTGGCAAGTGGAACTCCAAAGACTAAGACAGAAAAGGCCAAAAACAACCCCAGTTTAACAAAAGCTTGCAGTGCACTGGCTTCAGCGGTGTGCTTCTGACAGAACCTTCTGGCAGAGTGGTGTTGAGTAGACTGAGCTTTAGTCGACAGGTTATGAGTTGATTGGTAACAGGTTAGTCTCATCTGCAGCAAAAGGAGAAACAAGCCACGCCCCCAGCCTCACACAAGCTTTGCTGAACCAAAAAAGGAAAAAACAGAAAGGGAGGGGAAAAAACAAACTGAAATACAATCCTAACAGTATGACCTGGTTTTATTTTATTGTATGGCATCTTCAGACAGAATAAAATGTGGTAATCTAAATAAAATAAACCTAACAGGCCTCTGAGGAGAACAGTATATAGAGTTAGGGACTTGTCATAACCCGGCTCAAGGCCCCATCTTGACGGGGATTCTAACTTTAAAAGGATCACCATGTCAATTACATGCCCCACCAAGTGCCCAATTAATAAAAAATTACCACCAAAGTAAAATTCCACCACAGCAAACCAACTTGAACCACCGACGTACCCCACCAACACCCAGCAACTCCGGCGCCTCCAGCGTGACAATGCATCGGCCATAATATTCTCATGACCTTTAATGTGGCGAATGTCAAGGTCATAAGCCTGCAAAAATAAAGACCACCTAATAAGCCTTCTGGTTTGGAGACCTCAAAGAATGTAAAAACGTTAAAGGATTGTGGTCAGTGTAAACCACTAGGGGCACTGACCCTCCCACATAGACCTCAAAATGTTGTAAAGCCCAAATTAAAGCTAAGGCCTCCATTTCAATTGTGTCCACCTGCAGCTTGAACAGCCTGTCAAAATGAGGCACTGCTAAAACAGGGCGAGAACAAAGCAAGAACTTTACATTATCAAAGACTTGTTGACAATTGGAGGACCAAACAAACTGGACTCTGGCTTTAAGGAGCTCAGTCAAAGGGAAGACTACCGTGGAAAAGTTCTTACAAAAACTCCTATAATAGCCCACCAATCCCAAAAAACGTTGAAGCTCTTTTTTAGTTGTTGGCTGAGGAAATTCGGCTACAGCTACAACTTTGGCCTGTACAGGAGCTCCTTTACCCTGCCCCACTACACGGCCTAAATATGTTACAGTTGCTTTTGCAAATTCGCATTTGGCCAAATTAATGGTTAGATGTGCTTCAGTGAGACGGTCAAACAAGGCTTTGATGCGCTGCAAATGAGAATACCAAGTGTCACTGTATATGACTAAATCATTGAGATAAACTGAATAGCCCTCAAACCCCGCAACTGGAAACGTGGCCGGAGCGTTCTTTAATCCGAAAGGCATGACTGTATAAGAATACAGGCCAGACGATGTAACAAAAGCAGCAATTTCTTGAGCGTTTTGACAACGGCACTTGCCAATAGCCCTTCAGCAGATCGAAATAAGAGAAGTATTTAGCTAAACCAACTCTGTCAATGCAATCATCCATTCGAGGCAAAGGAAAAGAATCAGGTTTTGTCACTGAATTCACCTTTCTCATATCCGTGCAAAACCGTGGTGTCTGATCGGATTTCGGCACCAAAATACATGGAGAAGCCCAACTAGAGGAAGACGGCTCTGCAATGTTATTTTTGATCATATAATCAATTTCGGAAGGCACATCACCAAAAAGCATGGGATATTTTTAATCAATCTGGCCAACTCATTTCCTTCTACCGCAGACAAGTGAGATAACAAACTTCCCAATTTGCGCAAAGATTCAGAATTTTTCAAACGACCACACAACAAACTTTTATCAGGCTCTGGGACACCATCCTCGTGCGCCAAAACCAGAGAATCAATGGCAAGAACTAGACACACAGAACTTCCAAGCCCACTATTGACATTAAGTGAGCGCTGATAATAAGGTTTTAGCAGGTTCACGTGACGGAGTCTTGTAGATTTTTTCCTTCCAGGTGTTTTAATCAAATTTAATTCAGAGATTTTATCAGAAACCGTTTAAGGCCCAGTGTACTTAGCCTGAAAGGGCGAACCCACAACAGGTGTAAGAGCAAGAACCTGGTCTCCAGGACTAAATTCATGTCGCTCTGACTTACGATCATAAATGTTCTTCATTTTGTTTTGAGACTGTTGTAACTTTTCCTTAGCCATACGCCCAGTCATAACCAAACGATGGCGAAAGCCATTTACAAAGTCAATCAAGTTTTTTGGCGGTTCAGCATCCACAAAATCACTTTTTAATACAGCCAAAGGGCCGCGCGCTGAGTGGCCGAAAACAAGTTCGTTTGGGCTGAACCCTGTACTCTCTTGAACAGCTTATCTGGCAGCTAACATGAGCCAGGGGAGCCCCTCTTCCCAGTCCCCATCAAGTCCGGTACAATACAAGCGTAGGAGAGACTTTAAAGTCTGATGGAACCGTTCAAGCACTCCCTGACTCTGCGCATGATATGCTGTGAATTGATTGTGCCTAATCCCAAGTATTTTCAAAACTTGTGCAAACATGTGAGACGAAAAATTTGACCCACGATCACTTTGGATTACTTTTGGAATTCCAAACACTGATATGAACTGTGACAGCGCTTTTACAACTGCCTTGGTTGTAATAGACCGCAACGGATATGCAGCATGATAACGCAGTGCTCTGACACATCACAGTGAGTAAATACTTGCAACCTGACTTTGAACTAGGCAACGGACCAACACAGTCAATGACAAGATATTCAAAAGGCTCACTCACCGCTGGGATGGGCTGTAAATGTGCTGGTTTAATGGTCTGATTGGGCTTGCCCGTCAAGTGGCACACATGGTACGTTTTAATATAAGTGGACACCTCCTTTTTAGACCGAGGCCAGAAGAAATGTTTAAGAAGATACAAGTAAGTTTTTCTCACACCAAAATGACCAGTCTCATCGTGCGCCACTTTTAACACAGCAGAACGGAATTTTGTTGGGACTACAAGTTGAAACACCGCACTATGCGTCCACTCGCCAAACGAAGTCCACTTTCTATACAACAAATCATTCTGCAAAAAATAACCAGTGGCCATACTGTCTATCTCCTTAGCAGACACTACAAGACCAAGTGCTTCTCTTAGTGTAGGATCAGTTCTGTTTGTGAACCAGCTCTTTATAAGACGCATTCAACGGAAAATCTGTCAACGACAGAACATTATCCACTTTACTGTCAGAAGGTGTATCCAGCTCTGCCTTGTGCATGGCGCGTGTAACAGCACAGGAAGGGAATACCTCAGTTTCAGACACTGTACAGGAGCTCTGCATGAAGACAGGCGAGCTCATGGTTACAACAGGTAAGCCCTTTGCTTTGAGCTGTCAGACACAGACAAACTATTAACGCCCGGTGAGGACGGTGCATCTGATCTGACGCGGCTACCTGCTAAGCCATTTCCGAGAATAAAATGAATACCATGTATTGGCAGTGCTGGGTGCACGCCCACAGACACCTCACTGCACACAAGCTCACACTCCAAAACCATTCGGTGTAACGGGATAGGTAACACTGTCAAACCCATGCCCCGACTGAGTATATAGTCACCGGTAGCGGTATCGGGGGTAAAGGGTAACACGAAGCAAACCACAAATGAATCATATGCTCCAGTATCCCGCAGAATTTTGACAGGAACCGTAGTGCCACTTTCCACCAGTGACAAAAAACCTTCTCTGATAAAAGGAGCATAAGAAGCTAGCACCTTATGTTTACCTGGAGCCTGTGTAATAATCAACCATAGTTAGTTTTTCAACAGGCGCAGCGAATGCAGCAGGCCTCACATTTAATTTTGACATTTTATTTTTAGATCTCAGTACTGGACAATCAGACTTCCAGTGACCTTTTTCATGACAGTAATTACAAATTTTATTTGGGTCGAAAACAGGACATAATTTGTCAAATCTATCTCTTCCCAACTGAGTGTTTCCTTTGGAGCCAAACTCCCCTCGCTCAGGCGTGCGTGCTTGCAAACTGTTCTTGTGAATTAACACATATTCATCAACTAAAACAGCAGCCTCTGAAGCAGTACACACTTTTCTTTCGTTGACATAAGTGGCTAAACGTTCAGGAAGCACGTTAAACTGCTCCAATATCATTAAGTCACACAGCTCTTCAAATTTGACTACATTTAAAGCCATTAACCAGCGTTTAAAAATGGGTTAATAAATCTCTCGCAAACTCAACGTATGTTTGGCCGTTTTTTCTTTCCCATGACCTAAAACGTAGCTTGTAGGCTTCTGGTGAAAGTTCAAATGCTCTTAAAACTGCGGACTTATTTTTTTCATAACTAGAACAATCCTTGCTCACTCAAAGAAGCATATGCCTGCTCCGCTTTTCCCGTTAACACTGACTGAAGTATTATTGCACATTCAGCGTCCGACCAGGATTTAGCAATACTCACACGTTCAAACAACAAAAAAAATGTGTCTGGGTCCTTTTCATTAAATGGTGGTAACCACCGCAGAATACTCACATCAAGGCGTGAGCCGCTTTCACCCACATTATCCAAATGCCGACGTCCATGGACCTTCTCACGCTGTTGGCGAAGCCTCTCCATTTCCACTTGATTCCTCAACATAGACTCATGTTTAAATCTGTCATGTTACAACTGAATTTGGAAAAGGCCCCTTTTTTGGGCTCAGCAATAAATGTGGCAATGTCACTCATTGTGTCTTCTTTTTACAACCAAATTCTACATAATGCACTCAGGTAATGTCGAACAGCGCCCCAGAGCTTCCCGTGCGCACTTGAGGAAAAGCCTTGGTGATGGAGTTCTCCCGCTAGACTAACGCAAAGCCAGCTACCTAAGCTCCCCCCTAGTCTTCATGCGGCCCCATATGGCGGGTTTTTATGCGCTACAGCCCGATGGGTTAGAAAGGCGACTAGCACGCTAGCAACCCGCTAAGCACCACGGATGCGCTCCCAAGCAAAGCTTTAACCACGTTCACCGCAACACTACCCCCCAGACCGACAGACCCAAAGGGGAACGCCGCTTAAGCCTACAAGGAATCACTCCACACCATACGATTTTTACGCACGAGAACTTGTGGCTGCTCACCTCACATTAAATTAAATCTCTCTCAACTTCGCCAATAAAACCTGCTTTTAAAACATGTTTACACAAAAGAAACACGCACCAAAGACAAAAGTATCCTCATTTACCTTACCCGAAAGATGTCAAAGTCTGTTTTCTCGTTTAAGCCTCAAACAAAAGTTTACCGCCACAGTAAACTGAGAACAAAAGGTGCCGCAACATGCTGTACGCTCTCCAAACATTACGCACAAAGGACACACGAGTCCCAGCCAAAAGTGCACAAATTCAGGCTACAATCACGAGAAATACTAACCACCTGGGCATAAATATAACGTGGCTAAGCAAATATTTTAATGTACCATGCACAGATTTAGTAAGCAAAATATATCAAAATCTCACCCTTTTAACGCACGACCAACAAATGCAACAAGACGTCCCAAATTCGAAAACTAATACAAAGACTACAAACTACACAAAAACAGAACTAAACGGCACGAACCCCCAATTTTTCATAACCCGGCTCAAGGCCATGACAAAAATGGACGCCACACAAACAAATATACAAAGATAGTGCTTTTATTTTAAGATAAAGTTAACTTATAGTAATTTTAAACAATAATAATGAGGTGTGTTTATCAGTAATCAGTAGTGTGGGTGATGTGTTTGGTTTGAGTGTTAATGGTATGTGTAGTGTTGTATCATACAAAACCAAAGAGCAAACAAAAGGCAAAGGTGGTGCTGGCGACAGCCTGAGGAGAGCCAAAGAACAGCTGTAGGCGGGATCTTATATAGTTGTGGAGCGTCGGGCCCTGACGCTCCGCGCAATACGTGAAACGCCCACAGCTTCACCTGCGCACAGACATGCACACATGATACAACTATTTTAAACCACGACCAGACTGTAAGGGTTCGTGACAGACTTTTTTCAGTATTTTCAGTTGGTAGTGGAGCAGCAGGACAGCAAACTGATAGATATATGGTTCAGAGATGACTTTACTTAAAAATTCTGAAGCAAAATCACAATTGCTTGTCATGATTGTCTTTATATCCTCCACTTTGAAACGTCATTGATAACATCTGTTTATGTAATAGTTTGACTGGCCATAAGCAAACTCATACTCTTAAGTAAAGGCAAAAAATAACCCTAAAATTTCACTCAATTTCTCTCACAAAGTGGTTTAGCCTTCCTCATTATCTCCCCATCCAGTGTTATAGCATTCCACTTTTTCCTGGTATTCTTTCATCCTTTGCTAACATTCACTTTTCTATTTTTCTCTATATGTTTTTGAGCTTTAACACAAACTCCATACACACTGGAGAACACACTGGCCGACCCAATTTACACCGATACCCACCTGCCCCGGCGTCTCGTCTTGTGTTTCCTTGTCTGCAACTTTGCTGCAAAAAATGTTTGAACTCTTGGGCTGAGACGCTAAGATGTTGCAGAAACAGAATATAAATTAGCCCCCCTCTCCTCATCCCCATCTGTCCTAATGCGCCGCTGCTTATGCCTAAGACGCCCCCCCTCCACAATTCGCCGTGCATCAATAATAAAACAATACAAAAGGAGGAGCGGCCGCTGTCAAGGCACACTTGAAAGAAGAAGAGCTGAAGTCGGGGTAAAAATATTCAAAACTTCATCGGAGACTGTCAGTGATGGTGGGGGTGTAAAGGGGGGTTGGGGAGGAGACGGCAAAAAGGAACAGTGTATGTACAGTAAGAGTCTGGTCAGATACAGGGTTCTTCTATTTAGTTATTTTAACCCACAATGGTCTAATACAATAACTGTATAAGCCACTCGATCGTCCAAAGGTTACAAGAAAAAGTCCTACCTCTAAAGTAAGGCTTGAACACAAAACCTTCAGATTACAAGACAGTCTGTTTGCATTATCAAGGCTGTTGCTGAGCACTTCACTCAGTACAGTGAAAATACAGCAAAGAGTTTAGTCAGGGAGGTGGCCAAGAACCAAATGGTCACTCTGACAAAGCTCCAGCATGTCTCTGTGGAGAAGAACAACCATCTCTGCAGCACTCCACTAATCAGGCGTAGTAGTGGACAGAAGCATGTCCGCCTGGAGTTTGCAAAAGGACACCTGAAGGACTCTGACCATGAGAGACAAAACTCACTGGTCTGAAACAAAGTTTGAACTCTTTGGCTTGACTATCAAGCGTCTGGTGGAAACCAGGCATTTCACATTATGGAGTATGGTTTGTAGAATTCTGAGGCAAATTTAATCCATTTTAAAATAATGCTGTAATATAACAATGTGGAAAAAATTAAGTGCTGTAAATACTTTCTGGCTGCACTGTATGTGTCGTTCAGTCTGTGCTGCTGTTCTGTCTGACTTCAGCTGTGAACCACTAAACGATCGTCCAAGTCTTTAATCCAATCTTTTCTGCTGGGCCCACCCCTGTCGCTGCTCATCAATGAACCCTCTTTAAAGAGACCACACTCAGCGGCTCCCACTAAACGCTGCTAACAAGCCCCAGCCTGCGCCGCGTTAAAAATTAATAAATAATAAAAGAGGGAGAAAGTGTGATGTTGCCAGGGAAATAATTTGCCTCTTGAACCGATGATGGCATGCACTTTATGCAAATTGGTGTCTGGGGACAACCAAATCCCTCTTAATACATATGCAGGCTTCATGAAAGACACAGAGACTTGGGAGAAGTGGAGATGATAAACAGCAGTCAGTGCTAATTTGGACAAGTGTGGTTTCTGTCCATGATATCAGTCTAACAGAGATTACAGGCCACAGACTTAAGTGGGGCTGTTATGAAAATGCTTCTGGTAATAGTTTTCTGTTTGTCTTGTTCATTTATTGATTAGGCCACAGTCTTTTATCAACTCTTGTTTTTAATTAAATAGATTTTAAAGGCCTGTCCATAATAGGGTTGGCCAAAATGTCAATACAGTATATTCTTTAATGTATGACTTTTTAAAATATATATAATGTATTTCAAAGGCTAGTTTTAGGAATCTGCCTAACGTTGTCACAAATGTCAATGTGCATTACCTTGAAACGGCCCCTCGCCTCACGTGATCTCCCGGTGACGCTGCACGGCTGGCGACCCAGGTGAATGTTGCTTTGACATGGTAAGTCATCTCTACAGTCCATCTACAAAGGCCTAGTGTCCAGACCAGCTCACAGGATCTTAAACGATCCCACTCACGTTTTCTTCACGGAGTATGAGTTTCTTCCTTCAGGTTGACGGTCCAGAGCTTACAGATAGAAAACCAACCGACTGAAGCTCTTTTATTCCAACGTTTATCTCCTCTTTTTTTAATTGTATGACTAGTTTGTCTGTATTGTAGATTAGTTTTAGCGTAAAAAGTTTTATCAAATTACCTCTTTTTTTTTTTTTTTTTTTGGGCAAAAGGTGTTCATGCAGTTCTTCTAACACAGAGCACATTTGTTAATAATCAGTGAGTAACCTGGGCATTGGACAAATCCAGACAAAACTCTTGCATCCATCAGTTTTCACTCTGAGCAGTGATAAAGCTGCACATACCTCTCCACTCCGTCTCTGTACAGGACAGGCCACTTAACATGACGTCTTTTAGCATTAATGTAATTCACACTGAGAGATCCAGGCTCCATTGTAGCTCAGATGTGTCTCCTTTTGTCTGGGGGCCTGAACAATGCTCTGTCATTTTAGCTCAAGCTAATATGATTAAAGAACACCGACAATAGACGTAGTAATTCACTTCATCATTAAAGATCGTCGACCTGAGCCGCAAGACACACAGGACCAGATTATGAAGAGTGAATGCTAATGAAAAAGCAGCGCTAAGAGGAGCTATCACACAGGGTTGAAATTAAAGTTTATGGTTGACTTTTTATTATTATTATTGCTCTTAGGGTCACGCCACAGCAGCAGGATCCATACATGACCGTATATGGAACTGGAGAAATGTCACTGCTGTTACACTTCTGTCTCATTGGGCAGAGGAATATATATATATATATATATATTTTTGTGCAGCAGAATTGTGTAATCAGAAACATTGGGCAGTTCTTATTCAAAAACTGTTTCCTTTTTTACTTCATGTGCATTACTTCTTTAGAAAAAAAAAAAGAATGCAAAGTGCTTTAGAAGAGAAAAACAATTCTGTACACAAAGCACTCATACAAAAGGTCAACATAGGTCATCCAGTGTCCTGTGAGGAAGGTGAAACTCCCGGAAACTACTACAACACAAAGCTCATAAAATAAAGCTCATATATAAATGTAATTTGTCTTTTCTTATGTCCTTCAGTTGTTTTTATTAAACTCTCTCCCTTTTGTATAGTTTCATTTTAAACATGTAAAAAATAAAATAAATGGACATGAAAATAAACAAAGAGAATTTCAAACATAAAACATTCATTATGACGGAAGTCTTAAAACTCAAGAAACTGATATTATCTCATCCTTTTTTGAGTTAAACCTGCAACTGGCAAAACTTTAAATTATTCTGAAACAGTCTTCACCCAGCTCTGATTTGAACAGGATAACTTTTAATGTGTCAGTCATTTCACATTATGAATTCCTCTTATTTTTCCAAAGCAAACAGTCTCATTAAGTCGCCCTAATCCGGAGTGTGACACATTTTCATGAAAACTATATTAATACAGCTTCGAGATTAAAGCCGCACCTCTCTGTCTGCTCCCCGCCTTTTCACCATTATTCCCTGTTCTCTCATAATTTCCCGGATCAAGTGAAAATAAAACTTCTGGGTACAATTATTGTGTTGGAGCGAGCCATGTCCCATTTGGGATTTTAAGCCATTTACACAGATGAGTCCAGTAATGCAGCGCAAATAGAATTTAATTCAAACTTAATTCACCCGCATTACTTTTTAATAAAGAAATGATAAATTATAATCTCCTCTGCAATTTAATATATTTATGACACAGCCACTGTCGACGTCGCTGGAAAGTGTCCACAGTTTCAAGAAAGTGGGAAGAAATGAGAAAAAATTGGAATAATTATACAGTAGGTTCACTGTTAAAGTAAGTCTGTAGTATTTACCTAATCAAATAACAGAATGTAAAAATCATAATAGTATTATATCAGTACTACACTTTTGTATTTATTTTTCATTTTTTTAACCCAAGAAACAGTTTAGAGTCTAAATAAGTACACAGTAAAAAAAAAAAAAAACACAGAAAAATACTGTAAGATTATAGTCTCTGTTAATCTTTATCACAGAAAAAAACTGTCCTTTTCCAGAAAAAGCACAACAAAAGACAAAGCAATGTGATGTGGCTCAGAGGTAGAGCGGTCGTCCTATAACAGGAAGGTTTGTCGGTTCGATTCCCGCTCTCCCCACAGTTCATACTGTTGTTGTGTCCTTGGGCAAGACACTTAACCCCTCTTTTCTCCAGTGGTGTTCCAGCTGTATCACTGATGAATGGAAGCTTAATGAATAAATGTAAATGAATCAAACCCTAATTCAAAAGTTGGAACTAAAATGTAAATACTGTAGAAACAGAATATAAATGTCTCAGTTTCTTTGTGGTATGCTAATGTAACCCAGTGGTAATGTATTTGGTGAAAGAGGTGCTATATATCCATGGAAGAAGTGTTTCCATCAACCATAATCCAAAATCCGAGTATTTTTCAGATATTTTCTGGTATAGAGTACTTGCTGTTACTTTCAGTTCCAAAAACAAAACTGGCCTTTGTTTTCAGTCTAAGGGTGAAGGTTTACCATTTAAAACATTTTAAAGATCAACTAAAATGACCTTTAAATATCTGCACATCAACACAAAGCTATATATTTTACTCATCCACATTCCATAGATACATTGAATTATGGACTTAGCGTTGGTTTGAGAGAGAAATAAAAGCTGTAATGAATTGATTTCGTGTTTAGTCCGAGGCCGGGCGATACACAGATCTCTGGTGAGCGCTGTAGCCTGCAGTATTTTCTTCCCTTTCATTAAGCTGCAGATTCTGGCCTTTGATAGTGTTATCGATTGTGCCTCGGAACAGCGGCGCACCCCTGTGAAGCTGCTCTTCAGGTGAGAAAACACAGCCAAAAGAAGCTATTATCTGTGTGTTATCCTGTCCCAGTGCACGCTCTTTCACCAAAACCACTGTAGGTAACACTCAGCTGTTTTACACCCTTTGTTTTGTGTCTGAAGACGGGAGGAAGTTGTAGAATGTGTACGAGCATAAGATGTACTTTTAGTAGATAGGAAGTACTCACAGGTTTCAGTCACGTGACCTCTGTGATGCACTAGAGGACAACATACTGCCCAAAGACTCTCAGAGAAATTAACTCCGCCTTCAACAGCTGTAAAAATACACCTGATCCGAAAATAACAGAAGTTTGTTGAGTTGGCTATGGTCAGTTTCTAGATTAAAAATGACTGTAATTCTATCAATAAGGCAAATTATTTATTTTATTTTTTTGTAAATATTCTGAAACCTATAGACTATATCTTTCATTAGCAGCATTTGGTATTGAATTGTTTGGGAAATTCTGTTTATTTTATTTTATATTGAACAGCCTGGTCCAATCAGAGTCAGTTTCAGGTTAAGCCCCTCCCTCTAGAGAGCGTCTCAGCTCTCGTATCAGTTTATCTCAGAACTGAAAAAGTCTCTTGGAATTAGAGACAAAACATTGTCACCTTGATGCTTTGCTTTAACATTTTCTTCAAGATGAACCTTCATAGACTATTTTTTTTTTTTAATTGAAATGACATGTATGCCAATAAAACCATTGCAAAAGAAATTTGCAAATCAAAGCCACTCATTGTTTCAGAATTTTATATTACAGCAAATATCTCTGTCAGCTGTATTAATTAGTATTAAAAATGATTACAAAGCCTAAACCTTTATTGTTTTCTCAGTTTGACACAATTTGTAAGAATTACAGCTGATGTTTCCACTTTTCTGAAAGAGACCAGCCGCCAATCCAAGGACATAAGATCAAACGTGATGATGTCGCACAGCTCGTCTTTCTCAAAGATTTTTAATTGATCGCTTGATTACTTTCTGTTCCTTCATCTCCGTAGGTCTTCTTTTAATAGCTCCATAATGACGCCACTGAACTGGACGCCTTCGACTCCACCAATTAGAATAGTAATAGGCTCTAATTAACTTAAAAAAAGAAATTTCAATAAAAAGGAGGAGATAGTGGGTTTGATTACTCATTTTCATTAACTTTACCCCCTCCCTTTTCTTTTTTTTCCTACAGCACAACTTTGCACCCTTCATTTTTATGAATATTTTATCTGGAGCGAAACATCACAATACAGGCTGTCCCTGGCAAAGGCCAAAGACAGAACAGCGACAGGGGCTTTCTTCTGCTCTCATTCAAAGAGCCTGCCTTTGTTTCTGCATAATGAACGTGTCGCTGATGGCTGCCGAAGAAATTTTAATTAGACTCTTTTTTTTTAGGACGATGATAGGTTGTTTTAAATTTAAATGTGAAATGCTTTTAATGGGAAAAACCCAAGTTAGAGACTGTGGCAGGAACAGGAAGAGTAAGTATTGTGTGGTGGCAGCACAATACAAAGAGTATGTTATAAAGTGACAAAGAATAATCTAATATATTTAATATTGAAACAGCAAAAAGTATAGGTCACCTTGCAAAATTAAGTTAAGGCACTGTCAAGGTAACCAAGTGCCAAGTTTGTAGAAAGACCTGGTGGTGGTGCTTAGACCAGTATCTCAGAGGTCGTGGCCTTTCCATACTTGCACTGACCTGTGTATCCACTGTTCTTCCACATCAAGCTCAAACTGGAGGACCTTCCTGTTCATCTCGAAGTGTGTGTGTGTGTGTGTGTGCGTGTGCGTGTGCGTGCGTGTTCGTTCTAACTCTAGAAAGTTTCCAAACTTCCTGTCAAATAGGTATCTTATAATGATCTTTTTGAAAAGTCATTTAGAGATGTAGGCCTGCGACTAAGTCACCTGCGACACCTAATGGGACCAAGCGAGAGAAAATGAATGAGATGTTATCTTTTTAAACGTGGTTAGTCAGCTTTGGCTCACAGGCCTCACTTTGCTTTAATCACATTTCGCCGTGAAATAACTTATTTTTTGTAAATTTCAGTAACGGCATCAATAATCTGTTTTAATTGTGAGCAGCTCCCTTGTTTTGTTGCTCCCTCTGTGTCTTCTTTGCCTGGGGTCAGGTTAGCACCACTTAAGGACTACAACAGTGTTCCTGTCCGCCATATGTCGTCTCTCGTCTGTGTGTGTGCGGCATGCTCTCGTGCACATACCTGTTCTCCGTGTTCCCTTACCTGCTGCCCGCCATCGCTCGCAGCCAAAGCATGTCATCTTTCAGAGACCAAAACAAAAACACGGCGAGAGGCGAGAGGGACATGTGTTTTTTTTTTTTTTTTTTTTTCAGAAAGAGGGAGTGAGGCTCGCCGTGAGACAGGGCCAGATGGTCACCTCAGGCAAAGCGAGCAGGTTGGGCCTGTTTACCTGCTCCACTCTGGGTCGTGTCAGCTCCGTTCGCTGCAAAGACTCAAGACACGCTGCCAAAGAAAGCTCCATTCAACACAAACGTTCTACCAACAAACAGATGTAATACAGATAATAATCACAGGCACAGAACAATGAAATCCCCAAAACTACAAATACTACAAATGCACTATGAGTCAATAAGTCTGAATAGTTCATGATTAAGATACTCATTTGACGAGTTGTTTGCCAAAATGTGAGCCCACATTCATTCATCAGTTTAGTTCTAAATCTTAAAGTGATTATTTCTTCATAATCAGAGTAAGCTCACTATTTGGTTGACATTTTTTCAAACAGTTTTAAAAGCTTTTACGTTGAGCTTTACTTTGATATGTCACATATTGCATAACAAATGATAAATTATAGTAAAGTTAGATAAATAAATTAGAACAACATGCAATTGTTGTATTATTGCATATTGCCTTGTACTATTGCAAAAAAAAAAGTTCTCTCCTATCCTTAGCTTTGTATTCTGTGCTGGGTTTTAGTTGACTGACTAGTTTTTGGTGCACTTGTGCTTTTTTTCTACCTTGTGTTGTTAAAATTGCTTCCATTGTTTTCCTCACTTGTAAGTCACTTTGGATAAAAGCGTCTGCTAAATGACTAAATGTAAATGTACTATGTTAAAAACTGCCAAAAGAAAACCTTTATTTGTCTCACTACTGGGGAAGAGCAGCATCAGTGTCAACGCAGCAACAAAAAAGTGATCTCAGATACAAGTATGAAAGCAGCAAATATCTATATATCAGCATATAGGCATATGTACAGTATACGTCAGTGCTGTAGTCAAGTCCCCAGTCTGAGTCCAAGTCCCTTTCAAGTCCTCAGTGTTTGAGTCCTTTGTGCTCAAGTCCGAGTCGAGTCACAAGTCCTGGTGTCTGAGAAAAAACAAGTCCAAGTTCATGTCCGAACCATTAAAAAAACTCAAGTACTCCATCGCTGTTGTAAAAAAGCCTATATAATGGTATTTGCAATATTAGAAGATATAGTAAAAGTTTAATTTATACTGGGGTTACACTGTTCAAAACTGAGGCTAAATCAAAACTAAACCAAACTAAATGTTTGGAATCAAGGGCCAGTGAATCTGTAGAACTTTGAATTTGGTCACAACTCTGACTGGACAATTATTTTGACAGAAGCACATTGTAAATTCTCTGTCAGATGGAAAACCATAACATAATTACAATTCGAAGCATTTTTTGTGCGATGCAGAGATTGATTGTTTTATTAAAGTTTCAATATTTGTATCCACCAAATTGTGGAGTTTTTGGTTTTCATTGTCGGCAGTAATTTATGTAGTTATTCTGATTGTTCTCTTAAGAATTTTTTCTTAACATTTAACATTGAATTAGGCCTTGTGCAAATTTTTTATTTCTATTTTTTTTTTCTCCAATTAATTTATGTAGCATTTTCAAATCAAATTTATGACATAATTCTACAATTTCTTCCCAAAAAGTAGGTGCAACATTACTCATCACGTCATAAGTCAGGATTTATTGTTCGTTTGCCCAGTTCTATTTTTCCTCATGTATTCTTTTTCCTTAAACAATAGCTATATCTAAAAACACGGTTTGGGTTCCTACAGGTGATCACTGGCGTCTGAGCAGTGAACATGTGTGGCTGTCCATCTGAGCCTCTGTTCCTCTCTGTCCCTCTTAACCCTCGCTGCTGTGCCGTTTACAGCCGGGGCCAAACACGGCGTCCGGGGCAGAGCTAACAGGTGGAAACGTGTCGACTGTTGGCAGCGTGCCGTGTCACACACAGTCAAGTTGGCACCGAGCGCCATGTCTGCTCACGGCTCTAATCTGCTCCAGCCTCAGACTGAGCATGTGCAGATGATTCAAGGGGTTTGGAAACGGGACACCTGTTTTTAACACTATATATAATGTCAAGTATAATGTCTTTTTCTGTTTTAATATATCCCAGGCCTGCATATATGTAGCACAAGAAGCCATTCTTATATATAGTGCTTAAAGATCAATTCTGAGGCAACAACAATGACTTAAGTTTTCTTTTACATCTGCTTCAGTCACTGCTTAACAAAGCCTAAACATACAAATACTGTAGATTAAGAGCAAAGTAAAATTTACCAAGATTTGTTCTGCAAAAACATAAATGTGGGAGGTTGTAGTGGATATGTTGTCTATGGACATTCTCGGTCATCCAAGACCTTTTTAAGAAAAGGTTTTAAAGAAGGCATCTGGAAGGAGGTTTGGTAGAAGATCTTTTATATTCCTCAGAGTCAACTGTGATTGGACAAGAGCTGGTCAAAATCTGGAAATCCTGGTTTCCGTGTGGTTATGAGTTGAATGGGCAGTGTAGGCTCCATGCAAACTCTGTGGCAGTGGTTAGCACTGTCGCCTCACAGCAAGAAGGTCCGGGGCTGTGGATTTTCTAAAAAAATAAATAATAATAATAATAATAATAATAATAATAATAATAATAATATGTATAGCTATAAACATAAACCCCTTTTAAAAATGAAGACTCAATACGACTTTGTGCTGCATAGGCACTTTGTTTCTTCTTTTCTGATTTAAAACAGCAGGTGTTTTTGTTTTTTCAGGACCACAGCACTGAAGTCCAGGTGTGTTTACCTGTCTGTCGGGCACAGGTCATTACTCGTATCTGTTTGTAATCCACAAACTTGTCAGTGATGGATGTCATCCAGTGGAAGCCTTTGTGGAAACGCAAAGGGTTCTCTCAATCCTTATCATCAGCTCAGTACAAAATGTTGTGATCAAAAATGTATTAAATGTATTTTCAAACACAGATCACTGTTAAAGTCAGTGTTGAGTTAGTAACATCTCTGCTTTCAATAGAGACTCTATTTTTGTTAATGACTGGTCACAGGGTTCAAAAATACAACACATCCATGAAAGCTGTTACTGCTTCTACAATTTCTCTATCAATGCTTTGCACAATGACTACATTTGATTGAAGCAACGTGTGGTTTTTACCTTTTGCCTATTTACATTCACTCCCCCCTTCTTTTTTCTCTGTGGACCCTCAGGCTGTCTCTTTTTAATGGAGACGCCACTGACCAGCGCTCTCCAACCTCCATTTCAATCATTTCTCCACTTCATTTGCCTGCTTTCTCCCCTCCTCTCGTGCCTTGACCCAGTTCTCGACGAGGAAGACTGACACTCGTCTCCCCTGGCCAAAGCGGGACCCCTTCAGCTTGCTATCTCACCCCACCATCGTCATATTGGCATCTCATCCTGGTGTCGCCTGTCTCGGCCCGCGTCTGTACTGTCCATAAAATATGCCCGGGCGTTATCTCTCCCCCCACGCAGCAGAATAATGAAAGGCAGTGGCATGACAGATTGGACATAGATGAGATTGCTGCTGTGACTATATGCACGGCTCGCCTCGGCCTCGGCTTTGCATCTGAAATGGGAAAAAGGGGCGGGAGGTGGGGGGTAGGAGGTGACAGGGAGCTCTGGGGCAGTGTTGGTGTTGGGGGGGTGGAAATGGGTAGATGCATAAGAAGAAGGTGGGGTTTAGAGAGAGGTTTGATGTTAACCCTTTCCCAAACATAAGGTGTCCACTGCACTGGCCGTTTATTTTAAAATACACTTTGTTTTGTAATTATCACATGGAATATTGTGAAGTGGGTCTAGAAACCCTTCCCTTAACAAAGTTTCCAACTTAAAATAAATCCTTTTTGCCCCTTTATCCAGAATGGGAAGGGCACTCATTGATTTTTTATTTCTCTAAGTGGCTATATATAACTCTCATTCACATTTTTTTGGGTTGGTACCTCCAAATATACAACCCACATTGGCCACAAGCTTTAAAAAATGGACAAAGATGAAATTAGATGTTTCATCCAAGTGAGTTTGACAAATCATATCCAACTTTTTTCTGAGTAAGAAACCCATCTTTGTGTAAATGAATGGCCAACATGTAAGAAACTCCTTTTTTCTGTGAAACATGTTGTGTTAAGGAGGTAAAGGGGTAGAATTATGTCTGAGGCACACTTTTTTACCAATTAGAGAAATGCTGGTGTTATTTCTTTTGTCCAATCTTTGTCACACTTATTCAATGCCACATCAGTCAATGGCTTTGGTGGGTGGCCATTTTTCATAGCCTCCATAAACCCTGAGCTTGTATGCATTGGTGCTGCTCTTATTGAATATGGAGGAGTGAGTGAGTGTGAACAGAGGGAGGGGGGCGGACGGGTGACTGCACGGGGGTCAGGTAGTGTCTCCTGCTTGTCTCTCCGCTCGCCGCGCCGGAAAGATTGGGTCCTGGCCTGCGTCGAACGACCTGGGTGCTTTTACATACATACATATATCACTGTGTAGCTGTTGCCATGCCGCCTGTGCGTTTCAATATGCTAATGAGGCGCTGGCGTTTGATTCGGCAGCGGCACGAGATTGTGCAACATCCAGATGTCAGCGCAGCCTCAGTGTCATTGAGACGGCGTCAGGGGGTGGGGTTTATAAGGTGACCTGTTTTAAATATAGCCAGTGTCACTACAGCATGCCCGACTCGACATTTGCATAACGTTTGTGCCTCGTCTTCCACTCCTCTTCTTCTTCCTCGAGGGAGGCACAGGCAGAGCGTCATGTTTTGCTTTCTCTCAGTCGTTCCTGCACAAAGATGTCATGTCGAGGCACAAAACGACACATGTGTAAACCCAGGAATCAGCGCGGCTTGAAGATGAAGAGCATTAGGAACAGAATAAAGATGTCTCAAAGAAGCTTGTCAGGACAGTTTTAAAGGAATCCTTTTTTTTTTCACTAAATTTTTTTCACTATGTTGTGACAAATACTCCAGACCAGTAGGAGGCAATAACTGGTCCAGCCTCATTCATTCTTGTGAGCAAACAAAGAGGGATAAATAGGTTTTTAAACTTAACATTAGTTTTAACATGATCAAGATAAGGCAATAACAGGTGTAGTAGTCAGATGTAATACTTTAAACTGGTATTTGTTCAAGCCCATTATTGTTGTTGCCATAATATTTGCACAAATTAATAAATTGTCTTGCCAACTTTTTTTCAGAAAACACCTCAGTCAAGTACAAAACAAATTTCAAACACTTGCAAAATGTACTGTTTGCATGTGTTATTTCAAAATTTAAAATTACATCTGTGCATATAAATATTACAATATGGTCATAATATTAAATGCTTTTACAACTATATCAAATTCTATTCAAGTTAAATGTACACTTACATTTTTTACAGTGTAAGGGGCTCCAGACCAAGTCTAGATTTGGGTTTCTGATCAAAACCAAAATCAGCAACTCATGGTTTAGATCACTTTACATTGTGCTTTAAGTGTGACCCAAAATATGCCCATCTGTCTCTTTTAAGAGACATTATAGTATAACGCTCTTACTACTTTTCTTCCTTCTGTGAGAGCATCTTGTTTTGTCTTTGTCTCACTCATTCTCACTCAAAGATGTCACACAGTACAGAGCACAGGAATAAGCATGTCCTGAAGATGATGAAGTGCGGTGCTTAGGAGGGAATGGGTTTCCGATGACATTATGTCACGATAAAGACGTGCCAAAGAAGCCTGTCGGTACAGTATGTTCCTGCTAACTAACACAAAACACTGACAGACAGAAACTGGAATGAGATTCACGCTTCCTCTGCATATTTTACTCAACGAGACACAAGAACGAAACATTAGCATTGTATATTTGAGGCCGCAGTGATACCTATAATTTGAATGTGCTTTGATAAAAGGGCTCTGGGAGAATGGATGATGTACAAAATCCTGATTTCAGCAGAAGATTTTCAATGTAACAGGGCAAAATTATTGATGAAATCAGGCTCTATGCAAAGTCTATCAGAAAAAAAATATTCACATTTTGTCCAATGTTTAAAATAGGCCTCTTTCTCAATCTGATTTTTCTTGGATTCTTCTTTTTGCCGCTACTTTGAGTCTGGCACACTCTTGAGTTTTAGGCTTCTTCAGACATTGTTAAACACCTTTTTTAAAGTATCACTATGTAAAGAGTACAATGAGCAGCAGATCACGGTTCAATGAAGCATTTTACTTGTGTTCCAATAAAGTGTTCATCGTCTCCAGAGATGGGACTAATGCCGTTACTTTTTTCAGTAACAAATAATCTAACAAACCATTTCCTGCATTTTAACACCATTACTGTTACTGACAATAAACTCCGGCCACGTACGAGCCGGTTAAAAGAGGCGCTCTTTTAGGGGAACGTTTTATTTTATTTATTTTTGTGAATTAATACAAAGCAGAATGATGACGGTCTCTGCGTTACAGGTGCTTCCTGCAGTGAGTCGACTCAGTGTCATGTGCTGCTGTGTAACCAATCAGGCTGAGGCTAGACGAGGATCAAACCATTAAGCAGAGAGGGGTGGGGGGAGATCACAGGTGAACAGGACGGAGGGAGAGGAGCCAGAACAAAAGTGAGTGACAGTAGGAGAAGAAGCAGCTTTTAGATGCATTTTAATAACTGTGAAAACACAGAATTTACAAGATTAAGGCGTCATATCGATCAATGTGTCTGAATTATAAGTGGTATAAGTGTCATTATAAAACATTGTTCCCTAATCTACATTATTTTAATGTTGTGTCAAGACAGTTTCAATTTAGTGTCCATTTCATTAATTTAACGTAATATTAGTAAGTTATTACTTTTTTTCCCTAACAAAATAGTTACTTTTCCTGTAATCAGTTACTTTAATAATGATGTAACTGAGTTACTATTTGAGAAAGTAACTAGTAACTATAACTAATTACTTTTTTAAAGTAACGTGCCCAACAGTGATTGTCACTAAACTAAACCCAGAAAAGGTTAGATAAGGAATCATCACAGCCAGTGTTGGAAGTAACGGCATAAGAGTATAACGGCGTTACTAATGGCATAAATTTTTCAGTTACGGAGTAATCTAATTAATTACTTTATTCTTTAAAATCATAGCTGACCACCTTCACCAAAGTGTTTGGGGCTTTAAACTGCTAAAGCTCTGTCCTCACTCCTCATTTTCAGTTTCCCGGAAAGCAATCCCAATTTTGTTTCTATTCTGCACAAAGAATGAGTCTGGACCCTGTCGTCTAGAGTTTGGTTTTGAGGAGACAAAAAAAATGGTCCATCTGAATGCGACTGGAGAGAAAAACAACCATTTAGAGTTTTGGATTGACACAATTTGAAGAACTTAAAACCAATTTAAAAAAAACAGCCCTATTTAAGATAAACCGATATGAAGGTGAACCAAGGGGCTCCAGGCTCAAGAACCTTGGTTTGCAGACTTAACTAAAAATCCACTGAAAGTATGTTTAATTTTCTCCCACATAGCGCTTAAAGAATCCACAATTATGGATATAGCTTCAATCCAAACATTATTTTTGACTAGTTTTCCTAATATTTTTGCTGTACAAGTGTGTACTGTATATACGTATATGCCGTACATTTACTGTCCTTTGTGCATTAACCATTAGATGTAAAATATTTGATAGCTTCATAACTCCATTTAAAGTCCAATAAGCGATTAAAACTTTTTTTTTTTTTACCAGTACGCGCACACACACAGTGTACATGTACGAGTACATGTTTACCGTCATAAGTCATGGTCACGTTTTATTTTCCTCAGTGCTTCCAGGTGTTATTGGCAGTCGCTACACAAACGGCCTCCTTTTGAAAGTATATTTGGGGAAGCATTTGGGGGACCTTGGACTTTGATTGCTGCTTAACTTTTGCTGCGTACCTTGTCCTTCTGCGGCGTTTCTGTGCACCAGCTTTGACAGCGTGAGCCAGTCAGTTTGAATGCACACTTCACTCCGTCGAACTAATTAATTATTCCCCTCTTCACCCTCCTTTTATTGGTCTGTTTGTTTTTTATACCTCGCCAAAGAATACATGCCACATTCCTCCAATACTTTCCTTCTCTGCCTATTCATTAAGAATGCAAATTAATCAGTATTTACGCTAGTGCGCGCCAGCTCTGCTCTCAAGTGCAATTTCTATCAAACAAGGTTGAGTGGGCTTTTGTTTCACGTAGCCAATTGGAATAAAGTGTGGCCTTTTCTTTGTCCGCGTCCTGTTTTTTTTTAGATGCGCAGTTGAATGCATCAAATGTTTGGCACATGAGACGGGTTTGAAATTTGCCCGCGACGCAATGCTACAGGGACTTTTCATTTGACATTCGGTGAGCTCTGAAATTAAGGCGACACAAAAGTTATAAAATGAATCCAAGCTAATTTCCAGGGGTTTATTTAAATATTTTTGTAGCAATTGTGCAATCACAAACAAAACTTGAGGTATACAGAGCATTAGCTGTGTGTTTTCTTTTGAATCTAAAGAATTACAAAGGTGAAACATAAATGTAGTTGCAATGTATAATAAGTTGAATGTAAACTAAAATCTTTTGATAAAAGTTCTTCAGTTCTTTTGACAAAAACAATAGTGGCTTTCAAGTTTATTTCTATGTTATGTAGCACATTAAGTGTGTTTTACCTGAGGTCATTTTCCACATGGTTGGTTCTGACCTATGACCTTGTAGGTGGGGTAATGAAGTAATGTCATAAAACATCTAACTTGGCAAATTAGTAGACTTTTAACATGCTGCAGTACCACAAGTGTCCACTGGTGGAACTGGTGGCATAGGGATATGCAGAGGGAATTTTCACACCTGAAAGTTTTCACCAATTGTTTTGCTTCAGCATCTTTTGGTTTCATATGACATGTTTTAAAATCACATAAACAGACTTTGCCAGATGCTCTGTTTAAAATGGTTGTGAAGTGATGAGATCGATGAGAATGAATAAATGGAATGGTGTGGAGTCAGAGACTTACTAATACTTTATAAAAAGTTATTAGAGACACTAGCCACATTATATGCACTGTGTTTGCCTTCTGCCGTGACGTAGCTGTAAAATACACGGTGGCAGACTCTGGAGCCAAGGTAGGGCTCGATGTCTTGCACAAGGACACTTTGACAATGTGACCAGGGATTGAACCACCAATCTTCTGCTTATTAGAAAAGCCACTGTGCATCCTGAACCACTGTGGCCCTGTAAATGTAGTCCGTCCAGTCTCCACTGTATTTTCAAACCACACTGATCTGTTTCCATTTTTCTTTCCCCAGTTTGGTCTTCATGTTTGTTTTATGTTCCGTGACTTCCTGCTTTTTGATCTGAATGTCCGAACTATCACCAAACGTGATAAACGTTTCACACTTTAAACAAACCAGACCTTGGTTCAGTTTAATCCAGACTGAGACCAAAGATCAAAGACTTGCTCTTTGACCACATTTGGGCCTGAAACACACCACATTTCCCTGTTCATTCATGTATCTCTTTAAATGCCTCAATAGGACAATTTAATTTAAATGAAGTGTGTCTAATGTAATATTGTCTGTAAACCTGCTCTAGTGTGTAACCATTCCCACTGACAGCATTGAAGCCAGTGTTTTCTTTTCTTGTGTTTGAATAACCTTATGAATTGTGTGGTTACTTTTATGCAGGTTATTATTGGACCTTGTGTGAATAGCAACATGAACAAATACTTAACACATTTGGCTTTGACTGTGAGCTAAATTTCTTACTGCTGCCTTCCTCCAAAGTACATTTTTTTATCCTTCCCAAGGTTGTGATTATTTGAAAGTTACAGGCTGCTATTTAAGTTATCGACCCTTGTCTGGAGCTAGCCTTTTGGCTTTTGCGAGCACTCCCTTTACACAACTTCTTACTTAACAAGGCCGGGCTGAAAAACCCACAGACCTAATTGAATATTGATACAGGCGTGTGTCTGTGTGTGGCGGGCCGGAGCACACTCGCACATGTTAAGCCATTCAGTGCATCCTCTTGATTGAAATTCCATTAGCTTGTTAGTGGAGGATAGTGGAGAGTCGGTGAATACTTAGCCTTGTTAGCCGAGGCGCGGGCTAAATGAGTGCGCGCGAGGTCATTGTCCACTTAAAACTCGCTCTGCAAACTGCCGGCCAGCTTGAATAATTCATTGGGCACGACCCGCACTGACTGAGTGTAGCTTCTCTCTGTCTGTTTGGATAATATCTCCACTCCGGAGTTAATTAGGTTTGCAGCTTTTTTTATTTGAGCCAGCTGTGTGCAGCGCGGTCAGGGACTTGTCCCAGTGGACGCACTGAGAGCAAAATGAAACAGAATGGAGCAAAGATGATTGCAAAGTAATGCTGTAAATGCTGTATTTTTCTCTTCAGTCAAAGTCGTGATGGGCTGAATACTAATCCACACGGCACTGATGTAGGTGGTTTAGGAAACATAATGTACTTTAGGTCCTTTGTCATTCCAAAGGCCTAACATAATAGCCTAATGTATGGTCACTGGTATCTGATGAAAACAATGCTAGCAATGATTAGCAAAAAAATAAGCAGGAAAAAGACTGATATTTGCCAATCCATATCTGCGCGTTACCATTTTTGTTTTCCATACAGTTTCAGTTAGCAGTTCTCTTGCTCTAAATCAGCAGGAGTTGGGTTGGCTCCTCTTTTTGGTACATTCTCCACTGTTTTGGTCCCAAAAAAGATGTACCCACAGTTTCTTCCCTTTTCTCAATAGGAACACAGAATGTAATGTAATTTATTGTCTGTCTAACTCACCAAATTTCACCAGAACACATCTCAGTTTTTCATTTCCATAACCTGACAATGACCTGTCCGTTATCACCAGCTCCTTACGTCTCACACATCAGGCCTTTCTCCTTTCCTCATCCCTCCATCCTGCTGCTGTCATCAATCTAACTAAAATGACAGCCGACAGATGTTAGCCTTTGCAAAGATCAAATCTGCAGCTTCAGGGCGGCCCAGTCACACGCTTGTACGCTCGGACACACACACACACACACACACACTGGAGTCATAAACGCTGACAGGTCACAGAAGAGACACACAACACAAGCATCTCTTCCCCATCCCTTGTTCTTTTTGAGGTTATATCCATTGTGACAACAGCAGAGGATCAAAATAGAAGGATGGTAACAGGCTCCAACAGGACACTTGACACAGGCCATGTTCACGCCACAGATTTTTATAAATGTTCAAAATAAAATTCCATTGTGATCTTGTGTTGGTCTTAAAACGTTGTTTTTATTATGTTCAGTTACTTTCCAGGTTGAAAAAAAAAGAACATAAATACAAATTATAACAGAGTACAGCCTTAGTAATAGATTAAGATTGTATCTGCACAGCTTTTCTGATATTGGATTTTTGCAGTGAACAAGAAACTTAAAAAAAAAAAACACACATTAGGACGTTATCCTTTGCAATTGTTGTGTAAATTACTTGACGACCAGTTAATTCCAAATAATATGGCATATGCAAAACAGATTAAAAATAATAAATGTTAAAGAGAATGTGCTGTGTGTGGTTAAGAGGCAGTAGCTCTGAGGGAAAGACAGGAGGAAGAACTGGTGGGAGCTGAAGATGCTGACAGCTCTTCAGTCAGATGAGTCACAGTGGAGACCCTAAAACAGGGGTGCTCAATACGTCGATCGCGATCTACTGGTCGATCGCAAGGTAGTTTTGGTAGATCGGGTGACATAAAAAAAAAAAAATAGCCAATCATCCATCCAATCTCTTGATGTTTTTTCTCTTAAACTTAGGTATAAAAATGAGTGAGGAGCTGGACCAAGTGCAGCAAAACTAACGCTTTAGCGAAGGAGGACTTACCTCCAACGTTTTAAAGTGCATTTGCCTCATCTGTAAAGCTACTGTCGGAAGCGGCTGATTCAATTCAGTGCAAGTCATCAGCATACCAACTCAGGTAATGACAAAAATTGTACGCTTTCATACGGAATAAGAGGAGGACTTTTTTTCAAATATAGCTTTCAAAGTGCATTTGCCTCATCTGTCAGCGCCTTCACAATGCACGCTTTTAAATCATAGATTGTAAAAATATGGATGTTATCGTCTTTTACTCCATAGTAAAACAATAGTTTTGACAACCCCCAGAGTTGTCACGTAGTATAAACTTAGCTCTAGAGACCGGAGCCATCTTATGTACCAGGCTGTAAACATGAGTTTTTACTCTTGTAAAGTCGCCATTGGGTTTCTCCTTATATTTCCGCTTTTGGAGCCTGCCCTCTGGTGGACGGAGGTATATCGCTGTATTTTGCTGTAAAATCGCCAGTATGGCGGCGCCCTTACACAACGACCATTTGAGAGGTACCATGGGAGAGGCTTGTTCCAAATTCCTCCCACCGAGAGCTGAGACTACATTACCCATACACCCTTGGGTTTTACAAGTAAAAAGCGCATGTGTCGCTTTTGCCGCTGTCAGGTTGCTGGCTTGTTTTTTGTTTTTGTTTATTATAATGTTTTGTGGTTGGAGCTGATTGTGGCATGAACAAAATAAATAAATAGACAAAGATATGGATTAAGGACTGTTGATCTGCAGGAGCCAATAAATAACTATTACATATTAGAGTGCTTATTGTGAACCACACAGAGGTTACTGTAAATAAAGACCAGTTAAGACATGATTGTGATTGGATAATTTGCCTCCTTCACCAGACAGCAACCCTTCATGAGTCTGGTCTTGGTCTGAAACCAAACTTTAAATGTTGGAAGCATCAGACTCTGGTCTTAATCTTGACTCCTGATTTAAAAAAAAGTCTTGATCTCAATATACTCTGGTCTTGAATTTGACTCGGTAAATGTGGTCTTGACTACAACAAGAAGAAACAACCTGTAATAAACCTCTCCTTCCAACACAAGGAAATGGTCAAGCTTTGAAACAGCTCTATCATTTTCCAATGATCTACAAACCTCATAATAACTGTTCCCTAGAAATGTTTTTATGAACATGGGAATCTGATTTACTCCAGACAGAGCCACAGCTTATTTCTCTGTCATTAAAATATCCACAAATCTGTGTAAACTAGTCCCACACAGCAGCATTTACGTGTTCATAAGCCAACATTACACAACAATCGAATCACGCTCTGACGTTTTTAATATCACTGCTATTGCCTGTAAGTTTTAATGTCAGAACTGTCCCAGCAGAAGGACAGGAGGATGCTTGGATAGTGTAATATTGCTAATATGGCTCACATAATAAATGCAAACAGAAGCTATACAAATGGCAGAAACATGCATTTAATTTGGTGCCAGTTTGTGACAATACTTTATTTTTTTGCATGTTACATTACTGCTGTGTTTTCAACACCTCTCACAAATTATGTACAACGTCTGAATTGCTTTGAATGGACAAAGGGGAGAATGGAGGAGGTTGGGACACTGGTGCTGCTTCTGCCAATTTAAATTCAGGCCCATTATCGCCTAAACCAAATATGCACCAGAAGGGTCGCATCAGGGAGTGCGGCCAGTGCAGCTGCTCTGGGGCCCCGGAAGTGGAGGGGCCCCTAAGAGAGTCATATCTTTGGTTCTGCTTTAATAATCAAAATGGACGTATCCTTTGAAAACCAGACAGTTTTAATCAGAGCTATAACTGAAATAGCTTTTGTTTAATTTAACCTTCATATTTTATTCTATTTATAAAGCTGCTGAGATTTTGTATATACTTTTTTGTCTTCTATTTCACGCACATCTTTCTTTTACTTTTTGCACTTGAACTGTTTCTAAGAGCTGCTGTTCAAGTGAATTTTCTCTCTGTGGGATTAAACAAGTCCTATCTTAGATCTTCTATTGAACTGAAATCTCAACTTTAATGGAAACTAAAAACATGAATTAAATTAAACTATTATATTCCATAACTAATGATTCTAATAAACTGCAAACTGTCACCACTGAACCTATTACTTTACTCCACCTTTACTTTACTTTACAATTTATTTAACAAATAAATAATAATGTAATTTTTCAGTGAGTGCCCTCCATAAAAAAAACGCACAGGGGCCCTGCATTACCACTTTACGCCCCTGTAATATGCACCATCATGTTTTATAGGCTGATTAAATCATTCTTGCACTTAATCTAAAATGTGACATGTAACAGGGCTCTAGGTTCAATGTTCTTCTGTCCAGACAATCTGTAACTATAAAACATGGAAGCTTCCACTGAAAGCGTTTGTAAAGTGCATTTACTAAAAACTAAAGGTGATTGTTTTAAAAAGTTTATAAATGGCTTTATTGATGTATTTATTATGTATAATGTTATTCAACTGGGCAGCTGCAGAAACCAGTGAAGTTAAACATCAAATGCATAAATCCTCAACGAGTGCAGACAAAAACATATCCATTCACAGAGTGGGGGTCCTGTTCTGTATTGACCCGTGCATTTTTATATTGTTCTTGCAGTTTTCCAGCCTCTTATCTCTGTCTTTGTCGAGCGGCGGACTTGAGGAGCCAGTATTGACCAGTGCTGTGGATCGAGGTGCCCTTTGTGAGCGACTCCAGGGCAAAGCGAAGGTGAACGGGACGGAAATGATACGGAAACGACAGAGCGCTGAGCGGAGGAGAGGGGAGCTCCGTCACATGGGACCAGCCCATCGATCCCGGCCTGACATTGATTAAGCTTCTGGATTCACAATGTACCGGCTCTGAGCATGGCTGGATTTATGCTTCAAAATACGGTATATGTGCTGCAAAAACAAGAGGAGGCAAAAGAAGGACTAGAGCAGGACTAAACCAGGAAGAAACCTTGGACTAAAGTGTGACTAAACCAAGGCTAAACCAGGATTTAACCTGATTAAATTAGGACTCCGTGTTTATATCAGAAGCAGAAAAAACTAAGACTAAAACAAGACTAAATTTAGAACTAATCCAGGACTAAACTAGGATTAGACCAGAATTTACCCTAGGATTTAACCTCAGCTAAACCAAGGCTAATCCCTGGACTAAATTAGGGCTGAACCAAGTCTTAAACAGGATTATTCAGACTAAATAAAGACATGTCATGACTAAACCTTGGCCCAAAACAAACTAAATCTAGGCGTAAACGGAACTAAAAGACTAAACCAGTATTTATCCTAAGACTAAACAAGAACTTAAACAAGAACTAAACCCTGGACCAAGCTAAAACTTAATTTTTGTCTGAAATTATGCTAAACCCTGAAATAAACTAGGATTATACCTGAACTAACTAAAGCTAAATCTAGAACTAAACCAGAAACCAACTCATCAAGACGTAATGCAGGTCTAGAACAGGATTTAACATATTATCTCTGCTAAACAAAGACTAACCACTACTCCTGGGGCTGAACCAAAAATCTAGATGTTATCTGGGTCTAAAGAAGGACAAAGCAGGACAAAATCTCTGATCAAACTTAGCACCAAACCAGGACTCAACCAAGCACTAAACCACTTTTAAACTAGGAACTACTAAACTGTGTCCGAGCTAGGACTAACCCAGGACTAAACTTAGGACTGAAGCCGAACTATACTAGGGCTAAACCAAGCCATATTTTACTTTTACCCTGGTGAAAAACAGCTCACAAAGTGAAATACAACATATCTGCAAGTGTTAATGTTTACATAACCATTTTATTATTTTTTGTCACTTTATATTCAGAACAGATTGAACTCAGCCTCCATCCTTCCTGTTTCCCTGCGTGGCCTGTGGTGGTCCGGGGCCAGGACACAGTCTCTCCTTCTCTCTGTCGGTCTCTATCAGATTCCTGGTGAGCTGCGTGTATTGATCGCAGAGGCTCAGTAGCAGAAAATAATGGGCTGCTGAAAGCTTAGCAGAGAAGGAGACACGGAGAATTCAATTCAGGAAAAAGTGTGTCGCTTCAAACAGAAACGGTAGGCTACACAATCCCACTGTTCTCTAATGTGTTCCAAATAATACAGAGTCAAGCTTCTTTACAAAGCCATCTTTAACAGCATTTTAGAGGTGATCCTTTTTTTTTTATGTGCCATTTTATTAATGAAAGTCAATGAATATAGGAATAGGCTTAGAGAGATGGAGGGGATGCAGTCATTCAAATGTCTCTAACACACCTGGATATTTAAGAAAAGGTTTTATAAACGCATGTTTGTAGGTTTGAACCTCCACAGACACACCTGGATAATGCGATTCATTAATAGATTGTTGCTGTTTGCTTAGTTTACTCTGATTAGGTCGGACACAACAAACTGAGCATGTTCCAGAGTCGGACAGCGTTACCCACTTAAACAGATTAGAGAATATGAAGAAAAGCAAAAGACATTTTTTGGACCACGCTGCCACTGGATATCCTGTTTGTCAGTTGGAAATAGTCCACAGTAGCTAATGAGATGTTCATGTGCTTTTGGAAGGCACTGTTGTCCTGTAAATAATGTGTTCTTCTTAGTTTGTTGTATTTGTGAAGTTGCTAAACCTATGACCAAACCAGGACTAACCAATGACAAATCCAGGTGGTTCAATTCCTGCTCTCCTTACAGTTCATACTGTTGTTGTGTCCTTGGGCAAGACACTTAACCCTCCTTGCCTCCAGTGGTGTTCCAGCTGTAACACTGGTGAATGAAAGCTTAAAGTTGCTTTGGATAAAAGTCTCTACTAAATGACAAAAGGTAAATGTAAAACTTAGCACTAAACTAGGAAGAAAGCAAGACTAAAACTAGAACTCAATCAGGACTAAACCAAGCACTAAACCGCTGTTGAAAAAGGAAAAGACCCAGCACTAAAACACGAAAAGCCATAGGACTTGACCTATGGCAAAAACCTCGACCTGCAACAGCTTCATCAAGCTATGAGCCTACTCAGATGAAGCTCTGCATGTAAACGTCCTATGTGTGACTGCTCCTGTCTGCTTCTCCAAACTGGGGCTGTGCTGTAGGGAATAACCTAAGTATCTTATAGATCATTCTTTTCCAAAAATAATGGACTATCTCTTTTTAGTTTTCCACCTTTAACACATTTTCAGCCACCAGGTTGCTGTGCTCCATATGAATATTTACCCCCCTAACTCCTCCGTGTCACCATTTTGTGTCTCGTGTCCTCATTTGCATAAGTGTGTGCGCGTTATCTTTGGGAATAAATCCTTTCCGAGCCCGATGCGCCTCAGGGTGATGTGATGCGGCCAGTGCCCGAGCAACCATACCCCAGCTAATTTACAACCAACCTCGTGTGTCCCCCCGCTGCCAAACACACACACAGCTCCATGACACGGCGGTGAAACATGTCGCCGAGCCCACACTGAACCCCGGTCAGCTCGGGGTAATTGTTTTATGCAAATGTAGGGAGCCAGGGCTGAACGGGATTGGACCAGAGTCGGCGTTGATTGAAGCGAGTGTCTGCGGTTACGGATGTGGCTGTGATGGTGCTGTAATACTGGTAGCCATTATTGTTACTGTGGGGAATGTTCTATTATTCAGCAGGGCAGGGCGGGGCATGTGTTCATAACATGCAGAAATATGGAGGTGGGCGACATGCAAATGCAAATACGGTTATGTGAACAATAAGAAAACATATCTGTGGAATAGGAGAGTGACTCAGGTTGAAGTATGAGCCTACAGTCCAAGGCCTCGCAGCTAAAGGCTATGAAAACATAAAATACAGAATCAGAATCAGGTTTAATGCAAGGTTTACACTATACAAGGAATCTGTATACTATACAATAAGCTACAACTAGGATCTACTAAGAAAAATTCACAAAATATACACAATAAAAGATAAGTAAGGTGCATGGACATGTATTTACAGAATAGTGCAAATAGAGTTAAGTCAAAGGTACAATGGTAATTAAGCATAATATGATATATATAAGTGGTTCGTCTACCTCAAGAATTTGAATTTTGTAGTCCTCGACTGGTCTTAAAGGGCTGGTGTGTAGCTTTTATGGCAAAGTTAGAGATTAGAGTTTCAAACCTGATACTCACCCTTTCTGCAGACTGTGAGCAGCTATGGTAGCCCCTCAGGGACATGCTGTAGTCTGTGTAGAAACTAGAGCTGAGTGTGCTTCTCGTTCAGCAGTGCTCAGTTTGTCCTCTCCTTGAAGTTGTATTATGACATAAGATCATTTATTTATTTTAGTTTTTATTATGTTTATTTATAAATGCAGATCAATGTATCCCTATGAACAGATACATGACCCTTCAGTGTGTCAGTTTGGTACAAGAACCTTTGAAAGGATACAGGTTTTTTCTTTCCTGTGGCAGGGTTTGCTTCATAAACAGTGACACGCACAAATTGTGTCTCTGTAAAAGAAATGAATCATATTTGAAGCAAACTTGTCTGTGTTATCATTAATCAGAACAAAAGCAGTAAATGCTCTTCTGTTACATAGTGAGAGGCAGGAGGTCTGTCCGTATACTGCTGCAATTCACAAAAAAAGGATTGTTTCTGGGTTTTTTTTCAGCTTTATAAACTTTAAATCCAGTCTTCTAAATAGAAAACTGACAGCCAGCCTGTACTCGGCTAAAGCTAATACTACAGATGAAAGCAACAAAGTGAGTTTTGTCCCATCCAGGCTACAGTACAGACCTGGGGCCATGTGTTATCAGAGCAGCCATCAGAGGGAAGACTGTGTGTTGTGGTCCAAGTCGTAAATTTAATTTCATGCTGGATTTGCACAGCTCATCTGAATTGCATGTGAGCACAGGCACACACCAAGACGCAGATGCTGAGGCTGATGGAGAGCACCGTCACAAACAACGTCGCAAACGTCACAACAACGTCTCAAGGTCAGGAAATGAACTTGACCTCTGACTCCAGACACTGACGGTTTTGAAGAACAACAAAAGGGTTTGAAGATACTATCTGGAATTATAGAAAAGTCTTTATCAGCAATTGTGACCTAATTTGTGCCGATAGTGTAGACCGTTGAAATAGACGTGTTTATTCCAAGTGCTGTCTTTGGGTCAAGCATGTCGAGACAAATTGAGTGAAATCCCAAGATCAGAAAAAATATTTGAATAAAAGCTCTTTTACCAGCAGTTACATGAAAATCAGTCAGAATTATGATTGAAATGTTTGACTTCTGGTTTATTACTGTTTAGGCCAATGCTTAGTCTAGAGCTTGTTTCTTTAAGTCTTGGCTTTAGTTATGGTTTAGTATAGTTTTGGATTTAGTTAAATTAACTTAATAATTAATTAAGGTGCTGTTTAGTGTTGGTTCATTTGTTTCATATTGTTTAGACCTGGTTTTAATGCTAGTCTTGGATCATTTCTTAATTTAGTCCTAGATCAGCCTTGGGCTTGTTGTATGATGGGGTTAATCCTGGTTTAATCTTGGTCTATTCTTAGGTTTTGTCCTGGTTTAGCCTTTTATCTCTAGTGACAAGTGACTGACAGCTGCACTGACCAATCATAGGCAGTGATTCTTCTGACATGAACCTGGGAACCTGGGAACAAAGGCAGCCACTATTTACATTTGTCCTCAAAGCATTATCTGTTTTCACTGGTTCCAAAGTTTTGTATGAAATGCAAGTGGGTGGATTGGATTTGGAGCGGTGTATGGCCAGTGTTTGAAATCAAGACACGATGGGAAAGGTTTTCAAAAATAACAGACATGTTTACCTTTGACTTGTTTCAAAGTATGATGTAATGATCTTTTTTGTTCCAATGACTCATGGTTTATTTAAAAACTTCACAGGACGGAAGAGAAGTGATAGTTCCTTCCTGTCTTCTTCATGTTAAGGCTTTCCCACTAAACGTTTTCCCAGCCCCTGACTCAGCAGACACGCCCCTCGTCCCAGGACACTTTCTGAGGATGACTCTATTATTATAAAAAAAGAACAAAATGAGAACACATTGCATGAATATTTTACCACTCGTTGAAAACCTTCTCTTTCTGCTGACATAAATCTCTGTGACCCGGACTCATTCGTCATGATCAGCCACTAAATTATACAAATAGGAAATATAGATCTCTTTTTAAATGGCTCGTGTGATTTTCTGTTTAAACTGCTTCTGTCTGGAAAAAAGAAATATAAACACATGGTCAGCTGAACCCAGTCTTTGTCACAATGTTTCATTATTTCACACGACTTCAACAGAATATATATCTACATTCTATTTTCTTACTATTTCAGGCCTAGTGCCATAAAGTAGGTCTCTTCATCTGTAACATGTCTTTAGTTCTAGTCCAGTTCTTGTCCCACTAAGGCTTACAGTCTCTCACTCTCACGTCGTTGGGAGGAGCATAAAGAAACAAGAATGTAAAGCACAATCTTGTTCAGGTTTAATTATCAAGGATTTATAAAGATTGTTGAATTGTCAACATGCTTCCTTTGGCTCTTGAGCTTCATTGCTTGTCAACCTTGACTCAGAGGCGGAACATTTGACTGGGAAAGTGTTTATTTAGCAGTGCAATGAACACTGGGAAAGTCAATGCATTAATGAGATGAAGGATTACATGGGTCTGACGCTGAACGCACAGCTGAAAGTTTAAGCTGTATGTATTTTTTTGATGTGGTTATTTGGTTTAATTAAATGTCATATAGATTACAGACAATGTAGTTATTTTTTGCTTGTAGTGTTCAAAACTGAAAATCCTTTTTTTTTCTACTTATTTAACAGTTTATAAAGTTTCTTCAACCTCAAAGCTTTAGACACTTTCAGACAGTTATTGTTTATGACCCTAATTCGCCTTTTTATTTTTACCAACTTCAAAAATGTACTTTAAAATACATTATGTAGAAAAACTGCTACAGCTTTTTTTTTTTTTTTTTCGCAGTTAAAGCAGGCTCTGAGATTCGAGATAACATCTTGAAAAGACACTTTCCACTTTCTTGGCATTACAGAGTCACTCTCAGGGCCCTGCAGCTCCAGACGATCTCTGAGACAAAAGCCAGACACACACCTCCTCTGTACCTGGGCCGCTCTGTGTCCCAGCTCAGTTTGAGAAGACTATTCCACCGGGTCCTTCATTAGGGGCTAGACTTACGTTCTCAGGGGGTAGAGAGTGGGGGTGTTCAGTGGGTAAACTTCGGAGAGGTCACCTGGCGGTCCCTCATCCTTCATCGTGGCCTATCCTTGGGTCCTGACAGCGCCGAGTGTAAACAAGCCGAAAGGTTAGCGCTGTTTTCACTCGACACGTCCGCGCTCATTAGGGACAAGGGGACAGCGAGTCGAGAGGGACGCAGCGATGCCGACAACCAGCGCTTTGTTGTTCTGTGATGATCTTCAAGTCAAGCCAGTAACAAAACAATAGAAAAGTCATAAGCAGCAGGGTTCAGGGAGAAGTCAGCTGAAGAGGGATGTAGTGTTGAGTCTAAACAAACACACAATGGACCAATAGAACAAGCTAAACTCCACTGTACTCTCCTGTGTCTTTATGCCACAGAGCAGCAGTTTTACCCGAACCATGGTCTCCTGGAGCTTTCACACCTGACAATTTAGTTCAGGCAAATTAAGAAGTCCGGACCAAACAGTCTAAGTCGGTTTTCACATCTGCATTGTTTTTTTTGCTCAAACATTTTTTTACACCTAAAGCATTGAGCATACTCTTTTCTTTCCACTTGTGCCAAAAGAAATTGTCAGGTGTGCAAGTGCAATCAGAGCGTGTTTCAGACCAAACATCTGCTCTTTGGTCTTGGTTTAAACCAAACTGAACCAGGTTTCTGTTCGTTTGTAATGGGAATTTGCAAATAGTTTGGACTTTTGCACCAAATACGGACAGTAACAGGCAATAAGACACAAGAGGAGGGAACAGAAGAAATAAAAATAATGACGACGATAAACAGAGTTATGAAAGTTGTGCTGGTTTTCTTTGTTAGGAAACAAGTGTATTGTGAAAGCAAAAGTTACTGAACTATTATTGAGTTCTTTGTGCCGACCTTGTTGAAGACTTTCAACAAGTGCACCTAAAAGCTCAAAGTAACCCAGTGAAAGGAAAGCTCAAATATAGTTACTAAGGATTTTTTTTTTTAGTCTGAGGTCTGATTAACTTTATATTCCGAAAACATTGTCGAGCTCCAGTCCGACAACACATTCAATAGCTACTATACGTTCAGATGTAATGACTTGGATTAAAGAAAAGGTTTTTAGCTCAAAAATATAAAATAAATTCAGTAAGAAAATCCATGTCCCGTTAACGTACTAATGATGAGTACATTAATCTTTAACATAAATAAATAACTTTTTCAGTTCTTTCAGAATGACTTACAGTCTCTTGTCCTAAAAATAACACATTTTGACCATTACCTTGAGATCTTTATTACTTACAAAGGTCATTTAGGGAATATGAAATTATAGTTTAATATGAGCCGTTTTCCACTGGCTATCGCAGCATTATCTTGGGACGTACTGCACTGCAGAAACAAAACGGCCAGAAGCTGTACCAAGACTGTATGCATAACCTCTGCATACCAATAAACTCAAAGATCCTATTAAAACTTCCCCCATGGCAGCACTAAAACCCGCTGCTGGAGTGTTTATAGCAGTCACTGTCCGTCTCTCTCTTACTCTCACAGAGCTGGTGTTTGTCGACCGCCGCTGAGGAGCCATTTAGCAAACTGAATGTCAAGGTCAGTGTGTGCCGTCCTTGTCATCAGTCTCTGTAGAAGGTCAGGGAAAACTGTCCACGAACAGAGACGAGCTGTCAACAGAAGAAAAGACACATACAGTATCACTGTTATCGATCCTCTTACAAATTTTTTTTTAGAAGAAAAAAGGAACAATTGACGGATTTCTGATCATTATTTTAAGCAGCAGCAATATTTTCTCACACAAAGCTTGCCTTGTTTTAGTCATACCAAGAAAATAAAAGTCAAAGCTGGGCATTGATTTTAACATAGGAGCTTTTTTTGCACATGAAGTGAGCAGGAGCATATTGTAATTACTCGCTGCATTAAAACAGCAGAGTGTTATGATTCACAGGGGGCCACTGATGTTCAGAGAGGCTGACCGTGGTGTCTTTCAGCGGTCACTTCATGTGACACCAAAGACACTACTATGGTAGACACTGTCCAGAGATCTGCCTCTACGCTGTGCTCTGGCATTTAGTAAAAAAAGCTGAATGACGTAGTTTTATGTACGTCAAGATGTTTACACAACAAGGCAAAAGAAATAAATGAGGTTAAATATGTGCTTTGTGAAATTAAAACCAAACATAAGGTGTTTAAGACAATAGTGAAGATGATCTGTTTTCATCTGTTTTCAAACACAGTAAAACTTTTTAACCTAACAGCATAAAGTACAAATGCACTTTTTAAAATGTTATTTTTAGCTCACATATTACATTTGCTGTCTCTCAAACTCAGACAACACTCACAGCCAACTTCTGATCCAACACAATGACTTTAAAGACTTATTACCTGATGTATGGCTCAGATCTTTCCACCTCTCTACCTCAGCTGTAGCGTTGTGTCTTTGTTCTTTGTGGCCGTGCCCACTTTCCACGGCTCGAGTAAACACTGCCTTCTCTGTCATTAGCCACTCGCCGCAGTCTCTCCTCAGCTCTCGACGTCTTTCATCTCCTCGTACTCGGCCACTGTTTAAACAGATGAATGCGATTAGCAGCCGTTTTAAATGACATTGGAAGTTTGTGTGTTTAATGACTCAAATAAAAGGCCAGGTTATTATGTTTTAAAGACAGGCTTTAATGTGACGTGTGAGAGGGCCGCTCCTCCGTTGGGTTTATTTTGCTGTGGAGATTGTCAGATGATTGACGGTTAGGGCCTGGCTCATGGAGTGGTACTTTGTACATCAACAGCACTTTGCCTTAAGGCCACAAAACACATCTGGGTTCACAATTTACTCATTAATCAGATTTTCTGTGTCCAAGACTGTCAAAAGGCACTTCTGCATATTATATTACTATTTGGTATTTATGGCCATTCCTCAACAACTGCCAGGGCCAAAGCCATTAGGCCTTAAGCTCTATCTAATCTTTAGCTTTTTCTTTCCAACAACTTCCCTTGAAGCTTTTTTGACCTTTTGTGACTAATGTCACAATCATCGATGTTTAAGATTGACCTGAAACATAGTGAAATATGTTTCTGTCTGCCCTGTGTGTGAATGGGGTGAGTGGTAAGCACGTTGTAAAGCACTTTGTGATCTATATCTGTGAAAGGTGCTATATAAATAATACTTACTTACTTACTTACTAATATACCTGGACAGATCAAAGCCATGAGGAACTTCCTTCATTACTGTTAAATTTCAGGTTCCACTTGAGAATCAAAATGTAAGACTGAAAACAGAAGTAGAAAATCAAAACCAGCTGCTGGTGGTCATCACACAAAACATTTAGTCTTTGTCGCAGTCCCAAAGAAAATCTATTTTAACTTTAAACTGAGCTTTTATGTAGTTCTAAAATTCTACTATCTCGATGTCAGCAATGCCTTTGAAGAAGATGGATTTTAGTAAGTCTTGGGAGAATCCAGCTGTTGTGCAAAGTAAACTCTTACCTATTTCTAAAACTCTATTGTACAGTCTAAAGCCGAGTATTTTAAAACGTCAAATGAGTTGTAAACTTTTTTTTGTAGTAATTTTTACACTAGCTTTGTTCTGTTTTAGGGTAATTTCATTGATTTGAAGTCATCAGGGTGTTATTTACAGTTATGTTGGTACAGTTTTAACTAATTTCAAAACGTCTGTGGCAGAGGTCGCATTAACCGAATATTTCCCGTCATTGACGTTTTTTTTTTAGCAGGGACAGAAAAATCTGAATGCCATCCGTCATTTTGACGGTTTATTCTGAGGGTGATCTATTGTAATTCCTACTCCTGACCAGTTGGTGGCGAATGTACATATATTCATTTATTTATTCATTTATTCATTTAGCAGACGCTTTTATCCAAAGCGACTTACATTACCAGTGTTACAGTCACTGGAGGCAAGGTGGGTTAAGTGTCTTGCCCAAGGACACAACGACAGTATGAACTGTGGGGAGAGCGGGAATCGAACCCCTACCTTCCGGTTGAAGGTTGAAGGTTCGAAGGTAGGGCAGTAGCTCTACCCACTGAGCTACTGCCGCCCCAATATATATATATATATATATATATATATATATATATATATATATATATATATATATATATATATATATATATATATATATATATATATATATATATATATATATATGCTGATATATCAATCAGCAATTATCTTGAATCGTGTTGTCTTTGTCAAGCTGCATTCAGTTGAAAAAAGTCACAACAGCTGAGTCTGAGTAGTTTTTTCAAACCACTAAAAAGTTCTGATATTGTAAATAAAGGTGAAAAAAGAGGACATGATGGAGGATGAAGGAGGACAAATGGAGAACACTGAGCAGTCACCGACAGCTGTTACGGGACAAGCAGCAAAAAGGAGGTGAAGAAGAGGGAGTGTTGTGTTCAGTGGGAACAGGAGTTTACGTGGCTGAGGTGAGAAGGAGGAAAAATGTTCTGCGACATCTGTAGAAAATCTAACACAAGTAACCGACTTGTCAGGGGGGCACAACAACAGCGATGAAATTAAGTTCAATTCATTTTTGTCGGAATCATATTGTGTAATATACTGCATTCTCTAGAGTTCAATAACAAAATATCATTTCACTTTTTGTGTAAAATTATCTGTTGTACTTAAATAAAACAAATAATCTGTCCTCTGAGCTCGCCTTGAAATTTCTTTAAACGTTAGTAAAACAAAAATTATAAGTATTATTTAAGTATAAAATTAAAAATGACAGGTAATGATAGACGAGAACAGAAATTTTACAACTCCGTCCGTCAAAATGACGGAGAGTGAGAAAGTCTAGCGCGACCTTTGGTCTGTGGCGACCCTTATAAGATCTTCCACGAGCCACCTTTGGGTCCCTCCCGGCCCGACTGTTTGAGGAACTATTGTCTAAAGCTGCTCCAATAGAACATTATTTTTAGAGTGAACTAAACTGGTTTTATAGTCTGTTAAAATAGTCCTGGGGTTATGACAACTTTATTTTACTACTCTGCTCTTTAGCATTTGGTTTTTCATTGAGTCTGTGTGCTGTCATTCTCGTGCCTCATTTTCTAGCCACACCTCAGCTACATTTACTTACCTTCCTCCTTTTTACTGTAGTTTATAGTTTAGGAATCTCCACATACCTGTCAACACAAACCGAAATATGTCGGTTTTCAGACATGACCTTTATTTTGTAAGGCTTATAGTGCTAACTATTCAATAATCCACAAGAACTGTTGGAATCAAAGAGCCATTGTTTAACATTAGCTCAACGTGAAAAGCATTTTTTTCTTTGTCACAGAAACATGCTGCAATAATCAACACGGTTCATTACAGTTAAACTTCTCCCTCAAAGGATTTCACTGAACAGATGTACGGACTGTGCTTCATCTCTCCTCGCTGTCGTCAGATTTATATCATCACGGGGTCAGCTCATAATCATACACAGCAAATCTGTTCTGAGTGATTCCCCCAGAAGGACATTTACACAGCTCTCCTCTGTTTTCGGAATCCTGTTTCTGAGAAAGTGACCGTGCATTTGAGGGCAGTGGTCCTGAGGCGATGCACCGGGCATTTAACCCCAGCCTTGTGACTCCTATTGACCCAAACACATGACTGTCTTAATGCTGGTTTATTACTAAAACAGTAAAGAGCTAATGACCACTAAATAAAGGGAATTTAAGATTAACCACAAAGTAATATTAAACTCATAAAAAGATAATGTGTTGGAGGAAATAACCATTAAATATCCTCTGGTGCTAAATTTAATGTGACTATTTGCCAGGACAAATACTAACAAGTCATATGATTTATAAAAATGATCTCTGCTTAATTTTGTAAAGGACAGGTTTGATTTTGGACCCTGGCTAAATAAAATAAAATGCATTCCCAAAGCCACAACGTAACTAAATGCGGTATGTTTTTAAACCAAGTATTTGAAGTTGACGTGTGAACGTGGATGTCAAACAAAAGACAATAAATCCAGTGTGAGTGGCTGTAGGTGTAGGCTATCTGAACATTAAATCATGGAGCTGCACCAATTCCCTACATTTCTGGGACTAATGTCACAAAGTGAGATTATCACTTATTGCCGATAAACACTAGCTTTGTTAGTACAACATTTAGCAAACTTTCTGGAATATAAGAAGACATTTCCTGAGTTCGATCCTTGGCCGGTCCGTTCTGTAAAGAGTCTGTGTGTCCTCCCCGTGTTACTGTGGGTTCTGTCCATGAGTTGAAAAATCTAAAGTGTAGAAATGTGAGAGTAAATGGTTGTCTGACTCTATGTGTTAACCCTGCGACTAACTGTCCATTGTCCCCGCCTCAGGCACAAAGCTGCAGGGATAGGCTCCAGTCACCCGCCACGACTCAGCAGAAGAAAGTGAATTCTTTATTTTGAAAACATGTTTAAGTGAGGTTTTTCCTCTTGGTTTTTGCTTTTGCTCGAGTAAAGGCTTATACAATACTGCTCTGTTTAGCCCCACCTTTTGGAAAGTGGACCACACATTTTGGACCAGTGTCCCCAAAGTAGTACGGTGCACCCGCTGTGGAGGCAGTTGTTGTTAGAGTTGAGACGAGGTCATGTCCGAGTTCACTCTGTGACTTCTGCATCAAAGAGTCAGAGCCACAAAATGAATGTTTGTTGCTTCTGAGATGTCTCACTCCAGACATAAACATCCTATTCATGCCCATGCAGCAAGTGCGTATGCAATAAACGCTGCTGGCCATAAAGACATGAGTGTGCATGTTTTTTTTTTACCCTCTTATATTGTTCCTCTGGACTGTTCAGGCCTGTTCCAGTGTGAATAAATCTCTGTAATTTCAAAAGTGACAGAGGGGAGATTCATGAAGAGCTGCTGAATTTATAACTGCCGAGCAAGGGATATGCAGATGGGAGTGCAAAGGGTGTCGCAGGTAGCAGCCCGTGTTTTTGCATGTTCAGTATGTGTGGGGTTTATGACAAAGAGGCCTGCATGTGTTTTAATCTTCATGTATAATAAAACCAGGACAGGAGGTGGCCGAGCAGCGGAGAAGAGGCAGGGGCTACATACAAACAGCCCAAACAATGCACACTTCTACTTTGTGATGGTCAGTAAAACACTCAAGAGCAAGGTAATTAGGCCCGAGCCGGTGATGATCGGGAGGGCCTATTGTTTTTGCTCGAGTTATTTTTTTATTTTTTTATTTTATTTTTTATTTAAATTTTTTTTTTTTTTTTTTTGGAAAATGATCCTCAATTTGACCCAGTAAACGTGCAACTAAAAGTCATTTTTATTGGTCCCAGACTTCAAGCCCGGCGAAAAATTTATGTATTTGAAGTCCCCGAAAAAAAATACAAAAAATGACTCAGTGGCGACCCCTAGAAAAGTCAAAATACATTGGGCTTAAGGAAAATGAAAGTAAATTTTTCCAATGTAGAAATACAGAACTTGGTATATCCATAGGACACCTCAGGTCAAACAGAAAAGTCAATGACTAAACTCAACAGGAAGTCCACCATGTGGGGTGAAACGCACGACCACTAAAATCGCACCCTTTGCGCAAAAAGACGCAAATCATTGTGTTTTAATCTAAATGGCCCCACATTTGGTGAGTATCATCTAGACACGTGTGCCAACCAAAGTTGTCAATTTGTTTTCTGATACATTTGTGGCTGTGGTCGTAATGAGTCTATGAAGAGGCAGCCATTTCTTTGGGAAATAAATGCCATTTCCCAATTGCCAGGATCCTTCCTTTAGAGGAGGCCCCTCCAGAGCCACGGCTAAACTCCTCAGAATCCTTTGGAACTTGTAAATTTGTACTTTTAGACAAGTTATATTTACATTTTGCCTTTTTAAACAGGGGGCTGCAGCGATTCCTGAGTCATCTCAAATCTCCAGCCAGTACTTTGTTTTTCTCGCCTTAGCCCAAGCATAATCTATTATGTTCAAAGGTTCAGACAGCTCCCAGGAAAACCAGGGATTGTGGAGACCTTTAACTCTAAATTACAAGGTGGTGTAGCAGGCCCCAGCAGTAGCACAGGACCGGTTATTTGACACTACCGTGAAGTTTACGCTTTAAAGCACGAAATGCAATCCTCCGAGTGCATGTGTCCCCGCGGTCTCAAGGGAGGCGAGGGCCTTTATCGCCGCTTGCGGCTTTAATTTTATTTATTTTTTTATTGTTAACATTTGTTTCATGTGAAAAGATGTGACCACAAGACATTATCAGGCTTTATTCACTGTGATTTTCAAAGATGATGATGCTCAGCACATACTTGGAAGCTTTGGCCAATAACAGGCTCTCTCCTGGAAAGGAGAGTTCCAATTGGTTCACACTGATGTCCACAAGTAATGGCTCCCAAGAAAGTGTATATTCTTTCACTAGCTGTGTCTGTTTACTCAGATAAATGGCTAACAAAAAGAACATAAAAACATGAAAGAAAGCAAAGCAGCAGAGGGACCTCTCCTGCTTCTCTTTTATTAAAAAAGTTAAACTGGACCCATTGTTCTTTCAAAATACTAATACATCACACCAAACTGAAGTTTAGAGCTCTCTGTTTCCTTAGCTTTGACTTTAGCCTCAGAACAACATTTATCTCCTCCTTGTTAAACATTACGTGATTGAATTGACTGTATTTACACATTTCTCTCTTTTTTCTGTTGATGTTTTTCTTTTTCAAGTTTCATTGGGACAGAGCCTAATTTATTGGTAGCTATTAAACTTCCTGGAATGTCACATAAGAAGCCGGTGTCGACCAATAAGAGCACTTCTTTTGTCCAAGGTTTGGTTTTAAAATCCTCTCTTAACAGTAGATATCATAAAGCCTGTTTTTTTTCCACAAATTATTGCTTTTACAAATACTATTTAAGGTTTCCACAAATAGAAGAAAAAAAAATATTTTTTTATTGTTAAATTGCATTGTTCATCATCAGCCTAAATTGTTGCTGAATAAAATAATGTTTTGGGACACACCTGTATGTCAACATGATGCCAAAGCAAGAGGCTACACTGCTTTGAGAATGTGGAAGGAGCCATATGCAGCGAGTGTGAGGTGCAGAGTCAGTCAAAAGGAGAGAAAATGGAAGCGATAGTGCGCCCAGGGACCGAGATAAAAGCTGTATTACAAGAAATTAATGGTGGTCCTCACAAGAAGTACATGAATCACAGTCTTCCTCGACAGTGAGAGGGAGAGGCAGACAAAAGCGGACAGCACTGCCGCCTCGATAACTACAACTTCAAAGGTCTCTCCATTTAAGGGAATGGTACAGCGCTGCTCAGTAAGTGACATGTTCAGTGAAGGGCACAGGTGAAAAAAACCAAGCAGCTGCATTTAATTGAATTAAAGAGGACTGCTCCCATCTGTGAATCGCTTTCTCTTTAAAATATGAGAGATGAATTAAAGACAATTGAATGTTTTGTTAATTTCTGAAGCAGCAAAGTGACCTTTTTCTTGTACCAGTGTTCTGAAGCTTTCACACTTGACAGTTTGGGTTTGACTAAATGGGAAAGTCTGAAAATCTTAACCAAAAAGTGTTTTAATTACCTCTACCATTAAAGACTTTTTCAAACAATACCAGCACTCAATACAGACACATTTGAAATTGAAAATACTGCCTTTGTCCAAAATACTGTTTTAAAATGTATGTAAATGTTGAATTGGACGGCAGTAATTCTCTAGAGCAAAGTAACCCACCTGGATTATGCGATTGTTTACGATACATCTTAATCGGACTAAGGTTAGAGAAAGTGCTCTAAGCATCTCTGGAGTTAGACGGAGACACTGGAGTAACACAAGTAAAAAAACTCAAAAACCCATGTTAAGCAGTGATTAACATGCCCTTTTAGACCAAACGAGACATATTTAGGTCACTCTGTCACTAGACGAGACCAGGTCAGTACATCCAGGCCAAGAACCTAAGGGATCAAGACCAAGTCATGTCTGAGACTGTATTGAGACCAAGATGAGGCCAAGACCAATGTATGATGGAATAAACCGACAGTCCAAGTCCAGTCTTTGACCAAGGTCGAGCTCATACAAAGGTTAGTGTTGGCTGAAGGACGTAGAATTAGAGTGAGATATACCATTTGTGGACTTGGTTGGTCTTGACGTCCGAGACCGCGACGAGCTGCTCTTCTCGAAGGATGGATACATTCTGTTAAATCCCAGGCACATGAATGGAGTTTGGTTCTGTCTTGTGCTGTAAACTCAGACAAAGACAGACATAAGTCCAGTCACAGTTCATTTTGTGACTCTGATCTTATTCAAATCTAGTAACTTCTGTGTACATGAACACATGAACAATAAATTCTCACATTTTGTCCATGCTTTTTGTATTATTTCTCCACACTTTCCTTATTTGAGTTGATTGTGACAGCGGTCTGGAGCTGATGGTCTGATGAATCTAAATTCTCCCACAGACACTGTACGTCAGACCGATAAATGACAGTAATTATGATCTCAGTTGATGATCTTGACTCTAATTGTTCTGGTAATCACGGCTCTGATTGAAACGTTCAAATACATCACACGATGCTGTTGTGGCATTTACTGTAATCGTTTTAAAGATGATAAAGACATGATTTTAATTCGTCTAATGATGATATGAAAGAGGGTTTTTGATGGAGCTGTTGATGGTGGGAAGGTAGTTTTCTATCAAATTAAAACTCCATGAAGATGAAATTAATGATTAGATAATTTGATTAAAAGTTGAGGTATTCATGTAACAAATATAAGAATAATTAGCAAGAAATCAAACGCCAAGAAATGTCATTATTGATTTATTTACACCAAAGTTAACATTCTTACAGTTTTTAAGTCCTTTTGTGTGTTTTGTGTCGACAGCTACACAGTCAACTACACAACAGCTCTGTCTGGTCCAACACTCGCCTTGATTCTTTGGAAAATTCTTTGAAAAACCCTGATAAACATTAATCTTGTGATGCACAAAGATGAAATGTAGATCTTTTTCAAAAACACGAGTTAAAAGTATGTGTTTTGGGCCGATAAACAAGAAACATACTGTAAATGCAAAAATAATAATTAAGTTTTTAACGCCTAGAACTGATGTCTATTTAAAACATTGGGAAGCTACACAGGAATGTCTTGTGCAGAGGATTCTGGGAAGTGTAGCTTGTGCCACTAGCTGGATTAAAGATCACCAGATTTAAAGGGACAGGGAGATGTAGAAAGACTTCTGTGAGGGCCAGGTCCGGTTTATGGTGTGTCAGCCAGACTCTGGACAAAACGAGAAAACTCTGGAACTCCAAAACCTTTTCTTTATTCAAGCAAACCTTTATCTTCAGAAATAAAATGGACAAAGTTATGAAAGAAATGTGAATGTATTTAACAGTTCAGCTGAAGCTAACTAGTATTTCATATAATATAACACTTTATTAGTGCCAATGAAAAAAAAAAAAACATACAAGACAAAAAACATAAATTAAGCAATACAATACCGTTAAGGAAAATGTAAAGTCACTACAGACATTTAACTGTCCATTGTCACATCCATTACGTCTTACTGGCCCATCCCTCGTGAATCTTCACCGCTAACCGAGCCCTGGAAATGTCAAAGGTCAAGTTTACGTTGGTGCTAAACCCTCGGTCACATGGGCCGCAGTAAAGGTCGACGCCATGGCGACAGCTGCCTGACGTCGTGAGTCACCGCCGCTCCGAGTGGCATTAACATCATCCCGCTCTGTTTTTTTTTTTCTTGACAGATTTGCCCTGCGCCGGTGTGAACCAAAGGTCAGCGCTCGCTCTCCACTTTATCTGTTTTTCTGATACTTTCTTTTTTTTCCTGCCGTCTGTTCCACAGGTCTGCGTTAATTAGGAATCTGATTTGAAGCTAATGAAGAGTGGATAGAGTGCTGTTGCGTTCATGTCATATCACGTTTCCTGTAAATACGAGCTGTCATAAAGAAGGAAAGACAATGTCAAAGAGCACAGACTAATTACCAACCAAAGAGAGAAAACAGCTGATGTTTCAACTTAAAAAAAAAAAGAATATTCCCTGTCGACAACAGAGAAGTCACTAAAACAATTAATTCCAGATCAGCTCATTTAGAAAACATCAATAATCACATCAAATTAAAGAGTTGTCATAAAAGTTTCTTACAAAGAGCAGAGTTTGTTCTCTTTATGAAGATATTACAGTAGTTTACTCGACTGAACTCAGTACAGACGAATAGACTGAATAAGGAACTGTACTGTTCTGTTTTCTAATGTAGCAGTGCCTCTAAATACACTTCTTACATTAGTTATTTTTTTCCCTGAAAACTGCTACACTACATTCTGATATGACTTTTTACCTTTTTATAGCTGCCCGTTTGGCCTCTGCTCATTTTGTTTCAGAACAAACTTTAATCTTTGTGCTCTCGTGAAGTATTTTACCTTTGCATCTATTTATGCACTTCCTGTTTTCAGTTTATTGAGACGTCTGGGGTCCTAGTGCTGTTCACTTCAGTCGAACTGCACCAGAGTTTAATTAAAGACCACCTTTTCGAGGGTCTCTATCCATCTTTGGTTCACAGGGTTTCACACTTATCCACGAGAAGTGCACAAACAGAGTTTGTAGAGGGACTTGTTTTAGTGGGACTTGTTTTGGCTTTAACAGAGCATCATTCGAGTATTGTCTGAGCGGTGTTAATAACTCTGTGTAGAGCCTTTACAGTCAATTATTTCCAAATATTGCTGTATGGAGAAAAGAAAAGAAAAGAAACTAGCATTGTAGTGAGTCAAATACTCATATGGCAGTATCATATAAGAACAAACAGGTACATAATGCTCTGATATTTGTGAGTACTGAGGGCTGGTATTGGAATCTGGAAAACCCTAATAGTAATAAATTGCAGGTTCAATAAAAGTCGAGTGAAGCATTTTCTAGAAAATGTCTATGATTCTTGTGTATACTTGTGTTAAAAGACTACAGATCTTTAGTTTTCTGTTTCAAGTCTGACCTCACTAAGCAGACACAGGAAGAACACACGTACTTGTACATACACGTACAGTACTGTGCAAAAGTATTACTTACATTGACCAGTGTAACATGTCTTGGCTCTTGGTGTTGTAAATTTAAATTCCTTAGTGCGATTAACATTTAAAGTGACTAAACAAATGAAGTCCAGTGTGGATCGAAGCAGAAAACTGGTGGATTTTCTGAAGAACTAATGCTGGTGGTTGAAGCCACTGAAAATAACTGACCAGAGACAAAGATGGTCAAATGGAAAGCACTTTCCATGCAAACAGCACATTTGGAGCAGCTCTATAATCTTGTCTCCATTCTCTTCTCCTGCCTCGACCATTTCCCTCGGCCTTTTGTTGTTCCCTGACTATTTCCACGCTGTCGCCCGGCGGGGGTCCGGCTGTGTGTGTGCGCCGGGCCGTGTGTGTTTAGACAGAGAACGCATGCAGCAGCAGCAGCCAGCGTTTCTGCCCCGGACACGGACTCTCAGGGGTTAATGTGGCCCCCAGCCGTGTGCCGTGGCTCACTGGCCCACCTCCATCCCCGACTGAGGGGCTCCACGCTGGGCTCGACACGCCTCCCGACGGTGGGCATCCACCGGGAGCCAGGACGGACATATGGAGACTGTCCACAGCCACGGGACACGGGGGAGGGGGGGGGGGGATGTATGTAACTATTCAAACAGAGCAGAAGGGATTCAGAGACTAAAGTGACCTTAGAGCAGTTTCTACTTGAGAAAAACAGTTGAATAAATGAATACATTTTTTCCTGTCTTTAAGCTCCTTGGTCCGAGCGGGTCACACAGAACATGACTAATGTCTAATAATACGTTAATATTATACATAATAGAAACAGTCCAAATGCATTTGTAAAATAATTGCCATCTATGAAATAGAATGGCTAAGGATGTGTTGGAAATCATATTTAACCTGGCAGCCTTTTCTGATTACACTACGTTAATGCAAACATGTTATATTTCTCCATCCCATCGTCCCGAGGCAAGAGAGGTGCAATCAAGTAGCCTTTGTGTCATTGTTTACTTATATTCTTTTAATCAAATAAAAACACTGATTTGATCAATATTTGTTGCACTTACTTTGAAAAGATAAATGTCTAAAAGTCTCAAAAAGATACCATCCAAAGTATGAAAGTGTTTAACCTGTTGCTCTCTGCTGTGACAGACATGACTAACAAACACAGACATGGCCACTGGAGTATTATGGTGCAACACAGAACTGTGCACAAAGGCCACGCTGTAATTCTACTCACTGATTAGCTATTACAGGATTTAGTTTTAATCATTCCAGCGACATTGGTCTAAAGCAGACGTGTGTGTTTTTGAAGAAGGGACCCTACATCACGTGTCCATCTGCAGTCCATCACTCCTGCTGAGTCTCATCTCGCTCTGGTCCCTGTGTTCGGAGACTCCCAGGTCCCTGAAGTCGGCAAAGGTCAGAGCGGCTGATTTATGGTGCGTCTGAAGAGAAGCCGTCTGTGTGGCCCTGGACCACAGCCAACATCCACAAACCACCGTAGGACTGTTCAAAGAGACAAAGACTTCAGTGATGGCTGCTGAATGATGGACACATCTTTTTGGGCATTGATTTCAAACTACAGTAGGATTCCCCAACACCACTTTTTCCAGAGCAACTATATAACGTTAAGATAATAGTGCTGAACATTTGTGAATCCATGTTGATTTTTCAGATGTGTTATCAGTGAATTGTTTTGAAGCAGACAGTTTTTGTGCCTCCTGACGTAGGCAGTAGAGAGAAAAAACTAATTGACAGTTGATTAAAATGAGAGTTTAACTGTAGGAGGTTATCGTTCAGGTTCTTTTGCCCAGAGGCCTACTTCTACAGTACTTTTCTAAAACATTAGTTACATATCGAAGACCTAATGTTTTGTGATTGAATTCTGACCAATGTGAAGTGATTTTTGTGTCAAGAACGCACTAATCAAAACCAAGTCATAACTGAGGACCCGAGGCTCTAAACACAGACAAGCCTTTTAAAGACGGAAACTAAGAGAAAACTAAAGGTTGTAAAAACAGTCAGGCCAAGAAAGAGTTTACTCACCTGGTTCTGTGAGAGGGTATTATTGTTAAAGACAAAATAATGGCCATTATCTTTTATTTTCAAAACAAAAGTAAAAATAAGTCAGTACTACCGCGCTATCAAAAAGACAATGTTTTGTAAAATAAAATATGCAAACGTATTCAGCATAATGTGTGTGTGTATTTTTTTTTTTTATTATTCTCCCTGTGTCTTAGTAAGTTTCCTCTGGAGGCTTCGGTTTGTCATTCCACTCAAAACATGAAAATAGGTTACATTAAGGCCAGGACTCTCTGATGCAATGGATGAGGGACAGTGATTATGTTCAGGGATAAATACACTTTCTTATATTAAATGAAACTGGCTTGATAAACAAATTCAGTTAAACTCAAGGGACTTTTCTGCTGCACATACGATAAGGCCTTGAACAAAGTTTTCTACAGCACACTGCTGAAAATGTGAGAAATGTGTCTGTGTTAACCCCAGTGTTTTCTTGTTGAACCAGAAGTCATGTGAGATGACATTAAACATAAAGGCCTCAATCCAAATATAGAGGATTAAAGACAGTCCTTCAGTCAGATTTAAAACTGTATAACAAAATAAATGGTAAATGAATCCAAAGCCTGTCATTAATAACTTTCAAACATTTAACTTTGAATAAGAAAATGATCAGGATAAGACCTTGTGATGTCGTAACTTCATAAAAAATGGACATTAACTCGTCAAAACCAAATGTAGTCGGACGATCGATGATATTGACGTCGAAGCCAGAGGGAAATTAACAACGGTCGACGCTGACATGACAAGGTCTGCTTAAACACAAATGTAAATCTGCTCAAGTCTTTTAGAGGCAGATGAGAACTGTTTAATGGAAAAAGCACTGTTAAGTTTCAAACCTACTGAACTTCTCGTCTGAGCATTTACATGACTAAATGTAAATGTGATGTAGATGAATTGTGGAACTCTGTCATGGAGTCCAGTTAGACAAAGACAAATGCAGTTCTAAATGAGGTTTACATGGGTTTATGTCCGGATGGAAAAGATGGACAAGAAACTGTAAAATCCTATGAGATCTTGTGTTGAAAGTGGAAATTAAGTGAATAACATAAGCTGTTTATTAACTCATTGGATCCCACTGGTAACAATAGTGGCCATGACATATTTAGTCACATGACAAAAGCTTAACCCATTAGTGTCAAAGTGATCATAAACCAAACTGAGCACTGTTGGAAGAGAAGTACATCCGTGTTTCTTGTTTAAGTTTAAAAGTACATTAAGATCAGATAAAACTTAAATGATCCCACAGATGGCATTTTAAAATTAAATAAAATATGAAGGAATTTTACAAAGTTCAATGAAACAAAAAAAAAACAGACGCAAACTAAACACTTACAAAGATGCACAGAGATGTCTATCTTTTATTTATTTATATATATTTTTTTCAGTAGAACCTGGGCTACACAATATACAGTGTTTTTATTTGTGTCACTTGAAAGGAAAAGGTAGTTAAAAATAAATATTGGAAAACCACAGTGTATTTGACTCCGGCTCAATGACGGGAGGAAGAAGACAAGACGCCAACAAAAAGAAAGCTGCAGCGACTTAAACTAAAAGATAAACACAACAACAGGTGATACACGAGCCCCAAGCCCACTCTGTAAAGTGAGCTGTAATCCAACAAGGCTATAAAGCCATCAAAAAAAACAAGCACCCGATATTAATACGTTTTTAGAATTCTGTGGGAAAAAAAACGGCCCGTGGTGAGAGTTTGGGGACTCCTGCTGTATGTGATCACAGTATAAGCCACTACCACAACTTAATCAATAACAACAAGGATTGTATAATCACAGACAATGATCTCTTAAAAAGGACTATACTTGCATTAAATGGCTCGGCACATATGTATTTCCCATGTTTGATTCAGTTCAAAATGAACTCTGGTCTGCTTTGATTTAAATGTGAACGGCACACACTGCAGACAAACACGAAGAAAGTGGAAATGAAGGTCAAGACTTTTCCGAGATGAACCAAAAGGATCATTCTTTGTATTGGTCTCAATTAAAAGAAGCAAACTGTGAGCTTAAACACACAACGTAGATTTGATTTGTGTTCTTTCATAATCATGGATAGAACTATTCAATTCAAACATAAGCCCAACCACTTTTATTTTATTTAAAAAGAAAAACGGAACAAGTGAGCAAATCGTTTTTATCTAGTACCCTTTTCTCTTCCATTAAAACCACTGCTCTTTTGCACTTTTTATTTAATTCCATTTAATAACTCAAGTGTTCTGACTGACACTTGTCAGTCTGGATTATTCTCTAACACTCACTATTGAAGGTGAATATAATTATTACATCGTACATGAGTACTTCTCGCTTTTGAGCTATTAACGTTAGCGTTTAAGTCATTCATCACTTTATATTTTATTGCGATGCTTATTTTTGTTGCATGTTTACATTGTACCAAACCTTGAATGAAATACAGACAACATACAAGGTTCATTTTCGGATTTCTGGGAGCGGTGTTTGCGACAAGCTTACAAGATTCACCAGCATCAACTATTCACAAACGAAGAATGGGAACAGTGCTTTTGAGTCAAATAGTGCATCCGCAAGGTCTTCAGAGGCACCAGCAAAACACTGAAGAGAAGAACACGAACGCCTGGTAAATAGAGACATTCACTAGTGGAGAAAACAACCCTTAACCTTCATCACACGGTGGTAAGGCGTAACAAGAGTCCTCGCTGAACCTGCTGTAAAAGGCCTTTGTGTTTTTAAAAGCTACAGTCGGCTCTGAATAATTCTGCAAAAAAGCTCATACTGGAAGCTACGAGTTTTATTTTATTTTTTTATCTGCTTTGTTTTAAAACTCTCAGACGCACCTTTGACCTGGTCAGTGATGAAAAGAGTCAAACTTCATGAATGCTGTGAAGCCTTAATGGAACAGATTCAAGGACAGAGGGCAGGGCTGACTCCAGACAAACAAATGCAACCCAGGCTCAGAAAATCTATTATTATCCAGTTTTCTTGTGCAATAAAAAGGTGAATGCATTTGGACATTGATCGTGATGGTGGTCTGAGAAGGCCATGGCAGCCTCTGTCTGCCCCAAGTGTAAATGTGAATGAGGTGAATGTAAAGTGCTTAAAGTGCCCGAGAACGATACAAAAAAGCCCTACCATTTACTATTGATCTGATTTGTTGGAGTTTATATAGATGTTATCTTACCTTTATTTTACAGAATCTGACATAGTTGAGATTTTCTCAGCACTAAATTTCTACCTAATCTGACACCCATAATAATTAGAATTAGAACTACATCATAACAACCTTTCCTGCTTTCATTTGAATAAAAAAGAAAAATGCCACACTTCAAATTTTTATTTTAGCTTATTTTAATTTTAGCTCTAAGTTCACCATTAGATATGTGTGTTATTACTATTACAGTAATGTTCAAAATCATAGCAGTACAATGTGACTAACCAGAATAATCCAGGTTTTTAGTATATTTTTTATTTCCAAGTGGCAAACAAGTTCCCAGTGCAGTAGATTCTCAGAAAACAAGACCCAGCATTCATGATATGCACTGCTCTTAAGACTGTGCAATGGGGCAATTATTTGAAAGGAGTGTATTAAAAAAAATAGCAGTGTCTGCCGTTGACTGTACAAACTCAAAACTATTTTGTACAAACGTTTTTGTTTCTAGGATTTAGCAATCCTGTGAATCACTAACTAATATTTAGTTGTATGACCACAGTTTTTTAAAACTGCTTCACATCTGTGTGGCACCTCTCAGCTGTTATTCCACTCCATGATTCTTTAACAACATTCCACAATTCATTTACATTTCTTGGTTTTAATTCAGAAACAACTTCTTGATTGGATTAAGGTCCGAGGATTAGGTTGGCCACTCCATAACATTAATTTTGTTGGTTTAGGAACCAAGACTTTGCTTCTTTACTCGTGTGTTTGGGGTCATTGTTGAAACAAACATTTTAAGGACATGTCCTCTTCAGCAAAAGGAAACATGACCTCTTCAAGTATTTTGAAAAATAAAAACTGATCCATGATCCATAACATGTAATAAATAGGCCCAACACCATAGTAGGAGAAACATGCCCATATCATGATGCTTGCTTCACTGTCTTCACTGTGGACTGTGGTTTGAATTCAGAGTTTGGGGATTGTCTCACAAACTGTCTGTGGCCCTTGGACCCAAAAAGAACAATTTTATCCTCATCAGTCACAAAATGTTCCTCCATTTCTCTTTAGGCCAGTTGATGTTTGCAAAGGCACTTTTAAATTAAGAACTGATCAGCCAGATACATTAGTACAAGTCAAAAAGTCCCTTCATTGTCAAACCTAAAACACAGTATCCCTGTCTATGCTGCCACACAATTAGTCAAATCACAGCAGGTTGGTATCAGACTTGCCTGGAGCAGTTCAAGATGGATTTTTGTGAGTGCACTCAGTTTAGTCCCAAGAACAGGTCTGAACCAGGACCAGCTACAGCATGAGTTTCCTGGTAAATATTTATGAACTACAGCAGTAATGGAGCTTAGTTTCATTAAACAGACAATAATTCTGAAATAGCACATCAAACAAAGGTAGAACTATTTCAAGGCTGCTGTTTTTACGTCTTCATTTAATCCTGAGGGTTTCCTAATAATATAAATGCTAATTGAATCTGTTCATGAAATTATTCCCAAAAATTCCACAAAAAATACCAGATTTCCCAAAGCTATGGCCCAAATTAAAGCAGGTGCTATGTGACTGTAAAATTCTTGTTCGGATTAAAGCTGGCACATAACCTTACTCTAAACATTAATCGAATGGAGGGCTTTCAAATATGGCATTTTGCCGTGGTAAAAGATGTACTACTGCGCTGTCATCTGAATGAATGGGAGAGGCATTTAGTGACAAAGAGGTGGCCTTTTCCTGAGCATAGTGTAATTCTGAGGCAGGGGCTGGGGGCTGCTGGAAGCTTTATCAAAAACTCTGAATGGATAAATGCAAGAAAGTGCTTGTCATTTTGGTTTGACAGGAAGGACGGACGGAAAATGAACGAGGAAGACAACAAAGAGGTGCTCACGGTTCCATTAGAGCCAGTATACTGTAAGAAAACAATTAAAAACAAAGCATAAGGTATTAATAAATGAAGCTGGATATGAGTCTACAGTAGACTCATGGATACTGGTTAGGTTTGTGGTCAGCGACTGATTTTATTGAATGTACTGGAGTGTCAGTTTGAACATCAAAGGCAAGAGTGTGCCTGGACCATGGTATTTTAATCTTTTGTATTCAGATTGTACACATTATTCCATAAATGAAAAACTTAAATACCATACGTATACAAAAGACTAAACCAATGAAGGGGGACAACACAAAATACAGGCGGTTCGATTCCCGCTCTCTCCACAGTTCATACTGTTGTTGTGTCCTTGGGCAAGACACTTAACCCACCTTGCCTCCAGTGTTGTTCCAGCTGTAACACTGAAGAATGGAACCTTAATGTAAGTCGCTAAAAGTGTTAATGTAAGTGGATAAAAGCGTCTGCAAAATGACTAAATGTAAACGTAATGTAAATGTGTCGAAGTTATGTAACAATACAGTTCTATGCCAGTATATCCATCCATCACTCTATTGAATGTGTTGGGGAATTATTCAAATATAATGTACTTTAACATAAAGATCTTAAATTGGGTTAAGGACATTGTATATGAATAATTCCCCCAAATATTTTACAAAGCAATATCAGAAGAAGCTTAAAAAATGTAAAAGTCTATTTTATGCCATAAATACATCCTCACGTTGTTCCTTGTCGGCTAATGATGCTATCATCCAGTATGTCTGAGGAGAGTCAGAACACATTTGGGCGTCTGGAGTGGTTTAACCTGAAGTCCTCTGTGGAATCAGATCCGTTCAAACCATTTACATGTGGCTGTCCTTTTAAAGGAGTGTCCTTTCTCTTTAGAGTGGAGGTGTTTTGGTGTTAATACAAACTCTTAAGTCCTAAGTCCCTACTTTAATAAAACCCTATGTAGCGATGCCTTGTAACCGTTTATTCCAACCACCTGTATGTTTAGAAACTATAAGTGTAAGATGTCACAATGCCTCACCAAGGAGTTTTGTGTCTTGCCCAATGGTGCCTCAACAGTGTGAAAGAAAGATCAAACCATCAACCTTCCATTTAGTTGGTCGACTGTATGTGCACTAACTACAAGCAGCAGGCACATTTAAAAAGTTATAGTTTAAAATGACCATAACACACTAGTTGTTTTTGCCCAATACTAAAGACTGCTCTAACAACACTATTCTAGTTAGTATTGGGTTTATTTTGATGTCTAATTTTGGATCTACAACACTTTTTTGAGCTTGTTTTGACTTTGCTGAAGGAGATTTTAAGCCCATTTGCCTGTTTCCTGTTTGTGAGCGCTGCAGCCGGTGGACAGATGTCAGAGCGGTTGTTAACATCCCTCCACTCCTTTGGCTGATGGGGTGAAAGAGATCCTGCGCTCGGCGGGACACGGGAGACCTCATTTTTATATGTGAATGGCTGGGAACGGCGCTGAATGACACACTACAAAGGTTGGATGTGCTGCTGCCCTTTCTCTCTTAAATGGTACGTTGGCATTTAGCTTCACACGTGTCAGCGGAACACTCACCTCTCAAGTATTTGCACCCAGAATGTGTGGCAGGAAAGAGTGTGTATGAGCCTGGCTTCTACTCGACCACCTGAGCCTCTGAATGTACTGTAATGTATTTTCTATAATTAGGATATGAATGTTTTAGAAGAAAAGAGCACTCGTTAAAGATGTTTACTGTTCGTTTAAGTATAAAAATATTTATTTAAAAAACAATGCAGCTTCTCTTTGAGAAAAAACACTTGTTTCTCAAAAGTAATAATATCCACAAACGTTTATATGCTTTTATTCCTGACCCATCTGTGCATGCGGTCAGTCGCCAGTACAGGTGCTGAATACAACTGCTTACAACAAAAAGAAAAACAGAAATGAAGAAAATGGAAGCAATGCAGTCAAGGTTAGCTCTAAACTTTGGTGTGTTTAGTATTTTGTATTGAGAATTAGTTTATTTTTATGTTTTTTAATAAAAAAAGCAGGAAAGGGTGCTTTACTGTTGAGTGGATGAGAGGTGGGGTCTTTTCTCTTTGAATGGAAGTGTGTGAAAGACGGAAAGAAGGGGTCGAGGGCGGGTAAATTAGTATTGGTTTTAAAATGTCATTAATTGTTTAACTGTTGCATATTTACTTTTAATTTGTACTATACTACAGCTATTGAAACAAAAAGTGGAAATTAGTCTTTGTGTACAGTATACTTCAGATCCACTCCGTTTTTCTCAGAGATCCGCTCCACTTCTCTCCTCCCTCCTTCACCTCATCACTGCCACCTGTTCCAAGCACCTGCAGCCTGTGTCCATCAGTGAGGTATTTAAACCTCTCCTGTCCCCCTTCACCGTCTGTGAGTCCTCAGTCCCTCCTTACAATACTCTGAATATGTTATTGTGCAGTGGTCCTGTTCAACTAAACAAAGAATTTGAGTTGCACATCATTTGAATCATTTGTAAAAACAGATAATGCCATTTTTAAAAATTGTCACAAACTTTTTTTCTATTATTTGCTAAAGGTGATATCAGTCAAATGAAACTTGAGTGGATGTGGCAAAAGGACCACTAACATAGATTTGGGTTTTGAAAACTACGCTATGCAAAGAATAAATTACAAGCCTCAGTTGACTGATTTTCTAAATGGCTTTTATTTGTTTTAGCAAATTAACTCTTCAGTTCTACTTTAACTACACATTTGTTGTTGATCTGTAGAGGCAAGGGAGAAGTCCGCTCCAAAATATACAATGTTTACATTTTTCATAATTTAACCACTTTTAGAGCATTTTCTAAACTTGGGCCCACATCATAAAAGTCCCAGAACTGGTCTTCCATCCACCACTCAAACTTTCTTTTTGTCTATTCAGGAAACAAGACCAGAAAATTCAAAAATCTCATATAATTTGGAGTTGGAAATATAACTTTTTTGGCTGATTCTGGGAAATATAATAAAATCTAATGGAAATTCTTGGTTTAGCTTGTTTTTTATCATCTTTTAGAAAGTGTAAGTAAAAAAACTCTGAATAGAAATGCTGATCGTTTGCAGGTTACATTCCACACTGAGACAATTTCCATTTTAAGTCTGTATTATGTTAATCCAGAGTGGCCTCTCCAGATAATTCGATTACACTGACAGCTCCGCCGTGTCGTCCGGGGCAGGAACATCATCACGAGTCGTCCAAACGTTGATGAGCTGCACTAGATCACGGAAAACAAGCTCTGAAGATAGAGTCGTATCTGTGAATGTGAAGAGGAACTCAGATAAATGTCTTATTATCCAGTAGGTTTTTCAGTTTATCTCTCAAACACTACGACTTTGACTAAACTCTCACAGCATTGGAAAATACAGTCCTTTTTTTTTAAAGTTTTATTCACACTTTGACTCATACTCAAGAAATTAAACTGTTTTTCCTGACGTCAGAAACAAAGCTAGTGTTTATTGTCGTCAGCTGTTTCTAATTTTGGACAGAGTGCGTGTCTCTCGGTCCAGGTTCAGCTTATGACCACAGTAAAAGTTTATATAAAACTATTTATAGCTGCTTCCATTTCTCGTCCTTAACATAGGATCGTGTTTTCTAGAATAAGTCTTAAACTGTCAGTCACTATGACAATTCTGTTATGTCTTGCCGAAAATAAAGTGGAAGTCCTTGGTGTTAGTGGGGCCGCTCTCTCCGGCCTCTCTCTGTCTCTGAGCAAGTGGGCTTTAATGAAGTGGCCTGCTCATGGATATTGACTGTGCTGTCAGCTGGCCTGCCACACTCACTAATAGGAGCCATTGGTCTGGGCTTTAGACCTGACAGAGCAGCAGCTGAAGAGGCATGACTGTTCCTTCACCTGAAGAACCCTTTCTGGAGTAGACTTCAGCAAAAAGAGTTTGTAAGTGTCCGTGATTTCTCTGTGAAAAGTGGAGTTGCACTGAAAGAAGAGGCTCAGACCTGGGATAAACTAAAGCATTTATAATCAGACTATGTAATACTCTGTTAGTGTGGTTCACTTGGATAAATGTAAATGCTCTCGACCAATCACATACTCTGAGACCCCTTTCAAAAACTGAGGTCTCTGAGCACTTCCACATGATCTCTGGGACGGGTCGATTTAAGTTTGAAACCTCACAAACAAAAACATCAGCTAATGTTTAGTTTTCCCGAGGTCAGAAAAAAAGGAACCAAAACATTATTGTCAAATTAAATAAAATGAGATCTAATGTAAAGAACTGGGAAACTAAGCTTTTCTTTAAAAAATGCCTATTTTCCATTTGATCCACAGAATAAAATGTCAGCTGTGAACGCTCGCTGGACCTTTTTGCTAAAAACCTAAACTAAATTTATTTTGTTTTTAGTGCAAACTCATAAAGATTACTGCTACATCCCCATCAAGAATATAAAAAAACATGTCTGGTGTATTTGATTAGCCTAGTTAGCTAAACCCATTCCACTTCTATCATACATAGGTAGAACCAGTCTCAAATCCCTTCCATTCACAGCAGTTTCCAGGCTTTTGGATCAATCATGACCTTTTGTCTAAATTATGGATTGGCTTAATGGAATGTTTCATTTCTCTGATTAATTGTTTGTCTTTCTTGTAGCGTTCCAAAAGAAGTTTATCCTGAAAATCCAACTTAAATCCATAATTTGTTTGTATAAAAGAATAGAACAGAATGAAAAAACACTGACTTGTCCAACTAGTTTACAAACTAGAGAGCAGTCTAATAATGACACTGAGGAGTGTATATGAACTGAGACTAAAGACAGGATCAGATATCGTCTGTGTCCAGCCGTACTGAGAGCAGTCGAGTCAGTGCCACATCTGCAGGACGCCAGCTGCTGTGGGTGGCATCTACACTGAGCCGAGAAGAGCTCATTAAAACAGATGTGATGGTAAATGGGCGCACTTTAAAGCCTCGGGGTTCTGCGAGACTTTTAGTGGATTTAAGTAATAATATGTGACATTTTCATAAGAATAACTGCCCATTTGTAACTGTGGTTCGCCTTAATCAATGTCATTCAGTGGAGTTCACACAAAATCTGCCGGAAAGTTTAACTAAATGTGTCAAAAACAAAAAAACTGTGGAAAGTAATTTAATGAAAAGTCACCGAAAGTTAACAGGAAGGATAAATGTTCTCTAATGTAAGTCTGACCCATAGCAACACTGCTGCCAGAGTATACTTTATTTAATAACCATCCGATGTCACAGAAGTACATTTTACTGTACAGATGATCCCTAAACATGTCATTCTTCAGTCTTTAATGACAGAAGACAAAGTCAGGACTTAGATTAAAGCACATTTTGAGGAAACCCTTTGTTCTCACTTTGACCACAACCTAAAATAACAGAGCTTTGATGGTAGTGTTAACATGTCTGTCCTCTTTATCTAACTCTGTCACTGAAGACACAGGCCCTAACTCTAATTATCACTGAACTCTGAAGAAAGGCTGTGTTAGATGTTTCAGTTTAGTAAATCTGGTTTATAGTTTTGTTTCGGCATAGACATCAACACTTGGGTCATATTTCTGAGGAACCCAACCTCAGCAACATATACAAAATGACAGAGCCTCATTTGAGCTTTCTTTAGGTCGAGACAGACTGGCACAAACTCACACATAGTACTGACCAACATGTTCATTCAGTAACTAAACTGTAAAAGTAATACATGTTGATGTTGATTTACCAGAAGCAAAGACGCTTGAGTATGTGGGGTACGCTCGAAAAGGTGGACATTATTTTTGAAGCTTGTGACAAACATAATCGATAAGAAAAAACATGACTAAAGATTTGTGATTCTAAAACCCAGGATTATTCCCCTAATCAAGCTTCAGACAGGACCAAAGTCTTTACACAGTAAAAGCAATAAATAGTTAGACAACAGACAAGTTTAAGGTTTTTTTTGTATACATTATCTCTCACAGTGGACAAGCTCGGTTATTTTTTATGTTTCAGTGTCTAGCCTCGACTCTGTTAATTCCTCTCATGTTGGGATAAATGTTAAACTCAAGTCTTGGACAACTTCACACTCCAAGTTGTGATGCTTCCATTTTGTTTAAGTGGGTATAAGAATCATAGAAATGCTCTAAAAAAAGAGTCGAGGCTAGACACTGAAACATATAAAAAATAACCGGGCTTGTCCAGCGTAAGTGTTATGTCCTCAGTTGATGAAGACAAGGTTTTACAAGACAAACAGAGAGTCAAGGTCATGGAGTTTTGGTGTTTGTCTTTTATTCGTCCAAACACACAAAAATAACACAACCAACAAAAGTGGAGGGAGGAAGGCTGTATGGTTGTGCCAAATCAAAGAAACCAATATAACAAAACAGAGCCTAACTAACTAACTGAGCAGAGAACTAAAACAACAAACAAAAGTCCTGGTTTAAATTATCTAAATAAAAGGTCTGTACTCCAAAACATACACGGGTGGCAACAACCAATAAACCTAGTGGGCTAAACATAAATTTTCTACGTGGTGCAAAAATGTATAGGGTACCCACTCACCTGCCAACCTCCCAACCAACAACATGTGATTTACAAATTCAAAGAACATACAAACAAGGCGAGAGAGAGCAAGAGAGAATGCAGCCCTAGGTGCTTCCTCTTTAAATCTTGAGCCAGGCCCTGATTGGCTGCTCCAGGTAGTAAATTATCCAACCAGGGTGTGGCAAACAGGTTCCACTCACAGCACCTGAGAGCAAATAAGGGAGGAGGAAAGACAGGAGCAGGGAGGCAGAAACAAATATCCCCTGCATGTAACACCCCCACCCTTACAGATTCAAACATGGTTTGAACATTTCTTATACACACCTGGCCGCCGGCGGAGTTCTAGAGTCTGTCATGTCAATATGCTGAAGCTCTACTGTACCAGAAGAGACCAGTACGACACAGCCAGCAGCTCGGAGGGGCCAGCCACATCACCTATTGCCTCCTTCGCCACAGTGAGCCCCACTGATGATGATGATGACAGGTTCCACTCACAGCACCTGAGAGCAAATAAGGGAGGAGGAAAGACAGGAGCAGGGAGGCAGAAACAAATATCCCCTGCATGTAACAGTAAGAGAGATAACAATGTATACAAAAAAAACTTGTGTGCGTGCGTGCACTGATGAACTTCAGTTTCTATTAGCGGCCGTCGGGGCTCAGCGTGGTCGCCAATCAATACACTGAAGGACAAGAGTGTCAGGAAAGATGAAGGGCCGCTCGCTTTCTGGCTGCTGTCGAGAAAAGAGACAAAGGACGCAGATGAATAAGAGCAATATCAATGAGTTTAGTAATAGACAGGAGTTCTAAAATCTGTGCATTTCTTTTAAATCATTGTCATATTTTACTAGAATCAAGATGTTTACACCATTTGGGTCTGCAAATGCCTAAAGGATTTGAAAAGCAAAAATATTGAATTAAAACTTTTATCGTAAGTGGATCCAAGCCAGTAGTAACTGGAACACACTGTAACACAGAACCCAACGGCTCAAACAAACCCTAAGCTTGTATTGGTTTCTAAGAGTTAAGGGCCTCAGAGCAACACTAACAGTAAAACCTGCTACACATCAATGTAATAAGCTCTAGTTAAGTTAAAGTGATCAATACTTATGGTAACACTTTACATCACGGCACAATACAATATGGTTGTGTGTGTGTGTGTGTGTGTGTGTGTGTGTGTGTGTGTAATTACACACTTAACATTTTCTGAATAATTTGTTTCCACACTATTACTATGCTATTACCATATTATAACCCAACTTATTAGTGTCATAATAATTATATATTTTGCTCTCACTTTTGCTTTTCCAGTTCAGATGCTTATCCACAAGTATGACTTCATGTCTTTTAGTTGTATCTCCTGTTGGCTCCAGACTCATCCAAACATGACAAAGACATGACTTTGCACTACATCTAATCAGTGTTCAGAGACACTCTGTCCTGTTCACTTAGTGTCATATACATCTAAACTTCTTCACATCTGATACGTCAGCTCATTACACGTCCATCCACAATCCTGGAGCTGAGAGGGACAGAATGTACATCTATAAAAACTTCATGTGCTGTAAACATGTGAAACAAATCACCTTCTACCATTGTTGCATGTGTCTGATTTTGTTCCTGCCATTCCACTTTCATCTATTAATTAAAATGATCTGGATTGAATCTAAATTAACCAAATGATTTTGATTTTTAAATAATATTACTTATTACATGTATAATTTAATAATACACTTTGAAACATTTAAAGTAGTGTTAAAGGTGAGATGGTGGTGGAATGATGGTGGCTATTATTAAATCACAATAGATGTTGGCCATTGTTTAAGTACTCATTACTTAATCTTTTTTTTTAGAAGATCCATGAAGAAAACAATTGCAGCCATCAGAACACTGTTTTTTTTTTTTTTTTTTTAATTAAAAAAAAAAATTAATGGAGTTTACTGGTTGGTGTTAATGGTTCCAGTGGATATTTACATATGTATGGCACATATCCAAAGCCAGATGAGTCTTAAAAGAAATGGACACCAATGCAGACAATAAAATAAACTCATACTTTACAAAATAAGTTGCATAGAGCTAGTTATGAGCTCTAGTTGTGTCCTAAACCCTGCTGGTCTCAGCGATGGTCCACTCTCTTCTGTCTCCAGCTCCTGGTATGATAAGTCATGTGACCCTGGAGTCCCAGCAGCAGGCGCGGAGTCCATTGTGATGCTCTCTGCAGGTCGACAGTGATCCACAGGTGACAGGATGAGAGCAGACCTTTGCTTTATCACACATCAGATTACACCGAGGACCCCGCAGCGGCCGCAGTCTGTATTTGACCCGGACCTCTTCTCTGGAGATTACTGTGATACAATGGAGCCACGGTGAAGAGGGACAAACGCCGCTGGGAGGAAGGCTGGAAGTGCCAGAGTTGCCACTGACACTGAGGTTAACTGAGAAAGAGACCAGTGGCTTTGTGTGAAGCAGAAAATAAATACTATCAAGATACTCAACCAAAAGCTTGTAAGGCTTATTGTAAACGGACTCTTTTGACTCGATGAAACAATTGCCACAGGTTTGACTGAAGTAGGCTGGTGAGTGGATGAACCAGTGAGTCTTAAACTTTTCTCACAGCACCATCTCTTAAAGGTTTGTCACTCCGAAAAGTAAAAGAAGTAATTTTAGAAGTTTGATTTAAATAAAATGAAAGTGGTTTTAGTTTGACTTTAATAAGATCTAAATATTTTTTTTTCAGGGTTTAGTGGTGTTTTAGTTGGTCTTTGAAAGGTTTTAAATGCTTTCAGTTTGACTTTTACTGGTCTTAAATGTGTTTGTGGGTGATTTTTAAAAAGGTTGCGAGCTCAGATAAAGAAGCTAGACGTACTGGGACTGGACTTCATAAGAGCTTGATTAACTCTGAAATGTACATAGTTTATTTAAATGTCTTTTTATTGAACTGAAATATATAAAAATATATTGTGGAGACATTTGTTTAAACCTGACTATAACATCGATCTGGAGCCCTTGTGACAGTCGATTAATAAACTCCCAGTTTGGTACAAAACATGATTAAAGTCCCTAAAATCAACTCTGTTTTAACCGCCTTGAAAAGAGTTGAATGATCAGGTATTTTTAATAATAAGTGGCTGTAGCATCAAGTTTCTTTGGCAAATAACTCACTTCTAATGAAATTAATTAACAGTCCATTGATTTGTATACTTCCTGTTTGTCTTCGGTGCTTTTTACTTTTCCAAACCTGACATCAATATTTATCTGGATTTGAGTGCACATCTGTCTGTTTGAATGTAACACCCAGCTTTCTCCTCGAGCCTTGTCCTCTTCACTAAAAGCCTTTTTGACATGAATTAGCATGTCGTCTTTAAAAGGTAGACGGCTCCAATTTTCTTCTGAAAGGTCTGAGCGTAATAGGTCCTTCTTCAAACTCCAGCTCGCTCTAACCTCCGATAAAGACCCTTTTCTTCTTCTCCTCCCAGTTTAAAACCCACACAAAAAAAAAACTTCTCAAATGAACAGCCGTATAAAAAAAAGAGATTTCATTTCCATAATGCGTCCTAATGGATGGGCGATGTGTTTCAGCGGCTGAGACCAGAGGGCAAAGGCTCATTCAGACAAACACAACAATAAAACCTGACAAGCGCCATTATGCCGTACATATTACAGGCTGTTAGCAAATGGAAATGATGATAATTAGCTAATTCAGCGATAATCTGGTTTGTTTGGCCTCACCTTTTGCTAATACGGCTCTGACCCTGACGTTTAATGCTCCGGAGAGAGGCAAGAGCTAATTTACCACAGCTATGTATTATTATTTTTTTGTTTTTTTTTTAGAATAAATGCAGGTTTGTGTGTGTGTTTGTTTGTTGACTAGAGAGACTTTTTCTAAGTGTTTTTTGTGATATTATGTGCCTATGAGCAGATGGTGCATTAAAACCTAATAATGGTCGTCATAAGAGGTCATTTATTTTAATGTAGACATAGGTACAGATATAATTGTAGCTATTACGGACTAAAGTCTATGGCTGGTGTGTTCTCAAATAACTGGACTGCACAAACATTATTTTCTGTTGACATAGCACTGTCGTTTTTAAGACATATACAGACCAATGAATACCAAGACCTAAAGATTAATCTAACGGTGAGTGGTCAGGAAACCTGGATAAAACCTGAACCTGGAGAAGTCTGATTTATTTGGTAAATGGTTTATTATTTACGGCTTGTGTAAGAGCAATAGAGAGATTCTTTTAAGATTTTGAGTTCACAAATTCCTCTTAAATCTATCCTGCATTGCTCCAGTGTGTTTTGTGTTTGGCGATGTAGTTCGATTGGCTAAATATAAATTTTGATTTGTGGTTACTGATGGTGTTTTCTTCAATCTACTCAAGGTTCTCATCTAAAGTAAGTGTCCTATGGACAGGAATTAGGAATTAATCTGTTCTTTCCAATGTTCTTTAAAGTATTTTTTTCTATTAGGGTTTTATGATTTTATTGTTCCTTTTTAAATATTTAATGGATGGTGGTTGTGACTGTGGCAGACCATTGCAGTTGAAGCAGTGAATATAGCTGCACCTGTAGAAATTGTCCGCAGCTATACCAAGGATCTCAGAACTATCCACTTCACAAACGTATCTCTGCTCATGTTTTCTCAGGTGATAAAAATATGAACTTTTGCTTTAAACACCACAAACAGAGCGTCTCAAACGTATGATTTACGGCATGTACAGCCTTTCCCTTACATTTACTGCAGCTTCAAACATGTGCCTCTATCATCAGAGCGGGAGAAGCTCGACATAAATCTCACAAATACACAAAGAGACGCAAATAAGTACCTTTCCCTGCCTCCGTCCACACTGTAATCTGCCGTCAGCGCCACATTCCTCGTGTTGGGCCGCGGTGCATGGAAGCAGTCTTCTCTTTAATAAACACTGTCAGGCTTTGGGCTGGAACGAGTCAAGTGTGTCCTTTTCCCACAGTTTCTGTAGCCTTGTATTCATCACATATTTAGAGATGTCAGTGTTCCAGAAAAAAAAAAATACAATGAAAAAATGTAGGTACAAAACAATTAAGTTTGCTTTGATGTATTTTTGACATTTTAGCCTTTATTTGAAAGTGCAAGTAGAAGAAACAGCGAGAGCAAGGACAACAACATCAACTAGAAAACATGCTCAGGTTGGGATTAGAACCCATGTCAGTCTGTTTACATGTGCCATTAAGGGGCATGCTCACATGGCTCACAGCAAGAAGGGCACTCATGTGACCAACAGCTCTGAGTCTGGATGTCTTCCCTGTGTCTCTGTGCGCCAAAGACGTGGTATTTAGTCAATATTATCCACTGATGTGCCTAGATTCAGAACAAATAGTCTTTGGTGGCTGAAGTGTTGGGGCCCCAAAGTCTCTCTGCCTTGGGCCACCACTCTCATCCACATAATACAACTCTGCAGGCTTTGGGCTGTGAGTGTGTGTTTTTCTCCAGTGTTTCTTTGTGAACTTTGATCAGGTGCCAGCGTAGTCCGGGTGTGAGGAGCCCGAGGTTGCGCTGGTTCCCTGCTTCATATAGCGTAAAGCCAGGCCGTGAAAGCAGCAGTTTATGAAGGGCTTCCCACTGAAAAACCAGCGGATGTGGCTCCACAAACCTCCACTTCATTCAGTCTCTGGAACAGACTCATTAGGTCAGTTAAGATTTACTGTAAAACCAACACACAAAGATGTTTATCCAGTCTACAGAGTTTATTCAATATATGGGAATTTTCAGCACACCAACACAACTTAAACAAACATATTGGACTAGGTTCAGTTTGTCTTCTCTGCAGGGCAAGAACAGGAAAAATGGCAATGATGTCTCCCTCCACCTGGTTCTTCAGTGTTTTAAATAATGGTTTACATTGTAATGAGTCAAAAACAGTGGTGAACTGAGCTTAATAACTGGGACTTTACTAGAAATCCAAATTGGTTCCACAGTTCTGTCTTTAAACCAGGGTAGCATTCTCGACAAAACTTGTCTTGTTTGTTACGTTTAAACAAACTCTGGTGCGGTTCACTTGGACAGTGCCTCGAACATGCTCTGAGACTTCTTCAAAACAGAGGTCTTGGTATTAAAACTATACTGGTCTGGAACAAAACAAAATAAGCATAGGACAAAATGAAAAGGTCAAGTTATCATTTGGGCAAACAGAACCATCTAGTGTGTTTCTTGAAAACCTCAGTAGTTCTCCAGAAAAGTGCTGATCCAGGTTTAGGCACCTGGCTGACCTAGTTTTTCAACAATCACATGCACTTCTAGTCTTGTCACTTTGAATTTCCAAATGGGAAAATCATTGAGCTAATTACCAGTGTTGCATTTCTACTTTATAGATTGGGGTCTCTCGGTATAAACTAGTAAAAATCACAATAAAGAGAAATGTTCATCTAAACACACTCCTTTCTCCTCTTGTTTTTGCTGTGAAATGGAAAATCACACAAACTGAAGGGCAATATGTAATTACTGCACTAAATGCTGGGTCCCTTTTGGTAAAGCTCACGTGCTTCACAAAAATAGGTTCTGCAATGACGCAACGCTTTTATTTTCCATGTACACGTCGTCACAACTGAGAAAAACCTCCTCTGGGCATTTGACCAAATTTATTTTTCCCTTTTACATTGATTCTGTTAAAATACATTGCTGCCATCGGTCTATTCTTGTTCACTCCGTCTTGTCCTTTTGCTCCATGATTTTAATCCCATCAAAGCGGGTCGTCCCACCTCTCTCACCTCGGATCTGCCCCGACTCAGACCTGAAGAGCAGAGGGTCCCATAATGCACCTCTCGACTCCATTCATTAGCCCAGCCCTGCAGACTGTACCCCTCCACCCCATCCTCGACCCCTCCGTCTCTTTGTGCTGTGATATGAATGCACTTTGATGCTTAATAAGTGGCTGTGTCCTTTTTGACATGAGCAGCCTGTGCCTGTCCCTGTACTGCCAGTAATTAGCCTGCTCCCAGAATACTTAGCAGCCGTGTACAAATTAGACCGCCCCGCCTCCCTGTCCCTCTCAGACTTTGACTCATTTATAGGCGCTGTCTGTTCCCTCTTCATCTATTTTTATTCATTTTTTTATTTATTTTTTGCTTTTACGCTCCAGTGGTGGTTTTTGGCACAATCTGGTGCAAATCTATAGGTTTTTAGCTTGAGTTCCTGTGATGAGCAATAATGGAGTGAGGTTTTTAAGACCATAAGGCAGTTTGCCAATCCTCAACAGAAATCTATAGATCTACACAAAGCCATTCAAACAAACCTACATATTCAATTAATTATTAAATTAATAATGAAGAAACACAGCCTCCTTCCATACACTTCCTAAGTTTTAATCAAAAGGAAATTTCAAGGTAAACTCTACGCATTTATCAAGTATTCTTGAACTGACTCTTCACAGCTGTGCACATACGGTAGTTATTAAGTAAAAGCATTTAGCAGTTTGTCCTGTCCTGTTCCAAAGTGTAGTCTGTATGAAACAATACTAATAAAAATATCTACATGCATATGAGTATGTGCTTGGTGATGCCATTTGGGTCTTATCTGGATGGTTCTCCAAACAGCCTTTGTCCAGGGTAAGTGGGGTCTCTGATGTTGCACAGTTCTTGGAGAGCGGTCCTGGGGTCTCCTGTCATGTGCCTCAGGTGCCACAAACAACAGGTGTGATGGAGGCACACAGAAAGGACTCAGTGACTGCTTTGGTGAAAGACGGTGTCTCCTCAGCAGCCGCAGATGACCCTCCTCTGCTGGAGGTATTATTAGCGTCCCACTTCAGGTCCAGGCAGATGGTGGATTGCAGGAATCTGAAGGTCTTCACGGTTGACAAAGTGCTGCTGAGAAAAGACAACAGCAGGATCACTAATAACTCCTGAAGTCGTCAACCAGCTCCACTATCTTGAATATGTTGACGAACCATGAACAAGGAACTGGCTCAAGATCTGGGGAAGGTCCAGATCTTGCAGCGGCAGCAGCAATGGAGTGGATGGGTTAAATCCCAAGAACGAACTTTCCAATGGAGACAAAGTCTAACGTAACTTGACTGCACAAGGACACCAGCTGCTCCAGAGTATACAAGCTCTTGTCTCCGTCCTGGATAAGACCAATAAGAGTGTCTGTCTGCAAACCTCAGGACCTTTACAGTCAGAAGAACTTCAACAAACAAAGGACAGGAGCTCCTCTGTCACTGTCCTACTAATATGACTGATAAATAACAGAACAGAACAAAAAAGAATTGGGTGAAATCTGGAAAACTAACTAAATTTGGTCCTAATGTTCATTAGACTTTGATGTTGTATATGCCATTCCTTTTAAAAATATCTGTTTGCTAAATAAACATACACAATTAAAAAATGAAAAACGGACACATGGTTTGACTGGAAATCGTCTGGCGTTTATTATAATATGGTACTGTTTTGTGTTTCTGAAAATAGTCTTATATAATGACAGTTGCTGAGTGTATTTGGGAAAGTGGAGGTTAGTCGTCTGTCGCATTAGGGAACACTGTCCCTGTGCATCAGGTTTTTACCAATTATCTGTGAGAATAATGCAGTAACTTTATCAAGTGTCGCCTCATTAAAATATTGTCTTACATTCTCTACATGTTGTAAAAATACTTATTATAATGACATTTATTTTCTATTTGGGTCCTGGATTAGTCTTTCCTAAACTGTAGAATACTTTCTGATTCTAACAACTACAGTTTATCCTGGAGTTGAGTTTATTAATTCTGAATATTTAAGCTTGTTAGTTTATTTTTATTTGCCAGAAATGGACATGTAGACAGTGCAGCTAAACAAACTCAAATATAAACCTGAGTTCAACTCTTCCAACTTAGAAACTCTTAGGATTGTCAGGCTTCCAGGACTAAACAGAACTGAACTCAAAAGACAAAGAAAACCAAAAGTAGGACTGAACTAGGACTAAACAAAACCTGGTCAGGAATAAACCTTTGGGCAAAACACATGAACTAAAGATCAAACCAAGACTACTCCTAAGCCATAGGTCTAAAGTCAGTTTCAATAGTTCGGAAATACAAGCTTCTTCACCAAAACTGAACCCTACAGTATTGTTCAGTGGAAAAAAGTCTAAAGGGGCCATTATTCAGGGAGTTGGATCTGATCGAGGCTGGTTCAGGACTTCATTTTATTTGTCTCATGGGTTTCTTGTAAAGTTTTGAATTAGTTTCAACAGGTTCCAGTTCACATTTGCAGCAGACAGAGGTAGACTAGTCCAAACAGAGGTTTTAAGTATCTTACCTTGACATGTTTTTGAGTCCCGTGACGTGTCTTGTCAGCTGGTTTGTACAGGTTTTGTCGACCTACCTGGAGCAACAGCAGGGCTAGGGTTGGGATCCACCTCAACATTGTTACAAGATTATCTACCTTCAATTTGTTTTAATCTTCTCAAAATGCTTACTTGGCTTTTCAAAAGTAAATTCTGACTCTAGCGTTGGGTGCGTTTTACAAACACAGCCGCTGTATCTCTCCAATTACACCAGTCTCTGATCACTAATTGAGGAGGTTGAATCACTAAACGTTGTGGATAATACTCTCTGAATTTTAATTCGTACCACTTTAGCCGCTTTAATGGAAATGGCAAAATAACAAGAGAAATAAAAAAGCCATATGACTGGATTTCATAACTAAAAGCAGCGGGCAATCAGATGAAATCAGCACAGTTATGAGCTTGGCTGGCATTCAGCAGCCAAAGCTTTTTGCTGTAATGGCCGGCGCTATTATGAGCATTAGTCCAATTCCCCGACGGATTGAGCGCGGTGTGTCTCGGCGGGTCACACACACAAAGGGAGCGTCCGGTTTGTGTGGGGACTGTTTGTGGGCTGCCTTTTGAGGAGAGGGCAAAAGGGACGCGTCGGCATAATGCATTTACTAATAACTGTTTATTATTGTTGGTTCCCAGAGGGAGCGCTTTATGGAAATGGCTGTGTGTGAAGGGCAGAGGTGCGGGAAGGCCACTGGGAAAATTAGCTCTTTAGATTCACCCACAGCGTTCGACGAGCCTCGTACCTGTCGACATCTGAGTGTATGTGTTCCCAGAGCTGTTGTCAGAGGTGTTTGTTTAGGAAGTTGAAATAAAAATGTAGAAGCGGACAACGTACAGTAGGCTCTGAAATCAAATATGTTTAGGCAGAACAGGGCCAGAGGGGTTTTCCTTGTTTTGCTTTGTCCTTGTCTTTTGCTGCAAATCATTTTGATGTGATTAGGTTGTAGACCTCCTACAGCTCCTACATTAAGATCTACTGTAAAGTCGTACTACTCCATAGGTTAGAGGTTATCATAACTTTTTATTTAGTGCTGGAGTAAATATAATCTATAGAATTGTGAAAAAAATATAGTAGCACAATATATCTTGACATCTTACATCTTTGCCAATCTCAAATGTATTCCCTGAGGCCAGTTTAGATTAAGTTCTCCTGAACATGCAAAGACCACACACACACACAAGTCCTGGAGTCTTTACTGTCAGTGGAAGAAGTCCAGTATGTGAACATTTCTTTGGTTAGGTTTCTCAGGTTAAGTCTTGGTTTTATAATTCTTTAGTCCTAGAATTAGTTCTAGTTTAGAGTTATTTCAGTCCTAGTTTAGTTGTAAATTTATTGCAGGGTTGAGCACTGTTCTTGACTTTGTTAAATCTTCGCTTGGTTTGATCTTACTCAGTTTACATTTACATTTAGTCATTTAGCTTTTATCCAAAGCGACTTACATCACCAGTGTTACATTTACGGTTGACGCTTTCATTTAAAGCGACTTACATTAAGGTTCCATTCACCAGTGTCACAGCTGGAACACCACTGGAGGCAAGGTGGGTTAAGTGTCTTGCCCAAGGACACAACGACAGTATGAACTGTGGGGAGAGCGGGAATCGAACCACCTACCTTCCAGTTGAAGGACGACCGCTCTACCCACTGAAGCCACTGCCGCCCCGGAGTTGATCATCACTGCCGCCCCATGAGTTTAATCCTCATTTAGTTGTGTTTTTGGCACTGTGTAAGTTCTAAGTTTAGTGTAAATGTGTGTGTGTGTGTGTGTGTGTGTGTGTGTGTGTATATATATATATATATATATATATATATATATATATATATATATATATATATATATATATATATATATATATATATATATATATATATATATATATATATATATATATATATATATATATATATATATATATATATATATATATATAGGCAAAGTATCAGTTAAAAGTTATCACATTATTTGTTTGTTCAGTCTAAAATTTCATTGTGATCCAAATGGAGGCTTCTAGTTGTTCAGATTTGCCCCAAAGTCCATCTTTTTCATCTCCTCCCTATGGTTTAAGCTCAGAACATATAAAACCCTTGATATGGAGCTGGTGGGACGGTTGTTTGTGTGAAAAATTCCTGTCAGACACAATACTTCCCACCGTCTCACGTCTCCACTTCACACTTTTCGGACCCCGCTCATTAACATACACACACGTACGTAAGCGGCTCTGAGTTTCTCAAGGTGTGATCTCGCACTTATTTGCATACATTAATTAAGTGCCTGGCTTCTAATAACACAAAATGACAACTGCACTGCATTAATAAACTGACTTTTCCAACGACACAGCGTCACTGGATTCACCCAGACTCTGAATATTTTAACACTGACTTGACCCGACAAGAATATTCATAAAACGACAGCTGCAGTAAACTCGGGTCTAGAAAATAGTTTTATCATGATGTCACGATTAAGATATGTAGATTTAATCTGAGGGGAAGAGTGATCAATAACCACAAGGGGGCTCTTAATCAAAAACAACATATGGTGGCTTAATGCAAAGACACACTTAAGATTAAGTTAAGTTACTTCACGGATCAGACAATAGGGCACTAAGCAAGACCAAGACATTTAGAGACTTGGTGAATTGGTTTGTTAGAGTTTGTTGAAGAAGACAGAGAGGGAAGGTGGGGACAGTTTATCACTATTTGATGAAGACTGTCTGCTTTCAAGCTCCATGTCCTGTGTCTGCACAGCCCCTGTCTCAGGTTTATAAAAATCCACAAGAGTTACATTGGCCACAGTCTGTTGCACCAGGAAGGTTTTTTTTTTTTTTAAATCAAACTGTCCCAGTAAGGGAAGACTGTCAGAATGGAAACCTACTGTATGTCCAATGCTCGGCCTGATCCAGATGTGAGGAAACTACTGCCTAGTCTCTATTGTGTAGAGAAAATGCACCGCATGTACCATAATGCATTGGTAAAAGACTCATCCAGCTTTTGAATGAAACAAACAATTAAAAGTACAAATTTAACCAATTCTTGGCCCACAAGAGTTTTATGATTTAGTAATTTCATTCTGGTTTTCAAATTGTCAAACGTAGCTTAGCTTTGTACAAACAGATAAAATAATTAGAATCAATGGACGTGTCTTCAGAAAAGTTTCATGAGAAAAGGAAGAGTCTTGGTGTTTTATAAGGACATGTTTCTTGACAAGGTGCACAACCCTGGTGGCTTTATAACCCCACATTATAAAACTTAACTTCTGTGATGGCCTGCTGTTTATTCACAGAGGCCATTTTACTAACAAGTACATCCTGCCTGTCCTTGTGAACAGAGCCCACAAATAAATAAACTGCACTTTGGGTTTGCCTTTTGTCATTAATGCCTCTGGTCTCAAGGTCTAATGGTAATCTGTCAGAGCGGGAACTTCCCAAAGATCAATTTAGGATGCATTTTTAAATTATATAGTTTAGGAACTTCTTGTCCTTTATAAGTAGTTTGTAACTAGTATTTTGCTAAATAATGTGACTTCCATAAAAGTAGCAAATGTTAGGAGCTCTTTAAATTTTCTCTAAATTTTGATAATATTTTGGTGTATTGGATGGCGATTTATTTAATAATTTTCAATATTTCTAATGGATATTACAAATAGGATCATTTACACAAGAGTATAGCTGTTGAATCTACAAAGAAAAAGTGTCTATGGTGTTGGTCGTGTCATGGACGTACTGTCAGGAACAGGCAGAAGGACTCCAATGCATAACCCACAATGGCAGAGGTCATTTCCAGGGTTTATTTTACAGAAAATGTACAAAATGGTATCCATTGTATGGCGCAGGGCAAACACACTTGTCTAAGAATGAGACACGGAACACACGGGACAAACTAAAATACAAAAGACTAACACTAGGAATCCAAGACACGTAACACAAGGGTAAACTAGAATTACAAATACTTTAACATAAGGAAACCTGACAGACTCACGGTAGGGGTGAAGACGACCTGGCACTGAGTAGGGGAAACACAGGTTATAAAGACACACAACGAGGAACAGGTGAAACACATCAGGCTGGAGCATGCGATCACACAGGAGGGAAAGACACAAGGCAGGAAGTCAATAAGAGACACAGACAGGGGTGAGACACTTCACAATAAAATCAGGAAATCAGATACAATACAGAGACAGGAACTCAGATACAATAACAAAAACAGACTGACTACACAACCAGGTAGGGATCCTGACAGGTATGGCTCCAGAGATGAGAATAAATGTGTAATCCTTGACTGGAGGAACAAATTCTATCATGAGTGCAGCCTTTTACTTTTTACTAAGTCCTGGATAAACAACCCCATTGTGGACTCACCGAGCGGATAGAGCTCAGGTGTGTGTGAGCAACTGATGGAGCTGTCTGGACATGTTACAGTTAAAAAGAAGATCTGTGTCAGGATGTGGAGCTGTGGCAGTGGGACTGAGACCATGTCGTGGTTACAGTTTATATTCAACCAGGAGCTGCACCAGACACTGCCTGTCCACGGACGCCATCCACAGAACGGTTTTCAGGAACAGACCCAGCACCTGATCCCCTCTCCATCAGATCAGTGTTTACTGAACAACATGGACCATCCCCTGCTTCGGGCTTTTGAACAACAGAGAGCAGCCAGTGGACGTCTGAGATCAGGGAACTGCAGGACAGAACTCCTGTTAGCCGACTAAAATAAGATTCTACAATCAGTCTGCAGAAGAAGAAATCTGAATCAACTAATCATAACTATCCACGGGGATTAATAAAGTTGAATTGAAATCAAGGTACTGTTTTGGTCATCATTGTGGGATCTAAGTTTAGAGATTCAAGCACTTAAGTTCTGGAAACTAATAGAGCTGTTGTCTAATGCAAATAATTTATTTATTCCATCCTAAAATCTTACACACTCACATAATATATTAATAATATTAATAATTGCAGGTATGTGTGATAGATCAGTTATTGGTGTGGTAAACAGTGGCTTAGAAACACTAGAGCATTCATGAACTGTAAAATCAAATACACCCAACACGAGATCTGTACGAGATACTGAGATACTGCAACCACCATCTCCCGTCTACAATCCAGGAGAGATGTATTTTATCTCAAACACACCCAATCCCCAACCCCAATATAGAGTATAACGGCAAGTACAAACATAAAGAAGTATGTATCGTAACAGCAAGTATTTCTCCAACCTCATGGTTCCCTGAAATAGGATAACCTCATGAGTGGTTATTAAAATATATATATATATATATAAATATGGGGCGGCAGTGGCTCAGTGGCAGAGCAGTCGTCTTTCAACCGGAAGGTAGTGGGTTCGATTCCCACTCTCCCCACAGTTCATACTGTCGTTGTGTCCTTGGGCAAGACACTTAACCCACCTTGCCTCCAGTGTCTGTAACACTGGTAATGTAATGTCGCTTTGGATAAAAGCGTCTGCTAAATGAATAAATGTAAATGTAAATAAAAAAACACATCTGGACTGAAGAATAAGGAGAAACCTTACCCTTCTGACTGTCAAAGACTGTCATAAGAATACTTTTATTCATTTATAATATTTTGTGGCAGAATTATTGTGGATGTCTTCTTTCTTTGAAATTACCCTCGTCTACTTTCATAGTTTTTTTTCCCCTTTTGTAAAATAATGACAATTGAAGACAGCATCTATTTATTTACTCTGAGCTCTGTAATTACTTTTCTCCAATTAAAACAGTGAGCTAAGTCTTCTTTGAGTCTATTCTTATTATAATCCCGGACCACATGGTCAGTATGGAGAGCCTGGCGCAGGTTCAGGACAATATGACAGCTTTATTTGATATGCATATTTCCCAGCACCGTGCATAGTAATTGTGTGCATATTAGTTTTAATGGGTTCAGTGAAATAAATGCTGTATGCTAATGCGGCGACAGTGGGACAGGACTAAAGTGAGGGTTAATGACTGAAGCTCTGGAACTGAACAGTGGCTGTGGAAACCTATTGTTTGAACAGAATCCACCTGGTTTTAACATTAACAAACATCCACATACTATTTAAACTACATTATATAAAAGCTGTGTAAACTAAAAGACATGACTTTTTTTGTCTTAAGCATATCTTATAAAAAGAAAAAAACATGAACCTTTTTATTGTAAAAGTTTGATTATTTACAGAAAGAAAAACAATGCACATCATTAATTTTATTATGTTCTGGTGGTTAGTAGGACTCAGGGATTTTAAAAGAGGAGAGTCACACTGTGCACAAATAATTGTCTAATCAAAGCCTTAAATTGAACAATGTTGTGATCAAAAGTGATTAATTTTTTTGTTTTGACCAGAGAGTCTGGATTCTTGTATTTAAATATTCAACATGTGCATAGTCCAAGTTTCCTAATATTTTAGTTCTTTTAACATAGGATTTTTTTTTCTCATTTTGATTTTTTTCTCCGGTTATGATTCTCAATCGTCCAATCTGCAAAGTGCAGTCTTTAGAGTGGCCTACTTTTCAAAAGGTGGATCTAAAGAAACCCAAAGCTGAGAGGTTATGAAAGGACTATGGTCCACTCACAACATACCACTCAATAGAAACAAGGCTATAGAATCTCAAGTAAGTGTTGCTCATATATTTGTGGGCTACACGATAAAGAAGCATCATAGACACACATAATATTCATCTAAAGTGGTCTGTACATCAGCCTTCATGGTTCGCACTTAAAGATAAGCATTAATTCTACTTCTCAGTAAAGTGATTAATTCATAGGTATTTCTTCCCGAGTCGCCCGATGAACTGACGAGGGCTAACGTTAGCATAAATTAGCGCCATGTGTCTCCGGCACCAGCTGTCCTGTCTTTCTTCTCTCCTCTGTCACTTCTTAACATCCAGCCTCTCCCTCCAGCTTCTTTCCGCTGATCCATCCTTCTCTCTTTGGAAGAAAGTGTCACACCGCAGCAGCAGAAGAAGAAAAAGAAAAAAAACCGTGGAGGTGTGTGAGAGACGCTGCAGTGGCGGGGGTATGCTCTATGCAAAACAGGGCCTCGCCAGCCAAAGCCGCCGCTCGCTGAGATGAGGTGTCAGCGCTGCACGGGCCACTGATGTATGAATGCGGCGAAATCAAACGAGTCACTCGACAGACAGGAAGGGGGTTGGAAAAGGTGAACCGTACAACGATGGCACCACCAGCCCTCCCTCTTCCTCCTTCACTCTCCCTCCTCTTGTCTTTTGTTGTTCTGTTCCACTTTTTTTTATTATTTATTTATTTATCATCCGCCTGTTTTTCTTCATCTCCAACTCAGCGGAGAAGAGGCCACAGCCCTAACAAGGTGCAGCGGTCACGAATGACTGAAAGATATCAAGCCAACTCTGAAAATATTAGCATATCCCCCAAGGAACTAAATTGATACGCCTCTTTTCTTCCTCCCAGACCCCTTCACACGATGTCACTGTGTCGGATTCATTAATATGTGTAAATCCTTGTTTTTTCGGAGAGCGATGTGGGCAGGTGTCACGGCTCGACTCGGGTTCAGAGGCTTGTCATTTTCAGAGAAACATCGGAAGTTTATGGAGTTGAAACGTTGTTGAGACTTTGGCAAGGTCAGTGCTGGGTCGCACGTTTGTTTTTGTAATTACAGGTTGTCATGTTCTTCGTTAAAGTGTCATTTGTTGACAAGAACAAGAAGCACAAAAGATCAGGGGAGTTTGTTTTAAGGATTAAAAAGTAAAGTTAGGCTCTTGTTTTAAACCACAAAAGAATACCTTGTCTCTTTGAAGTGGGCGTGATCCCGTCCTTTTCCAGCTATTTTCACTGAGAAGTAATCCTAAATGTAACTTTTAATCACAAACCTTTCATTCACTGGCTGATATATTAAATGTATTTAAATACCATACATACTTTTTTAAACAGTAGCTGCTGAACACAGGAGGTTATTTAAAAGGGACTCATAAAAGCTCAGAAACTTTACATAATTATTTGCATCCTTCATAAGAAAAGATTGCTCACTAACACTAACGCTACGAACACATAATATTTTTGATTATAATGGAATCTGAGTGTCTATTTTTGGCTCATTAGTACATAAGACAGATCAAAGACAAAAATTCAACATAAAGCATAATCAGTCATAAATACATAAACATACAAAAACACAGTCCAGACGTTTAACCCTCAAGGTGATTATAAACAAAGTCTATTGGCCCTGAATTCTAAAACAAAGGGAAACATTTGTGTTACTGGTTTGGACTGAAGTAAGACTAAAGGTGTGACACAAAAACTGAGGGCTTTTTATGGATTTCATTAGTTTAAGTGAATTGTTCTTTATTTTAAATAAAAATGAATGCAGAAAGGTTGAAATGTTTTTGTGGAAGGGTTCAGAACGGATGAAGAAAGAGTGAAGGGAGTCTCAGTGTTTTCAGGACCTGCCATCTTAATAAAAATCTAACAAGTATAAGCTGATAGAAGAATTTTAGTAAATAAGGAAAGTGCATGTTGTGGGCTGGACGTGAAGGAGCACACCATTTATCGAAATAAAGAACCATGACTGCATTCAATCATATTTAAAACCACTTAAACTTAGCAATAGAAGTGAAAAATTAAGTTATTTCTGTGAATGTGGACTTGGGAAAAGGCAGTTTGCTCTGACACTCTCTGGACATTTTAAATTATAGGATCTGTGAGAAAAATCAATTAATGGCTTAGGCAATAAGCAGTGAGCGGCCGGTGTGACATGTGGAGACAGAAGTATGTGACACTAATAAATGCTGCGCTGCTGGAGGAAGGGCTGAAGCCTTACTGCATTGATTTTATTAGAAAAACAGCAAATTGATTTAAATAACTCCCCTAATGAGGGACGGAAAGGTTTCATGAAGAACGTGGCTTTACTGCTGGGCTCTTTATGTAAAACAGACACATAAAAGCACAATACCTAAACTAAAACTAATTTCAAAATGTCCACACAAAAAGTTAAGTTTTCAGTAATATTTGACAGATTCTCTTTACAGCCACAACTGTAAATGTTCTCACAAGTCCTCCAGAACGCTCAAACTGAAGTTTAGAGCTTACCTTAACCTTAAGCTCCAAGTTCAGCGTCCCTCCGACTACTTCTCTTTTCTGTCTCTTTTTTTTTTCTTTTTAGTGCGGTTTCCTTACACAATGACATATCCAGTGCTGGAATAGACACTTTCCACGCAGTTTCCAGTGTATTTGTGGTAAATTGTCCGACTAACACTCCCTCTTTTCTGAGCCCCATTTGAACAGAAGAAGTGTTAGCAGTTAAAGCAGTACCGTAAACTCCGTAATAGCGCACAACTTAGAATAGAAGCATACTGCAAGTACTCATTTATTTATCAGCTGTAGGTTTGAATCTGGATGAACTTAAACAGTCTGGATGCTCCATTATGAACAGAAGAAGTGTTAGCAGTTAAAAAGCAATTGTTCCAGTAACAGCTGTGTAATAGCAGTACAACTTAAGAATAGAAGCATACTGCAAGTACTCATTTATTTATCAGCTGTAGGTTTGAATCTGGATTGAACTTTACCTGGGTCCTGTCGCTTCTCAAAATGGCAGCAGAACACTTTTTTAAACATATGTAAAGTCTGGATGCTCCATTAGAGAAGAAGCAGTGGATGTTTTACACTTGTTCCACGTTGAGCCACAAAGGCAGCTGTCAGTGAGTGAAGAGTCTGCAGTCAGTCACCACACACCAGTGTTGCATCGTAAACAGCTCCTCCATTACCGGGCCTGCCCTGCCGTAAACCCTCCACGGAGCGCCTGCAACCCACACGAGGCATAAGACCCGCGCACAGCCACACTAGTATGTTAAGATTTCATTTAGATTTCATTCATGTTTTAAAATATCTCCGGCGCGGAGGGCTGTATGAGACTATATATTCCATGAATGGCAAATGCCCTGTGTGTGTTTGTGTGCGTCCCGCGTAGGACCATCCGTCGACGAACAAGGCCCTTGCCGTTTTCAATTTCCAGAGGTGTCAGCCGGACGAAGGAGCGCTGCGAGCTGATACATCACTGCAGTCACTGGTCTATTGTGTGTCCTCACTTCATACACCGATATCCTGAGTGTAAATTCAGAGCTATTGTCAAATTCTGGCGGTGGCAGGTAGCAATAGCAGCGGCCGATGCTGTGATTATATTCATAAACAACAGGTTAACTTGTTACGGCCGGCGTGGTGGACGAAGATAGAGCCACAACGGGATTCAGAACACTTTTCACTGATGCTGGAGGAGATACAGACGGCTGGATTTGAATAGCAGCAGGAAAGATGCATTCAGAAAAAAAAATACAACTGGGGCCGAGAGCGTTTCTCCCAAACGCTCATTCGTCTTCACAAAACAACATCTGCACGAGCTCACAAGGGCATTTCAGACGTGTATTTTTCTGCCCAGCATCAGAGTCCACACCGCTTTCTTTAAAGGGCTTTACCTTCAAAATGTTTGTCCCTTTGTGGTTTCACAGAATGCACATATTACAAAGATATAAAGTGCTTTTAATTTATTCATTTATACATTTTCTACTTTTTGATACTATGGATTATATTTGAGTTTATTGATCATAATAGACGTCTGAGAAATGGATGATGGAGGCAAATTTCTATTTTCTATTTAATAATCAATTCCCAAAGTTTCTGTATTATTTTTTTATACTGGTCTCTCTCAAAACCTGTTTAGGTTACAGGAACTAGTTTTAAACCAGATAATACCAAAACTACATTTGTTCGAAATGTAAATACAAAAATGGTGGTTCATCGTCAAAGGTTTCCATCTTAACCAATAAAGTACTCTCCATTTTAAAAGGCTTGTAAACCTGAAGTTACTACCTTTCTAGGCTTTTCTCCCAAACTCACAAGATTGTCACACTGAAAAGTGTTTCTTACCACAGCTTATACTAAGCATTCCTCTGTTTCATGTGCCTTCATCAGCAGCAGGAGGTTAGATTTTAAACCAAGAGCAGACTCAAATTAACCTTGTGCTGCAGCTGGATTCTTGAAAGATTTGGGAGTTTCCTAACTTGATCAAAATGCTCAACAACAAATAAGTTCAGAACACATGCATGCTTTATTGACTCATTTAGAGGAAGGCGTTAATACTTAATACTGGACATAAGACTCCAGATTCATTTTAGAACAAGGCAGAGCATTGTTTGAGCCGAGCAGGCAATGGTGACACAAGACAGAAAATTAAAGATAAGAACTCACAAAAGCAGTCAAGAAGGTGTGGTATATAATGCTACTTTGCACCCTTCTCAGGTCAAGGTCCTTCTCCTCCAAGGCCTAAATACTCTTATCTTGAAAAATATTGTTTTTGCTAATAATCTGAATTGTAGTGCAGCTGTCACCAGTCAACTTTTTTTTACCTCAAACACAATTACAATGGGTTTTGAAAGAACTCAAACAACACGGTTTCAAGTGTCAGTTTTAAGCTCCCTGACACTCAACATGTTTCTCAAGAGCTTTTCTCTTCCTTCTATAGTGTTTGGTGCATGCTCACATAAGAAATCTTCACTGTTCCTCTCTGTCCTCGCTGCAATGCACTGTGGGATTTCAATCACTGCGACAGAGCCCCTCAAAGACAAAGCACAACATGAAACAAAAGTCGATCTATGTGTAACAACGAGAAAGACAAAAGATTATCAGAAGTACGGCTCCTCTTGTTTTATCGCCTTCATGTCTTTTTTTTTTTTTTTTTAAGTTTCTCCTGGACCAGAGCTGACCCGGTGCACATCAGCTGCAGCAGGTAATGCTCAGAGACTCACTGTGACCCTAACACTGCTGTCATTTTAATATCAGGCGCTAGCCGGCATGCTAAGGAGCGGGACAGAGGGATGAGGTGTGAGCCCCGGCGGCTAATGGCTAATGCTTCTTTATGAAGTGGAATCATGTGTTTTATGAATCGCAGAAATGCAGAGGCTTTAAATCCAGGCGGCGGTGTCACAAGCCAGATCCCTGTTTATTATATTTGAAAATACAAGCGCTGATTTTTCATATATCCCTCAAAGCCTGGTGTGTGGTGGAGTTTTGTTGGACACAAGGGACTCTACTCGGCGAGCTGTAGTTAAAATGAGCTATGGGTATGTCACTGTTCTGGTGATAATGTGCAAAAAGCTATGGTACTTTCATCATTACTTCTAAAAAAAAACTGTCTAAAACTGTCACTGACTGTCACTTTAAATCTTTTTTTGTTTTAAGGGCCACTAACCTGAGACAGAATTGATCCCGGATTTGTTATCAATTTAAATTATTTTTGGGCCTTTTCTTGACAGAACAGTAGAGAGACAGGAAACAGGATGAGAGAGAGATCATTGGGCAAAGACTTGAGTGGGAATCAAACCCAGGTTGTACCAGGTGAGCCACCGAGGCAACCTTTCTCTTTTGATCACATACACATAATAATTGGTATCTGGTTTCAGAACACTGTTGTACACAGCTGGCAGCTGATAATGGAGGCCTCCTCTTCTGTTCAAGGAGGGCTTTCCATTTGAACAAAAATGGCTTCCTTTACTCCTGTCTTAAACCATCTGCCACTGAATGTCTCTTTAGTGTTTTAGCAAGTATACAGCCTTAAATGTTACAAACATGTGTTAAATACACTAATGTCTCATCTTGGGCAACCCACTTTGCCTCCAGTGATGTTCCAGCTGTAACACTGGTGAATTGAAGCTTAATGTAAGTCAGCTAAAAGAATGTGTTTTTTTTTGTTCGAGTATGCATTACCAGATATTAGTTTCTGAAACTGGGAACAGCTGACAGCATGAGCCCATATATTAAAATGTGACTTGAATCCGTTTAAGGAAAAGTGACTGCATCATTGAAATTAGTTTTAAGAGAAAATGGGAAAAGCTGGCCCAGGGTTCAGAGGAACATAACCCTTTATTCATAAGTGTTTAAATCCTAACAACTGCATGTGTTTTTCTAAGATATGAAGAATGACATATATAATTTTACAGGGTGCAGCTTATTATTATTATTATTATTATTATTATTATTATGATGTCTAGTCAGTAAATGAACTGAGTAACTGGAAATGAAGCAGAAATGACCACATAATAATGACCACATAATAACCACAAACCCTCCTCAGGTTAGGTCTGACAAACCTTAGCTGAGCGTTGGTTGTTGAGCGTTGCGTGCCCTTCTCCTTCAGCAGGCCACAGCTTCAGGGCCCAGCTTCAGCAGGAAAGGCTTTTATGAGTTTACGGGATGTTGTTTTTTACGAGCAGCTGAGGAGGAATAATGGGGTCGAGCGTCTCCCTCCACCGTCCTTCCTGCTCTCTCTCCGGGACGGGACTATTACCTGCAGCACTCGGGAGTCCCGCTTAATAAAAGTTAATCATGAGAAACTTGTTCATTAATTACAGTTCAGTCCTGCAGACGGGCAGCTGCACCGTTTCCTGCTCATGCTTTAGTACATCTTTACAAAAGTATTTCCAAATGCTGGCTTTTTTTAATGTTCCTTTAATGTTTTCCTAAAAACGTATTTTTCCTTCAAAACTGATTAAAATGCAGTATCTAAACCCCATCACTCTATTTATTTAAAAGTGAGAGTCTACAGTAGACACAACATTAAACAATGTAAATGTAGTCCCTTTGCCAGTTATAAAAGGAAGCCTATCAATAGACAAGCAGCATAAAATTACACAATGTAAATTTACAGTTAATAAATAGTACATATACAATAATCAAGTGAGTCAGTAGAGCATCAGTGCTCACAGATCTTATGGTGTGGGCTTGTTTTTCGGGAGTTCTTAGTTCCAGTGAAAGCCACTGTTATGGCTTCAGCATACAAAGACATTTTGGACAATTTAATGCTCCCAACTTTGTGGAAATAGTTTGGAGACGGCCCCTTCCTGTTCCAACATGACGCACTAGTGCACAAAGCAGGGGCCATAAAGACATGGATGAGCGAGTTTGGTGAGGATTAACTTGACTGGCCTGCACAGTCCTGACCTCTCTGACAGAACACCTTTGGGATGAATTGGAGACATCATTTTAAATCCTATAGTTTAGTTTAAGAACATTCATGTGTGTGAAAGCAGACGAGTAAAAATTCTTGACAATATACAAACAACTGACACTTTTTGGAACTTTCCTCAAATACAAATCATTATAGATGCACTGTTAACTTGATAAACCAGGAACCCATGTTTTTTTTCTCTTTCAGTTTCTGCCCTCCATTATTTGTGTGTCATAGGTCTCATTTGACAGCATCATATTTGTCAGATTATATTATTTAAGACTGTTTCCATTTCACATAACTATGGTCTCTTAATTGTCCAGACGTTTGTGGTTTGGATTCAGGACCAGAGCCAAGGACCTTCTACCTTTTATTGAAATGAATTTAGAGGCCGTTTGAAGCTGCTTGTGTCTGTCCTGTCTCTGTATATTTCTTTGTCCACATCTAGTCAAGCCTGTGCAATCTTTAACCAGACGTCTGCTGTATATCTTCATTACTCTGTCCATCCTACTGTGTCCAGACTGGACCGCGGCCTGCTCCGGCTTCATGTGGACCGCAGGAAGCTCCGGCAGACGGGACGAAGACAAACACATCCTGGGGCCAGAACCAGCGGGGTCTGGACCAGCACTTCCTCTGGAGAGCGAGGAAAAATAGACTGTGTGCACTTTGCTGTGAGGTCAACAGGCGCATCCAGCCGTGTCATTACTAAGTACACACAGACGCACTCTGCAAAAATGATCAGGCCTGACGAATGTCTCCATCTACAAACCCGCTACGCACCGATTACCTCCAGACATGTTCGGTAATATGACCCCAGTGTCCTGCCAGATACTTCTCAACTCAGGTAACAGAGTCAAAAGTCTCCCACTACAACCACAGCTAACACAGACATGCTTTGTTAAGGTAACTTATTCCTGCAGCAGATCGTTTAATCAGCACAGCCCCAGTTTGGAGAAACCAAGCAGAGCAATGACACAGGCTTTGTGTTTTGTATTTAGACTAATGGGGCCAGTGAAAACAGAGTTCACTCCAGATCTTCCCTGTCACCGTCATCAGTCACACCTGTCGGCACACCTGACCCTCATTCCCTCATCAGTGTGCTCTGCACTTAAGCAGCCAGCTCGGGCTACTGACTCCACAAGGGAATGGGCAGCACTGCGTGGGTCCTGCTAACCGGGTCCTGCTAACCGGGTCCTGCTAACCGGGTCCTGCTAACGGCTATGGTCCAGCGGAGTCTTGCCTCCGGTGCCAGTCCCAGCTCGGTCCTGTGCTACAGTCCTGATTCCCTGCTGTCCGCTAATCACTAATATCAATAAAGTTTGTTCTAAACAAGGCTCCTACTACTTTCAGTGTAAGTGTGTGTTACATTGATGGGATTTACAAGCAGTTTATTTTATATTTGTTTTGTTCTAGTCTTCATCTAAACTCTAAAACTCTAAAACTGATCACTCCCAGAACCACCTCGTCAATGTGTCCTATATCTCACAATGTTAGCTTTCTCTATATTGTCAAAATATCCCCTATGAAGTACTTATTTACTGTATACATTCATCTTCTACCACTTATCTGGAATACAGTAGTCATTAAAGTTGTTCCTTTTTAAATAAAGATTACTATTTGACAATTCCTAGCTGCATTTACAGCAGTAAAGTCTCTGTTGCATTGCTCCTGTCTGCCTCTTTAAACTGGGACTGCCCATATACTGCAGAGAATAATGCAGAAGTATTAAATATTTACAAAATATTGAATCTGTTCTGTTTCCTTTTTGAATATAAAGCCAAAATGGAGACTTTCATTTTTGCATATTAGCTTGTTTTCTTATAAAATGTTCTCTAAGGTCTGGAAATGGAAATGTCTTGTTGGATATAAGTTCCTGTTAAAGAGTGAAGAGAAAGTACAACCATGGTCAGACTAAGCCATACAAAACACACTTAATCTCAACACAATGGGCCATGAGACAGTTGTTTGGTTAGAACTGGGTCAGTGGGAGTGGCTGTCCTCAAGCCAAGGAGTATCCTTTCGCTGCCCACAGTTCATGACTGTAACACTGGTAATGAATGTAATGTAATGCGCTTTGTAATGCTAAATGAATAAATGTAAATGTAAATGTGAATAAATGCTCTGCTGATTATAATTAGCTTCAGCCAACCGTCTTATTTGTGCAGTCACAAACAAGCGCTAAGGTCCTTTTCCTTTCTGAACTACAACTTTGATTTAGTGTGCTCACAATTAGTTTTGCATTTTTCAATTTCTTTTTGTTCTTAAAGTTTGTCTTGGCACTTTAATGCTTTGTTTTTGTAACTCGCCCTCCGTGGCCTCCAAGACTAATCTTTTCTGCTTCTCTAATTTCCCTTTTTAGATAAAGCTTACCTCAATCCCATTAGTCACTTTTACATTTCAGGTTTTTGTCAGGTTAGTCTAAAGTTTCTTGTGCTCTGAGCTTGAAGCCCACACTGAGCTCCGCCTGCAGTGTGAGGTCAGATCCAAACACAAGACATAACTCAACATTTTCAAACAGGTCTGAGGTGTATTTGACAACGTTCCTCTCAGTTCTTCCAAGCGTCGTCGAGCCCCAGCGGTGTCTCAAATCTCCGCCGTTACATAAGTCCTGGGCAGCTTTACAGAAACTACCTCAGCGGGCCGCTCGTATATCTGTCGTTTTGTCAAAGGTGAGTAATGCGACCAGCTCCAGACCTGAAGGAGGTGATCTTCCCATCGGAGCACTTACATATTTTAACACAGCCCAGACGTTAAACCGAGCGCTGGTTTGAAAACAGTGATCTCAAGCTGCAGATGGTGGCCTTTGAGTATTGAGCTGTTACTTTGCCATTTGAAAAGCTTGCCACTTCCTGTTTAAATTGGACATACTGCAGATACTGGACGTCACACAAGAAGATGTCAAGAAAAAAGAAACTGTGGAAATTTAAGAGACCAAGAACCTGAACTTTTTATACGCCACGTTTTAGAGTTACATTGATCAGAACACCCAAAAGTAAAGTTTATATAGAAGGGAAGATGTGACCCTTCAACAGAGATAAAAAAAGTCTTAAACACAAGTTGTTAAAACAATTCTTTAGTTCTTTTCAGTAGTTGCAGACACACTAAATCTGGTGACTGCAGTGGTCTTTGGCCTAATTTGACGAAGGTTAAAAATGGGATTAGAGAGGCTCTGGGAATTAGTGCATTGTAAAGAGGTTGTATATCTCCTGAGACGAATAAACGCTAACTGTGAGACCAGTCACTGTCCTTGATGTTAAAAAAGTCAAACATATATAAACATATATAATATCAGTGTGATCTCTGTCTTGGTCTGAAGGTTGTGTTTAAAGACCTGTTGAGTTTGTCTCAGGTCAGGGTGGGTGGCTTGGACAGCTGGGGGTTGTAAAAGTGAGGCCCATCAAAGGTCTAACACATGAAATACAAAAAGTAGTGTCTGGATGTAATTCCAGTTCTGAGTAAGTCCTTTACCCTCTGACCCAGCTGCCGAGCCCTTTGTGGCTGATTCCAAAAGGAGCTGATTGGCTAAACTACTTCTGTCTCCACAGACTCTGCCTTCGTTTGGAGCGGTGAGTTAATTGGGGCAAAGCATTGGGCAGGTAATTAAAATAGAAAAAAACTAACTAAAACTACAACCAGTTAGTCCTATATTTCATTAGTTCATAAACCTGTTGGTCTCAGTTTACTGTATCACCATCTTTCCCTTTGTTTACTTTTGTTGTGCTCTGTGCCGTCCAGCTCCAGTCCAACTAAAGCCTGGCTCACACAGACTCATGCACAGACTTTCATCTGTCTTAATCCTGCTTAAACTCCTAGTCTAAGATATTGTGACTTGCTCTGTGTAGCAGTATTGCTTGTGTTAAAAGTTATGTTTCTGATTTCTGAGGATGTTACTGGTGGGAAACCAGTAATACTCTTCTTCTCTCGTATATTTCCTTTATCTTTACTTGCTTTACTCTCGTCCAGCAGTGGTCAGTTTGTGTTTTGCCAGGCTCCTGTGAATGATTCCACTCAGACCTGATCTCTTTGTCCTTCTGCAGTGACGTTCTAGTCAAGATAATCTTAAAAAAGCAGATTTGATTATTAAATAATGACTATATTGCATCCGTTGTGTTACTTTACTACCTCTATATGTGAACATTTCTGTATCCGAGCGCTCAAGGTAGAATCCTATTATGTACCATACTAAGTGTTGCTATATAAATTAAACTAAATAAAACTGTTACCTCTGTATTCCATAATCTGAGAAGATGGACAATAAAACAGGGATCTTCAACAGTTCACATCCAGACCTCGAGAGGCTTTAATCCGGACCCAAAGATATTTTTTATGATTACAAGCGCATTGGAATATACGCTATGTCTATATATCTTCACGTATGGGTCCTCGGGTTACGTTGGTTAAAGACACAGGCACGACGTTAGCGTAGCCTGATAATGAGTGAGAAACAACAAACATCAAAAACTTGAGCTGCTATGGCAAGATGAATCTGGAGCAATTGAACAGTAACATTTTAATTATTGGCAAAAACTGATGCTAAAGAAATGCTCAGTGCTTTTTTCCTTGTGCTGTTGTTTTTAGAGGAATGACAAAAGGAAGAGATGAATTATAATTTAATCTTTGTCATGTTTGTTTAACAAATATGTTTTGGCTTGATTTGATGGTTTTGTAAATACAATGTTCTCACATCTCATTTATGAAGGGATATTAAAGGCATAATATGCAGGATTCCAGGCTGTTGTCAATAAACAACCAGGTATATTTGGCCTCTTTTGATTTTGTAGTATTTTCCTTTTGTCTTTGAGCTGTGTTTTATGAAAGCTAAACACTCAAACATCCTCCTCATGGAAACAAAGGAAAAAACACAGGAAACAGTGGATTACCTACATTCTTCTCCATTTTGAGGCTGTAGGTGTGGAATAAATGAGACTTCACTTAAATAAAAGTAACTTTAAACACATTTCCTTTTTATTTAAATTTTCTGGACCCCTCACGGTGAGGAACGTTAACTAAGTCAAGACCTCTGGAGACTGTACAGTGTGCTGCTTATCCACCTCATGGAGCTAACATTAGCCACTGACACCTCCTCGTTTCATGTGTGTGTTTGTGAAGAGGAGAAGTGTGAATGTCACTTTGAACTGTCACACCTCCTCCTCGTTCTCTCCATATTACCGCCTCCTAATGAGACGAGAGGGGCTCCTTCCACTGCACCGACCCAGGGCCACCCCACACTCGCCGTAAACACCACAAACCACCCCCTCCCCGTCCCCGGGCCTGACAGCTCCGGATAAATCAGACTCTGGACGCTCTGCCGGCCCTCTCCGCCCTCCGTTCACCGCGACACCTGCAGTGGGAGGAGAGAGATCGTTTTGTTTGGGGGAGAAATGGAGGAGAAGGACTGAGCGAAGTCCGGAGGGGAACGCAGGCTCCTGAACACCTGCTGCAGAAGTGGGAAAGTCCTTGGGAAAATCAAGACAATGAGTTTCTTCAAAACAATTAGAAGTTGTTCTTGCAAAGGAGTATTTAATTGACTCAAGTCTTTAAACGCACCACATAAGCAATAAAAGTTTAGACAAAAGTGTTCATATGTTTTTGCAGGACAAATACACAAGGAGGTAAAGGTCGGATTTAAAGAGTCATTTTTATTTTCTCTGTGCAGCCTGAAGAATAAATAAAAATGTTGAATCGGACTTGTTTGTCGGGTTAAATGCTGATAAACAAGGCTAGTTTATAATGTCTATGTTTATAATTTTATAATAAAATACACGTGTTTAATATTCAAATTTGTGAACACTTTTCAGAACTCTCTTATTTTTAACGTTAACATTGTCACATGTGGTCTAACGCTTCAGTGTTTGTAAAATACTAAACCATTAATTGCACCATCTAGTAATCCTTTTTTATGCATCTATTCAAGTTCATTTATATTAAAAAAAATTAAGTTGACAAAAACTAGGTTGAAAATAATTTGTCTAGTTGTTGGAGGTGACATTGTAGTTTGCAATGAATTTAGTTTCCTCCCCAGTTTGAAAACAACCACACACCCTACTGTCTGTATGGTGCCTGTCCTGAGTCTGACTGAGGGGGGGTCTGGAGGGTCGACGGGCTCAGCCTCTCTGCTCTCCACGCGGCTAAACCGGCCTCTGGGGCTAATTATCCCGTTGGCTGGGTTCAGATGCCACACAGCGAGGATCGGGGGCCGCGAGGAGGGGCCCCGGGTCAGAGCGGAGCCTGAGCCTGGTTTAGGGCCAGGTGTGCAGCGTTTGACCTCAGGGTCTGTGAAGAGACACCTGGATATATTTTGAGCTGAAGCTGCGATGCTCTTCTGCTGCGGGCCTCCTCTGGGACTTCAGCACAAACACAGGCCTTTGTTGAGAAAAGGTAACAGTTTCTCTCAAATATAGTTTTCCAGCTATAATAGGTAATATAATAGGTAATCATTTTACTTTCAGTGTTGGCCTGAATCAAACTCTGAGTTCTGTTAAGACTAATGCTGCATTCATGTGGTCTTTATTAGCCTTTGATCAAAAGTGAACCTGACTCGTTTGTTGCATTAAATCCTAATAAACCCAGAATAATCAGTTCATTTATGAATATAAATAGTAACACTCTGACTTTACAACCAGAAAGCACAAACACAGCAACAGCACCTAAACGCATCACAAGCTACAGCAGCAATTTCCTTTTAACTTTTTATGTGAGAGACCGAAACATCCAACAAACAAGTTTAGCCACAAACAAAGCGACTCAAACTGTTGAGTATCACTTTAAACACTGGTCAAGATTTTCCTCATTTGATTACGTACGGACTCTGGAGCATGGTCAAAGCACTTTAAATGTGTTCTGGTAAAAATGAAGCCCCCCAGACCCCTACTTATAGACCTCTTTGGCCTACTTATATTTTAAAGTCCCCAACACACCTCAAGCTCTAACCCTGAAATATATCTCTCGTTATATCTTAATATGCAATAATATAATTTTGAAAACAGCACTTTTTAAATACCATACTTATAATTACACTGGGACCTGTTTTTTCAGTGACTTGTGCAACTCAGTGTCCAAAGAGTCATTTGAAAAACAATCGTCTTCATCTCAAACAAACCCATCTGCGTTTCCCGCTTTTCTCTTGTTGCTGATGGTTTAGACAATAACCGCCTCAGATTTTTAATTGAAAGGAAGCCCCGGCCTCTCATGGCTTCCCATCTGTTCAAAATTGATATCAGCGCTGGCCTCTCATCTCCATCGAACGAGCGTGAGCTGCTCCAAACCTTTTTCATTTGGTTTGTTTAATTGAAAAGTGAGGTGCACTTGGCGGTCGATAACAATGGAATAAACAATGCAACTTTATTATTGTTTTAATCGCACAGGACTTTATTTTAGTCAAAGAATCAAAAGGAGAAAGTGGTGGACAGGTGGAGGGCTCCGAATCTGACGGAGAGCTGATGGTAGTCGCCTGGAGAACAGGACGAAATGATGACAAAGATGAAAAGACCGCGGACAGATGGTGATGGCAGAGATGAGGAAGTATAGAAAATCAAAGGGAATAATACGGCGGTGGCTATATTCACCTTATATAAGCTGTAAGTGCTATAATGCAAAGATATTTTGGGTAATATGTTAAAATTCAGTCTGACTTAGTGTGTTTATGTGATATTATGGGAGACTCAGACAGTCGATAGTGTTTAATGTCCTCGTCAAAGACATGACAGATCAACTAATAATTTGAAAAATGCCTGAAGTAAGTGTGTTATTTTTTAAATGTTGCAAAATACAGTAAGAACACATTCGTCAGAACTTTTTATATCACCTCATACATGTCTGTTCCTAAAAATGCCCAGAGAGGACAAAAATAACACTATTAGAGAAGAGTATTTAAAGAAAATGTTAAGCTGAATTACCCAAAAACCCCTTCCTTTAACCCCCACAACAATACAACAACCTGCCTATTCTTATTTTAAAAAAGATTTAAAAGATTCAAGTTCGAGGTTTTATTGTCATTTAACTATATGTACAAGACAAACACCACAGTGTTTAAGAAATGTAATACAAATGTGAAATGTAAAATTCTTTGGAGGTTAGTGCAAAGATATCTGAGTCCAGCCTCTTCATTCTGTAAAGCCTTCTCTTGTCTGTGCAATCAGAACAGACACTTTCTCTGTTCGCTTGGTAACCATTGATACAGTGTTGCCGTCTTAACCAATAGCCAATGGGAACAGTCCCTAAGTGTGTGAGCTCATGATTGGACAAAACATGCTTGATATTCACAGATCATTCTCATTACAATGTGCTACATTAGTGATAAAAAAGTACAGTTTGTTCACAGACAGTGTGTCTTTGCAGGGCCACCATAGCTGTTCACATGCTCTAAAAAGGAAGACTGTAATGCCACCAAACATCTCCAGAAAAGACACCAGACTGAACATTTAATGTCATGTTGTAGACCGAGTGTGGCATTCAGAGATTTAAACAAACTAGATTTTAGAGCTCAATAAAAAGCTCAATAAAGTGCTACACCAAGCATTATGTTTCATCTTTACCTGTTCAAGTGCAAATATACAGAGTGTAAAAAAGAATGCTGCCATGTGCAAATGTACCTCAGTTCGAAAATGGTCTTAAATGTCCTAAAGTGGACAGGTGGAGGATAGCTTCGAGGCTGACGTGAAATCTGTTGGCGGTCGCCTTGAGTACAGTATGAAATGATGACAAAGATGAAAAGACTGCAAACAGATGGCAGTGTTTGAGAAGGACAGACAGACACAGGGAACAGTAATAATACAGTCAGGAGAATATGGAGAAATACCTGCCACAGAGGAGAAAAAAAAAAACGCTTGCATTGTTGTTTTCATTATGCAGCCGCTGTCATTCTCCGGGCTTTGAACGAGGGATGAACAAGAAAGAGGGATCGCAGAAAAGGAAGAAGAAGGAAAAAAAGCTGTGAAATTAATCTTTTGTGCCCAGCCTTCCTTACAGCGCGCAGACATGCTCAGACAAAAGCCGCAGACCTGGAGAAGCTGGCTGGCTGTGATTGATGAATAAAGTAAAGGTGTCAGAAGTGTATTATGTAAATTAGCCCAGGCAGGGACCATTTCGGAGCCTGAATGAAAGAGTATTTGAGAGCGTGTCACGGTGGGTGCGATCCGTCCCCGAGCGCCTCCGTCGTGCCATCTTTCATCTCTCAAGACAACCTCTGCGGTCACTGGGCTGAACCCGGAACACGCTGGACAAAGACGTCGCAGAGGAACGACACAATCCCTGAGAAATGATACGGCTTCATGACAAATCTGCAAACCCGGGAGAAAGAGGGGAAAATACTGCAGACTTTGTGTTTATGTTTTGTTTTGTGATGGATACACAATCATCCTAAATTTTAGTTGTAGTGGCTTTTCTTTTGTTCTTGTCAATAATTTTCTTATGTTAACCACTTCCTATGAATGGATAGACAGGAGAATGTTTCAGTGTGAAAAGATTGGGTTTGCGGCGCAGTCTCGAGGCACTACATGACAACATATAACAAAAACAATTAATCTTTGATGCATTACAAAACACTAAAATACATACATACAAATAAAAAAATACCATTGGGTCTAACCCTGCCAGCTGGACAGATAGCTTATTTCAAATGATTTAACGCCTTAATGGCTTGTGGTACAAAAGAAAATTTTGATCTGTTGTTTCAGTGTGTGGTTTTGTTTATTGATCATGTCTGTTTCCAGTTGTTAATTGTGTCCAGTCACATGATCCTGATGTGTGCATAATAACTGATCTGTGTGTGACTTCCTGCTAGATCAAGCTATTTAACATCAAACTATATATTTCTGAGCAAACAAACAGTTTTGGCTCTTTTTTGCCTATTTGATGCATCTGTCTGTTTTGAAGGGTTCTGTGGAGCCAGATTTCAATAAAAAAAGGGATAAGGTTTTATCTGTGATTGCTGCTCAAACTACTTTTCCCAGAATGCTTTACACATAGTTTCTCTGTCCTCTTTGGAATATCACAAGCTTTAGGACTTTATCTAGAAAAAATAAACAGTGCATATTGTCAACATACTTTATTTCTGAACATTCAATTTCATGTTTCTATTTAAATTATTAATAATCCTTCAGGAACTTCCGTTGTGCAGCATGTGCAGAGATAATACACTACCACATACAACAGGGCAGCCACATCAGAAAACATCATTATAAAGTCCATTCAAACTAATTATTATGCAATAAATACAATAAAGAGATTTGAAGAATAGTGGCAGGGAGTGTTGCTGTTCGTGAGTCTGACTGATGTAGGAACAAAGCTGGACAGTCCTACTTCGATTTCAGAGACCGTGACCTGTACCTGTTTCTTTTTTCAAATACTTAGCTTTTTAACATAACTGTTTAAACATAACGCCAAAGGGAACAGTTTTGCTTTTGTCTAATTTCATGTCCCGGTCTTTATGAGCTCCAGGTAAGGGCTTTGACCTGATGGTGGGCAGAACAAATGGACATATTTAGAGAAAAACACAAAGCTTTCTCTCGACCTGTTCTTATTTCTGAGACAGACTTAGTCATCAAACACATATCCAACTGTGTGCCTCAGAACTCTTGCTCGTGTCCATAAGATGACGGACAAACACAGACTCGCCGACACAACTGCTCGGTGTGGCTTCACTTTGGGACTCACTCAGACAGCCTTTTATAGCTCTCTTTACGACTCAAATAAGTGTAGTGTATTCCCAGTGGGAGGTGGAGTGGTGCTTTGTGGGAAATGCAACTGTAAACATTTAGCCTGAGTTCCACTGAAGATGGTCCATCAGGAGACTCTATTTTTACCTGCATTTTTAGTCTCATGTGCAACCCAGGATCCCATATATGTGTTAATATGGTGTTAAACATTATACATCCCAGAATCTGAATAATTTCTTCTAGATTTCTTATTCTTGCTGTATTTAGAACATACATAGAAGAGACAAGATTTTTAATCACGATATAACTATTAACAAAAAAGGCTTTTTAAATACAACCTTTCTCACAAAATGGAGTCCCTGTTTCCAAAGAGCACTGTTAAATAGACCTCACCACTTTTTTAATTTAAAGGTCAGATTTCTATTAAATGGCCCAGATATGTACTGTAGTAGTATTGTACCTGGACATGTTCAGACTGCTAAACGCCCTGCAGTCTCCCTCAGAGTCGGGTGAACGCCGGTGTTTGTCCCAATTATTCTGGCTTTGCCCCAGTCCATTACATATTCATTTGTCCAATTACATCACAGGGTCCCATTTAGGTAAGGGGCTGGTGTACACAACATGTTGACATTGACTCAATGGCGACACAACATCCTACTAGGAAAGTGTCCATTCCAGCACTGGTGTCCTGCTCAAAAACACTTTTTACTTTTTACCCAGATAATTATTACAACAGTAGCATTGAAATAATTTTGATCATTCTTTGTTTTTTATTTTTCATTTTTTAAGATGATTTTTTGTTGTTATGAGTTCCACCGAGCCGCCCCCACATTATCAGTTTTAAAGACAAAGTAAGCCTGGTTGGACTGTGTAACTGTGGGTTTCGGGGCACGCTACAATCTGCTGAGATGACATATTTCAACAGAACGTGTGGCATCACTACATCAGAATATTTACAGAATATTTATGAAAAGTTAAGAGTCCATTTGAGTTTTACTTCAGCATTTGTCTTCTTTTAGTCAATATAGAGGCTGAAAATTGATGCTTTAAATGAAAAGTAAGTGAATAAGTGGAGTCTTCTTTAAGTTTGGTACATTGGATGAAAGGAGACAGGATTCCAAAGTATATGGACCTTTTATATTTACTATAGTTCCTTTTCCTCAAACTTTCTAAGTAATGTTTGTTCGCTAAAATCTAAATCCGTCTTGTGTCATTTACCTACAATATTGAGGTCTGTAAGTACGAGAGGATGGCGAGAGCTGGAAACATAAATCGTGTGGACAGCCTTTTGTTTTCTCTACATCTGGATCGTCTCCATTTTGGCACCACCTCCGAACCTATAACGCACCTGACGTCACTTTTAATCGTCTGACAAAAACAATCTATCACGCTTTCTCCGGCGCACAAGCAACATAAAACAGGTTAGAGGGAAATTGATGGCATCCTCAGCCCTAATTCTTACCTTGAGTGGCGTCTTGTTGTGATTGAAACAGACAAAGACGTATAGGGTTACGTCTGAGCTGCCTTTGCGCTAATTGCCGGCGCTTGTCGCTTTGCCCGTGCATTGTCTCGGAGGCTAACAAGAGTGCTCTCTCTTTTCCCCATTGTGTGTTTGTATTTGGCTGCTGAGAAAGCCGTTTTTATCGCCAGTTATTAACAGGTTCATGAGTAAAGCCCCAGCCCTGGCTATTCGTCCGCGTTAGAAGAAGCCGCTGCAGATAATGAATAAAAGAACATCCGTGTAATTGAGCCTTATTAGGCCGCAGTCGAGAGAGAAAGCACTGCAAAAAATATAGGACAGAGAAGGATGAAAAGAGAGAAGGAGTTGCTTTGTCAAAACTCGTTCCGCTCCTGTGCCTGCGTTTATTAATTTCGTCACCGAGGCACAAGCGAAGTAATTTTCAGATCTCTTCCACTGAGCTGCTCACGTATTTACAGTGTAAGTATGAATGACAGGCCACAGTGAGAGTGCTGCAGCAAAGGTAAACATGAGCAAACACACCTGAGTGAGAGCCCTGGAAGACAAAGAGGAGAAGTTTGTGGCTCTTACCTATAGAAAGAAACTTCCTTTAGGGCTATTATTTATTAGAATGAATTAATGGGACGCAGTGGCTCAGTGGTAGAGCAGTCGTCCTTCAACCGGAAGGTAGACGGTTCGAATCCCGCTCTCCCCACAGTTCATACTGTTGTTGTGTCCTTTGGCAAGACACTTAACCCACCTTGCCTCCAGTGGTGTTCCAGCTGTAACACTGGTGAATGGAACCTTAATGTAAGTCGCTTTGGATAAAAGCATCAGCTAAATGAATAAATGTAAATGTAAATAATTTACAAAGGCTTGTGATGGGGCAGGTGTAACAGGCCACTGCCTGGGGCCTGAGTTGGGTTGGGCCCATAATAAAGCTGATTCATATTTGAATACACATTTCTAAAATGTGCTGCAGGTTTTTTAACCTGAATTGCCAGATGATCTGTTCCATAGAACCATCTTAGAGGTCTTCCACAGAAAGTGCAGGTTCTTTAGAAGAAAACCTGGAGATGATTGGATGAACCACATGTCTGTAAAAGCATTTGATCCAATCAGAGCGACACTATGTTGTTTACTCAAGTGATGGTAATACAGTTGTTTCCTTGTTAAATCTAAACACAAATTTGTGAAAACACAAATTATGCCAGAATCCATGTTTTTAACCCCTTTGGACATTATGTAACTAACTGTGTGTAGGCTAGATCTAACTGAAATTGTAGACCAATTGTTGATCTGACCATAGACCGTATATGTTTGATATTTACATATAACCAAAGATGCATTACAAATGTCTTTTGGCTTTTTCCCCTGCTTCCTCTGGGATTAGAACCACCAATCTCCTGCACTACTAACCTCTCCACCCGGAGGAGCTAAGCAAAAAATACATTACAAAATACATTTTCAACAGAAATGGTAAATGGGCTGCATTTATATAGCGGTTATTTGTACTCTTCTTGGTCTCCCAAAGTGCTTTACTTCATACTTCCATTCACACAGTCACACTGGTGGTGGTGGTGGTGGTGGGGAGGTACCCCGGGGCAAACTGGTGAAGAGATGCCCCACACATCCACCTGGTCCAACAAAACAGGCCAAAACAGAAATAAACAACAAAATGAATGTGAACATGGATCCAAAGTCATTGACCTGAGCCAAATGCATTGCTGAAAAGTTTGAAAGTTCAAAGGTTAAGTTAAGGATGTTGGTCAGTCGGAGAGAAATGTGAGTTGCCACTTTGAGTTTACAGGTGATTAAAAGGTCTAATTATTTTTGGGGATTATATAGTGGAAAACAGTGGAAGTCTAATGGTCCAGATGAAGACACTCCTCATTATATTCACAAACCTGGTTCTACGGTTTTCAGTTAGTTATGTTATGTCCAATGAAAGAAGGTTTTCCACAGCTTATGTCAGTGGCTCATGAGAAAATGATGATTTTTTTTTTATACTAAAAGGAGAAACGGTGTGGTTCTGACCCTGTCCTCAGCTGCGTCCACATCGTGTTTAAAATACGGCAATAAAGACAAAAACAATATTTAACCTCAGCCCACATTAGTGTTTATGAACATCACAAGTCATTTTATCTTATCAGAATTTCAATCAATCATTTTTTAAAATAAATTAAATTAAAAAAAAGAGCAGGCTCAAAAACCTAATGAACAACTCATTTCTTCTGGTCAGATGTACTGACAGGTCAAAGAAGGCATTCATCAGGAGTCTGTGGATTATACTGTAGATAAAACTCAGTTGACAAAATATTATCCAGGTTTGGTTTAAAGACTTATCTTTTTTTTTTGTTCACAACTCATTTTTTTAGCAAAATTAACAATTCAGATAAATATGCTGTTATATTCTTTAGAGTGTTTTTACATTGGCAGGAGGGCAGGACATAAGCTGAAGCTGTAAAGAAAAGAAACAGATGCAGTACTGGCTCGACACAGGTACTTTGTATTCACTGTGGCTGATATTTTTACTGTGTACTGTTTGAGCTTGTAGTATGAGACACTCAGTTGAAATAGTTTCTGTTCTCCGAATAAATTAACAAGGTGTCCACAAATAAAGGGAAGAGAGGCAGGGAGCGTTGTGACAGAAACAAGCAGAGAAGAGAAAAATCTGCATGTGTGCATGTGCCAGGGTGTATTTTGGGACAAATAAAGAGGCATGTGGCTTTGAAAAATAGCCAGGTGTGGGAATATGACTAGCTCAGCCGTTTGGAAGATCCCAAAGAGAGAGAAGAAAGACTACAATGCTGTCCCGCATCCAGAAACAGAAATAGACAGAGAATAAACGGCAAAAGGTTGTAAAGATGGCCGCTGTGACCGTCAAAGAAGTTGCATGGATGATGTTATTCCATGTGTAGTGTAGTCTTTTTAAGAGATATTCAACAATAACTTTGATTAATAGATAAAAGTAAAATGACAGCTTTCAGTTAAAATGTTAAGACAAATATGAAATGCAATAAAAATGATATCGATATCAAGGATAATATATTGTTTTTAACATATTTTCCAGTTTTTGCCTGTGTTTAGTGTTATCACTCATTCCTCTTTGTTGCCTTTATTTAACAGTAGATAGACAGGAAACACGGTGAGAGAAAGGGGAGTGACATTAGGCAAATAGACCAAGCTGGAATTGAACCCAGGTCTCTCAAGAACGTGGTATGCGCTCTACAAAGTGAACCACTGAGGCGCCCTAGAAACATCGTTCTGTTGTGGTGCATAAAGGACACAAGTTAAACACTTTTAAAGCCACACTTTGTAACTTTTGTCCAGTAAAGGGCACAGATCCTTCTCAGTGTCAACAGCACATCTTTATTTACAAATGGAGACTATCCAAGCGGCAAGTTTCTAAGAAAGAACTTGTCTCTGAAACAGTAAGTTGTTTATTGTAATCACTACAAACAGGACCCTGTATGGTCCAGTTTATCGGCCTGGTTTCTTTATTATATGCACCGTGTGGTAGAGTTCTTCACTACTGTAATCTCTGGAGATAAGTCCTCGTCCCGGGACAGGAGGTTTCTGTCCAGCTGAGGGCGCTGTGTCAGTGAGATAGACATGATTCCATCAACATGAGAGAGAGAATAAAAAATAAAAAGGCTTAAACCATGACTAAACCAGAACTAACCAAGAACTAAACTAGGATTAACCCAATTTAAAAAACAAAAAATAAATATCATAAATATCTAAAAGTGGGACCAAGCCATGTCTTTAAACTTCTTCTTTAACAGTAGTAAAGGAGTTCTAAACAAGGACAAACCAGTGTACCAGGATAAACCAATGTCAATCAATTTAGTTCTGAAGCTCAAAAGGACATTGAACTTTGAACATTGACTTTCTTGTTTTTCAGTTTATAACTCTTTGATGAATCTTAAGAAATATAAAAATGTAATGTGTGTGACAACATGGCCTGGTCTCCCCTAACGTAGAACAAACCTTAAGTCTTAAACCAAAACGGCACGAGGAAGCACGAGGACTGAAGCAAGCCTTTAGAAGCTCTCTAAATGCACCTCCTGCACTTTCAGTTGAATACCTTCTTCTCTAAACTGCACAAATCTCCACCATCTTTAATCAAAAATTCTGATTCCTGGGCCCATTTTCAGTCTTTCTTTCCAGCCTCATTCCCCCCTCCTCCCCCCTCTGCCTCTCATCTCTTCCTCCCTCCACTTCTCTCTAATTCTCTTTCTCATTTGCCTCCCTGTTTCTTCTCGGCCCGTGCGAGAACTGTCATCATACGTTACGGCGTATCGGCTCTCGGCATGCATATGAGGCGCGCTCTTTCCCCGCGTTGCTTTCATGTCGCCCAGGCAGTCATACATTACGTCTGTGAGAGACAATACCTCCTCCAGATAATGCCATAAATGAGGGAATTTACATACATATGCTCGGCGAACGCTGCCTCTCATATCTGCCGCTCTCGAAGCCCGGGTGTGTGCGTGAAGAGTCTCTCCATTGGGACCATCATTAAACTGGATCTAGACTAATGACACGAAAAACCATTCACACTGAGAGAACTTCTGTGAGGCCCACACACACTGCAGCAGCTTATTACATTGTGGCTTTCATTAGAGGGAAACTGGAATTAGAAAAGGAAAAAGTGGAAAATGCAGTGATGAAATTATGAAGAACGGTAAACAAGAGGGAATGTGTATGAGTTTAGTGACGTAAACATGAAAAGTGAAGCAGAAACGTGAGGGAAAGAGGTGGAGATAATGGCTTTCAGGTCTTATCAGTAGTTAGAGGTGTGACTAATGATTTTACTGTGACAATATTTGATTTTTTTATCTTAAAAGATAATATCCGAGGTCAAACTAATGAATATTTGGCTAAACTTTGCTTTGTGACTCTGTTGTCTTACGCTACATTAGCTTATGTAAAGATTATGTCTGTGTTTCTTTTCATGAGTGTTTATCATCTCCAGGATCCTTCCTCCTCAAACTAATGAATATTTGGCTAAACTTTGCTTTGTGACTCTGTTGTCTTACGCTACATTAGCTTATGTAAAGATTATGTCTGTGTTTCTTTTCATGAGTGTTTATCATCTCCAGGATCCTTCCTCCATCAGAGTCGGAGCCAAGAGGAAACTCCACAAAAGTCTATTTTTTCAAGTGACCGAGCTGCATCGTCAAAAGCCGTGCCTCAGTTTTAAAACAATTTCTTTCTCAAAATAAATCAGTCTTATTTGTAAGTAACTTATTTTTGAGGTGCACTTTTGTCTCAAAGTAAGAAACTGTGGGTTCTCTCTGAGTCCGGCTTCTTCACCCATCCACAGACATGGATATTGGTGAATGGGTGGATCTGAATTGTCCCTACCGAATGAATGAAAGTCAATGGTTGTCTGTCAGTGTCTAAATGTTAGCCCTGAGACTAATTGTACCATGTTCTGCAGTTTGTTGTGCCCAAAGCTGCTGGGATAGGCTCAGCTCCTCTGCATGAACAATCTTCAAAATGATTTAGCCGGAGAAGATGAATGAATGGTTATGATTGGTTGGTCAAGCATGTTGATAGTCAGGGTCAAAGAGACTTAACTTTAATGAGAATGTGAATGAGGTCTGAAAAGAGATTTGTGATCTCAATGGGATTATCTCACAAAAAGACCAAAATGATGGTGAAACAGATTAAAAAGTTGGGTAGTAATTTCTTTGGCATTTTAAATTGAATGTCAGCTGCTAACTCATCTTTGGTTACTCTACTTTAAAGTGAACTGAGTTTCAACAGTAGAGCAAATACAGTCTATAGAAGTTTTTATTTACAAAGCAATTTTAGGCAAATTCTTTTTGTACTGATGTTCTGCAGTTTGTTGTGCCCAAAGTTTGGACTGAACAAAAGATTCAGCTTTCAATCTGCATGGAAGCCAATCTCAAAATGATTACAGATTTACTGAGCAATACTGTTGAACTGAACAGTTTTAAGTCTTTGGTAAAGTTATTTGAATCCAGATTGTGTTTGTGTAAGTGCTTTATGTGATGCTTATTGTGTCTGTTACACACACTCTGTGCTGTGTCTTGGCCAGGTCAAAAAGAGATGTTATCTCACAGAGTAGTGTGTGTGTCATTAAATAAGGGCAATAGGGTCGATAGTACACACACACTCTTGTGTAGTGTGTAAGGGCAATAGGGTCGATAGTACACACACACACTCTTGTGTAGTGTGCAAGGGCAATAGGGTCGATAGTATACACACACACACTCTTGTGTAGTGTGCAAGGGCAATAGGGTCGATAGAACACACACACACACTCTTGTGTAGTGTGTAAGGGCAATAGGGTCGATAGTACACACACACTCTTGTGTAGTGTGTAAGGGCAATAGGGTCGATAGTACACACACACACACACACTTGTGTAGTGTGTAAGGGCAATAGGGTCGATAGAACACACACACACTCTTGTGTAGTGTGCAAGGGCAATAGGGTCGATAGAACACACACACACACTCTTGTGTAGTGTGCAAGGGCAATAGAGTCGATAGTATACACACACACTCTTGTGTAGTGTGCAAGGGCAATAGGATCGATAGTACACACACACACTCTTGTGTAGTGTGTAAGGGCAATAGGATCGATAGTACACACACACACTCTTGTGTAGTGTGTAAGGGCAATAGGGTCGATAGTACACACACACACACTCTTGTGTAGTGTGTAAGGGCAATAGGGTCGATAGTACACACACACACTCTTGTGTAGTGTGTAAGGGCAATAAATCGATAGTATACACACACACTCTTGTGTAGTGTGTAAGGGCAATAGGGTCGATAGTATACACACACACACTCTTGTGTAGTGTGTAAGGGCAATAGGGTCGATAGTACACACACACACACACTTTTGTGTAGTGTGTAAGGGCAATAGGGTCGATAGTACACACACTCTTGTGTAAGGGCAATAGGGTCGATAGTACACACACTCTTGTGTAGTGTGTAAGGGCAATAGGGTCGATAGTATACACACACACTCTTGTACTGTGTAGTGTATAATGAGCTGTGGATATTCTATGTGAAAAGTTCAGGTTTGATTACCTAAAGAAGAACAAATTCCCAGTCCCAGTCTGTTTTTGGGGTGTGTGATGATGGCTTAAACACTGTACCTGATTTATTTTCCTTTTTGGGAAAATGGTTTAAACCCCAAATAGTTTATTGTAAAAACAATCATTTGTGAAAAAAACTAGATTTATGATGCCATCTACTGTTTATTACTGAGGATTTTAATAGATGAGAACCTCTATCAGGAACATGAAACTTTGTCCAATCAATGCTCGCACAAATCACATGCTTGAGAAAGAAGCACTACCATTGGTCGACGCCTGCTTCTCATATGACGTTCTAGGAAGTTAAAAAGCTGCCGATTAAACAGAAAAAGTGCTATATATGTATTTTAAATCAGTAAAACTGCATCAACAGAGAAAAGGGAGGCAAAGAAACATGGATAAATACTGTCAATTCAATCACGTAATGTTAAACAAGGAGGAGATAATTACCGTTGACACAGTTTTTTCAAAAGCCTTAGTTTTTGTTCGAGTATTCAGTAAAAAAGAGGCTGAAGTTGAGTTGAGTTACACACATTCTCAATCTTTTCCCTGCAGCAGCCGCTGCTTTCTGAAACTCTTGCGAGTCCAACCCCAGCTGGACTTGTCTTTAAACAAACCCCTGCTTTACATTACAGCACAGGTTTACAACACAAGCACAATTAGTCCCTGAGCTAATTCTCCCGTTCTGCCCGGTTACCGTTCGGCGCTGGTCTGGGACGACTGAGTGTTTTCTGTTAAAACAAACATCTGTTCAGTGTTTTCTCCTGGTGCCAGCCTCAGTTTGGGAAATGTTCAAAGTACAGCGCTGTGTAACCTTTGAGCAAAATTAACAGGAATAAAAAAATACTACACAATAAAGACTGGAATCTTCAAAAAGCTGAAGTTTAAAGATGTACAGATTTGCAGTATTTGTCCAGTGTGAATGCCTGATTGTACCAGAAATGGAACTACAGATGACTTTTACTGCTTTAAGGTCACATGACCCACTGTTTATAATTACAGATATGTTTTGTCAATGGTGAAGCATAAATGGGACACAAGGTTGAGTGAGATGATTGTTTGACAAAATCCTCATCAATATTTTGAAAAGAAGCAGAAAAGAAGCTCCTAAGAAAATGACGATCTGGTGCAACAGGATGGATTCTACTTTGATTTGAACATCTTCTACTCGCCAGAATGGAGCCACAAAGAGAAATCAAGACCAATGGCATCATTTTTTCCAATTTTAAAATGTAGTTATGTTTTGGTCCTATTTCATGTTTTTAAGAATTTTCATTTTGTCCATTTCAGTGATCTAGACCTTTTAAGCACCAATGTCTTTAAAAGTTCTGGACCATTATTGCAAACTTGTTTCTCTCAAATCTAATGTCACACAATCAAACCTCAGTGAGTGAAGCAGACTCTTTATTGTTTACTCTTTAATTAATCGGGCCGCTTCATTCTAAACATGTCAGAGTAAATACATTTTTCATGTGCGTCGCTATCGGCCCGCCGCTCCGTTATTAATGCTGCGGAGAATTCAGCCACTGTTTGCAAATAATATCCTCAAATTGAATCATTGTTGCATGAATATATGCAAAATATTCATTTCAGCCGGCGCGAGGGTTGAGTGCTTTTAAATTGGAGAGATCATTCATGGCTTCACCTTTTCAGGCGAGATAAAGTCGTGGGGAGTAACGGTACAATGTCAGCGACGCCGGAAAGGGGAGGGGGGTGGAAAAAGAGAGGGATGAGAGAAAGGAAAGTGTGATGACAAGCAACGAGTCACTTAAAAACAGCAAAAGAGAAAAAGAAAGAACATGGTTTAAACACAGCAGGGAGGAGTGTGTTTGCTCTGGTACATTGTCAGTGGAGCTGTTAAAGCCTCTGTTTGGTCTGTAAAATAAAAGAGTTTTTAGTATATTCTTGGTTTTGTAGACTTTATTAAATATGTCCGGCAGGAATACATTTAATAATGTATAATTCAATTTTGAACAATGTCAAAAGTTGTTTCTCCTAATAATGCTCTTACACTTATTTCAAAATTCTAAGAACCGCTCAAATAATGTCCAACATGTCTATTTTAAACATGTTTATCGGATCCAAGACAGACCCATGAGGCATCCCTTACAACCCCCATTATAACCTATAACCTTTAGAACCAGACTGACTGACCTTCGTCCACCCGAGATCAACAGCATTGACCAATTCTAGTTTAATTTAAAGAAGTGAAACTACTATCGTGGTGTCATTGCTTGTTGTTTGTTTCACTGATGGGTTTAGTCAGCACGCAGGCCTTAAACAAAACTAGACCAAAGACTTCAAATGTGAAAGTAGAAGAAGAAAGAGGAAGCTAAAGACCACTTTGTTGGACTGAGGCTAAACAAAGGTGTACACACATTGTTTAAACAGACTATCCTTTCAGCCCCTCGTCAATACTTTCTTGGACAAGACAAACAACAACTGTCCTTTGACCCAAAATCAAAACTCCAGATCTAGTGGAGACGTGTAACAGGCAAAAGCAGACCTCCATGTTCACACTAATGTCTTTTATTTTTATATTCTGTTTTGTGCAGCATGAGCCTAAAGCCTGTTAGATACTGTTAATCCAAAACGCATCAAGTAACATCCTGATCTTTTGGGAAAGAAACAAAGAGGGCATGGCTACATTGGTTCATTCATATGGTTTTACATCAGTGGCTGACATTTATGGTTTATAAATGTGAGCAAACCAATGAAATCATTTAAATGTCCACTTCTTACCATCATTTCTTGTAAGTGTATGATGTCCTGGCAGTGGGGTTATGGCATGAGGAAGCTGATTGGATGGGATATTTTGGAGGCAGCTCCTTTATGTCTAAAAGAGGGCTGTCCTAACCCTGATAAAAGTCAGATGGGTTTAAACGTCTAATTAAATGAAGATCGAGACAGAGTTTGGGAGTTTTTTGAGCCTCTTTCCTGACACCATTTCAGACTTTATGGTTAATTAGTAGGTTAAAAAATTCCTTAAATTTTCAAATTTAGACCATATTGTATCATCTTCTCATTACATTATTAAATTTAGTCTTGTTGTATGCACACATTTAAAATCCGAGTTAATTTAAAAGCTGCAGAGTGACAGCTTCACGAGGAAAACCCAGCGAACCACAGCTTCCATTTTTCAACCAGTGAACCATCAGATAACCCTGTGTTCAATTTACATGTTAAGAGCTGATTCCAACACTGGCCACTCTCTTTCTTCCTCTTTTACCATTTCAAAAGTGGTTTTGTTTAGCTGGAAAAGCTAATAACCCAAAGCAAACATTACATTATTTTGCATTTTAAACCATTTTTCTTCCACATTAACCCAATCTAATTCCTCACAAATGAACCCTAAAAACCTAGACCATGTTTTATTTTAAGGTAAGAGAAGGTGGGATAAGGGTTGTTTGGGGGGGGGTATTTGTCACATGACCTGGGTTGGTGTGTGGGATAGGCTGTCGCTAGGAGACAGAAGCAGGGAACGGACCAGTGGCAATGATGTATTAACTGGCGAAGGTGGCTGACAGTAATCTTTGTCACTAGATGCAGTGGCTGTCCAAGTGCTGTCATTTTATGCATCTCATGCAAAACAGATGTACGCGGATACTACCGGCTCAGCTCAGGGGGGGCTGAGGGGGGGCAGGGAGGCGCAGGGACCAGATAGAAGGGGCGGGTTAAAAAAATCATTATACAGCTCGGGGTTGGGAAGGCTGTCACAAAGCATTTCATTATTTTTCATCCTGAATCCAGACCAAGAGTGGGTTGTGCATATTGTAATTTTTCCCTCTAAATAATTTGGGGGAAGTTTTCCAAAGAAAGGCTGCAAAGTTTTTTTTTTTTTCTTAGTCTCTGCTCATTACCCAGAGTTCAGGGCAGAGGTGCTCCATCACCGGCGCTGAAGGAAACGCTTACAGCACAAGAACACGCCCTGCCACCTCCTCCTCGTTTTACTGTCCTCTGCTCCGACTCACAGGCTTCCTCTGAAACTATTGTCCTCGCTCTGAGCTCCCGTCGGCTTTATTTAGAGTCCATGTGTGGAAAACCCGACATTGTACAAAAGAAAGAACTTTTTAGATTCACTGTAGAACAAACAAACATATTTATTTTTAGGTAAAGGACAGTATGTTTTAAAAGTGTAAAAGATTCACTTTCTTAGTGAAGTTAAGTGGGTCTGAACCTTTCCCTTTAAACACAATCCAAGGATTTCAAGCATCATTTCCGGATGAAACCATACTGAAGATTTACGAAACATAACTCACCATTTGTGCTACTAACGTCAAAGATGAGTCTAGTTTGTGCTCAGTCCAGCCTCTACTGCCTCTTGCCTCATTACTGTCTTTAGTCTTTCTTCCGTTTATCTTCATCTCTGCTCCGGTCTCTGAGGAGCAGCGGCGATGGCAGACTAAGTGTTATTCATGGTGTGGACAGAGGGTGGGTTTTATCACAGGTAGATAAAAAGATATGGTCCTTCTGCTGCTGTCTACATGCACTCTGTACAGCGCCGTTAATGTTTCTCTGCAGCAAATGTAGAGCAATTAAGACACTGCGGCACTAGGAGAGCTCTTAAAACAGAGTAAACGAGTAAAGGCTTTCATGTAGAGTCATAAGAGACAAAAGACACGCTTATTTTCAAATCAAGCAAAAATGTGTTATGAGATGAGAACCAGATCTATAAGAAAAACGCTGAATTCACCACTAAGAGAAATTGTGAGTGCTTTAAAGACAGGTTCCAAACTCGATCTTAAGACTTTCTTGTCTAAACTTAAGATAGTGTAAAGTATTGTGTAACTTTTCACTTTTATAAGTGCTAGGTGTAAAATGTATTACCATTACTGAAAGTTCCTTGAATCTCTGTGGGCTACTTAGTGCATAGGCCACTTGGTAATATTTTCTTCAGTTCTCTTTGATTGGCACAGCACAGTGTCGTAGCAAAAATAATATGGCGTTGGGTCAATTATTAAAACCACATGTAAGGTGTACTTTGAAAACAAAATGATACAGAAAGCTACTTGTGCAAAAATTACGTCTAGAAAACAAATGTATGTCAAGAGTCTGACTCTGGTCAAGAACATTCAGCGTCAGTGGTGCATTGTGGGCCAGGTTTATGGTTTCGGAAAAGAGGACAACTTGAACCCAGTGCAGAGTTTTTATTTTTATTTATTTGACATATATCTATTTGCAGAATTATTGTTTAGAGCTGTGGAAGAATATAACTACAGCTACCATGTGTTTTTTTTGGCCATTCTACAATTGTACTTTGTTTCCAACACTGAGATATTTGTCAAAGGTTGAAGGTATCTTTGGTTATAAACTGAGAGATCTGATCCTGTAATTTTGAGACAAACACCACCAATTTCTGCCACAAGCCTTTAATCTTTGGTCAGTGACAGCAGCGTCTCAGAGGCTTGAGACTCAAGTCTTTTAGCCACAGTTTTTATTTTATTACATTACATGAAATGTAGCCTATATTGATTCACTGATAACTAAAGGTTCAGTAACTATTTGTATAATACATGTCTGAACACAGCTAAGGAGAGTTGAGGCAACACAAAATGAACGTGCATCACCATCAAACCGACTTTAATTGTTTACATATCTGTTTTTAACTTTTTTTTTAAACTTCCTAAAAATCTTTAGAGTTGAGTCAGAGCTCCTTAGATCCTTAATCTACAAAGTTCTGAATGTATTTCTGTGCAAGTCTGTTTCTTCATTGTGTGTTGTCAATGTCTGATTTGCTTCTCAGGCAGAAATGCTCTTGGTGACATACTATTACAATAAGTCAAGTTTGATTCTCTTCTTCATAAAAGGCCTGTGTTTCTATAAAACACTAACTTCAAAGACACCAACTGTGACGATGACAGCATAAAAAGCTTCTCCACATTCACTGAAGTGGCCTGACTTGACCTCTCTATTGGACATCGTCAAGTCCTGGTTCTTTAGATGTCTGTGAAGGTTCTCAGTCATCCAGGTCATCCTGAAGAAAAGATCAATGTATAAAAGGCATCTGTTTTCCAAGAGACTCGATTCTAAATTCAACGATAATAAATAAACGATAATGTCTTCACCCTGAAAACTAAGTCCAGATGTCTTTGCTTTTATCTTTTCTTTTGGTTCTTCAGAGTTGATTTGAGAAATGACAGTGAAGCTCACCTTTAGCCTGTCCCCACCACACTTCTGCTGAACAGGCCCAAAACTCAACTCTTGAGTAGAGTTAGCCGCTCAGTCGAGTGAGAAAAACTCTGAGGAAGGCAGTAAAAAGTGTGAGCCGCAAAGCCTTGAAGGAGAGGCAGGAAAGGGTCAAATAAAGCGGTATAGAGCGAGGAAAAGACGTGTAAGTGGGCTCTGTGGAGGCCCCCGGTCGCTGTCTGTGATTTCCATTCATTGTTAAGATGGATGAGATCCCAGCCGGACCGAGAGCAGACCGCCGCATTTCTCCTTCTCCTTCTTCTATTCACTTTTTTTTGGAATAAGGGGGGAATTATTCAAAACAGAGCTTATTTTTGGTGGCCATTATGCATGCACACCTGATCAGCATGTCAGCCCAGCCTCCCCGCGTCGCATGATGGAACGGCCCAATTTACCTCTTTCACCTGCCTCGCATAAAGCCACAGCGAGCGAACGGAGGAAGAAGTGTAGCACACAGAGGCGAGAGGAAGAGAGCGCGCTGACAAATACACAAAACGCACACACGGAGGCTGTTTATTGTGGACTGAATGTGGAAGTGGAGGATGGAGTCTGGAGCGCTGTCGAGAAGCTCCCACACACAGGCTCCAAGTGTGTCAGCGGACTCCAAACTGAATTCATTACAAGTCTCTCTGCTCCGAGTCTAAGAGCTGAGTTTCACTGCTAACCAGTGTTTAACTGAGGAACCAGAGGGACAAAACAAATCCATATCAACCTGTTGTTTTACCTAATGACTATGGTAATTACGTGCATTTATTAAGTAGAGTTGTTAAGAGCCAAACACGCGCCAATAACAGCAACTTAAGATTCCACTTCCAGGTCACGCAAAATAAAAAAAATCTATGTTGAATTCGACCTTAATCCATATACAATATATATTATTTTGATTTAAAGATGGGTTCAAAAATAATTGTATATGATAAGCCTACAAATATCATTCATAAACATTAATACATCCTAAGAATTTGTTGCATCAATAGCTCGACAAAAAGCACCAGATGTTTTAGTGTGGTACGAGAAAACCATTTCCTGTGACCTTAAAGTGCCCTCACCTTCATCTGGGTTTGCTTCTAAGAAACAAGACAAGACAAGACATTTATTTTTGTATAGCCCAATATCACAACAACAGTCACCTCAAAGGGCTTAACAGACTGCACTAGACAACATCCCCTGTCCTTAGACCCTCCATCAGGGTCAGAGGAAAAACTCCAAAAAAAACCCAGCCGGGAAAAAAGAGAAACCTCAGGGAGAACCACAGAAGGAGGGATCCACTCCCAGGACGGACAGGCCGTGCAGGAATGTGTCCAGGACAGTTGAATAATACAAAGAAATACACAAACATATTCACAAATAAAAACATTTATATTGGCAGTGTCCAGTGTCCACTCTGAGTGTGCAATAGTGGATGGGGCCCCAGCCAACATCAAGGTAGATGACAGATGGGTGGGGGCCCTCAAACTGGAGCACAGGCGCGGGGGGGGCACACATCACCCAGCAGGTCAGAGGTTTGCGTCCACCCTAGGAGGAGGGAGGAAAGAAAAAAAACTGTAATAGGTAGATGTGATAATAATATGAGCGGTTTAGTGTGTATCTACAGCTACAACCAGTGTAAACGTGTACCTACAGCTACAACCAGTGTAAACGTGTACCTACAGCTACAACCAGTGTAAACGTGTACCTACAGCTACAACCAGTGTAAATGTGTATCTACAGCTACAACCAGTGTAAACGTGTATCTACAGCTACAACCAGTGTAAACGTGTACCTACAGCTACAACCAGTGTAAACGTGTACCTACAGCTACAACCAGTGTAAATGTGTACCTACAGCTACAACCAGTGTAGCGTGTACCTACAGCTACAGCCAGTGTAAACGTGTACCTACAGCTACAACCAGTGTAAACGCGTGTACCTACAGCTACAGCCAGTGTAGCGTGTATCCTACAGCTACAACCAGTGTAAATGTATACCTATGATCAATCAGTCTCCATACGTTTGGTGAAATAAGTATGTTTTGAGTTTGCTTTTGAAAACTTCAACAGAGTCAGCTCGCCGCACTTCGCCGGGAGCCCATTCCATAAAAATGGGGCTCTATAAGAAAAGGCTCTGTATCCAGCAGACTTCTTCTTTACTCGAGGAAGTTGAAGGAGGCCAGCGTCCTGAGAGCGAAGGGTACGAGCTGGAGTATACCGGGTGATGAGGTCAGATAGGTCAGAGGTTGCGCGTCCACAAAAGATTTTATATGTTAACAGGAGAACTTTGAACGACATGTTAATGAGTGAATACATAAAACACATCTATTTGGTACATTTATTTAAATAGTGTACTTTTATGTCAGATTTATTTTTCCTCTTTGGTGTCCTGTAATGTTTATTCTTTTTTTCATAAAATATTACGTTAAATAATGTCACCCTTCAATCAGAGAAATGCCATGTTAGTTACATTAGTACGGCTTTGTCTTCAAACCTAAACCTCAGCCATAACTGTCAGTGCTGCCACACTGGGTCCGAACATGCAAAGGGTCAGAAAAAAAAAGACATTGCTTTGAATGGGTTTAATTTCCTTGAGTTTGTGACCTCAGAAAGACTCCAGCTGGTGCACCAGACCCTCTGTAGATCTGGAGGCACATCCTGGTCATGGGAATTATGGAGAATTAGCCTGTAGGGGTCATCTTTGGTGTCGGATACCAGACTAACCACAGAAACCCAACAGGACACAGGGAGAAAAAGTAAAGTCCTCACAGAAAAGTCTAAAGTCGAACAGGGATTAAACTTTTAAAATGATAGACTTTGCTGAACAAACATTAAGGATGTTGCTGGAAATCTTAACTTCTTCATAATTTAAAGGTTTCTACAAAAATGATAGTCAACTAATACAAAAACACTCAAAGAATAAATGAATAATAGAGTAAAATAAAGCTTTGTATTTTTTGTTTTATGTCCACTGTGTTCTGACACCATTTACAGAATAACCAGTGAAGTTTATTTTACGAAACCACACAAAAGAAAAATGTGAAGGGTCATAATGATTTTCAAACTGAATATAAAATTTAAGATGTGTCCTTTAGCAACATTTATTGTCTGAAAAATAGTTTGAAAAACAAAAGTAAAATGTAAAAAGTTTGCTCAAAGTTTGTCTGCAAGTCATTTCTTTTGTGGAACTTAAAAAATAACAGATGAATGTCAGCCGTTCTCGTGTTATTCAGTGTTGAGTGATTAATACAATAATAAAATGTCAGCGCTAAAACGTTCTTAAAGCGACGGCGTCAGATTGAAATTGCAGACGTGTCACCTGACAAATCTGACACCGACAGGGAAATGGGTTTGTTCAGTTTCTATTTTTTATTTTTTTTGTGAGATGTCTGTAATGAGCAGGTAAATAAAACCCGTTCATTAAAGCAGTAGAAAAAAACAGTCTTTGTGGAAGACGGATTTGATTTTAATAACAGCACACATTTACATTTGAACCATTCTTAAAACATAAAATCTGAATAATTTCTAAAATATTCCCCATTGTTTCCTGGAGTGGTCTTTGGAAATAGGTTTGATCTTCAGGTAAAAGTCTAAAAAGTACCAAAGCAACAGTTAGATTTCTCTAAACTTTTAAAATGTTTACCCTGGCTTCCTGTTACACATCGAGGTATATATTTAAGACATACATGAAGTCCAACAAGATTGTACTGCCGACAGGACAAACGTCAGATTTTATCTATAATGGACGGGTCTATTATTATAGATGTCATATTATTTCATTACTTTGCAAATATAGTTAGTTAAATTATCTTTTCTTATCTTATGGTGTAATTGAACTAATGCTGTCCACTAAAACCTCATTTTTCAATTGTGTTGTGTTGTCTCCCTCTCACCTTCAGGAAAAGGCCAGATCTGGTGTTGAAGTCTGGTAATTGGTGGCGCTGTGAGGTGTAAACAGGGTGATGCTGCTGGTGTTAGAGCTGAAGAAGAGGAGGAGGAGGATGAAGAGCGGTGACCACATTAAACACACACATACAGAACAGAAGATGACAGAAGATGGAGACGTGTTTGATTGACCTCGATAACTCGTGAATGCTTTGACACAGACTTAAGAGATGAACTGTTACAGAAGCACACACGGACGGTTAGCATGACTTTAGGGGCTGAACCTACGAGTTTCATAATTATTCTGAATACTGTTGGTGTCTAATATTACAATGTAGACTTGGCAGATGTCCTGTAAGGAAACATGTCTCCCTGAACCAACTCAGACTTAAAATTTACTCAGATCAGAGTTTTCTGTTTCGGAAACCGGTTTAGAGTTAGTTTAGTCAACTCTGGAACTTAGCATTAGACTTAGCATTTTTTGGCAAGTTTTCCATAAATACAGTGGCTTCATATTCTTTTTCTTAATTCCTTTTCAGTATTTAGGCCTTAAAAGTAAAGGGATGTTGTTAAGGTCTGGAAAAAAGGCACCTATTTAAATAAAATATGAACACCTTTACTTGTTGCTAAGTTTACATGATGACAGAAACATTACAGCACAACACAGGGGCTCATATTGTAATATTCTGTCAGCTGAGCTACACAAGTACCTTGGACAAAACCAGAAAGAACTAGGACCCAGGAATGTTAAATGGTCTGGCTAAGTCTAGGCCAGAGTAGGACAGGTTTGGTTAGAATCCAGACAAAACGTATAAACATAATGAACATAATGTCTGTGATTATTGTTTAAATGTACCCAGTGGTGCATTTGACCAGAACCTAATATGTCGGGAAACATTGTGAAACTCGAAACCGTACAATCAGGATGCTTGAGGTCGTGCCCGGGTCAGGTACAGTATCTTCTCAACAGACTAACTTCTGCCTCCTGCGAACCCTCTCCTCCTTTAGTTTCCATTTAAAGTGAGTGTGTGAGAGATGTTTTCTCACCCAGAGCATGGATCCCTGCATTAGTGCCACAGCAGATTAGGCTGTGCGTGTCTGGAGCCCCCAGCCCGGACCACACTCACATTAGAGCTGAGTCTGACGAAGTGTGACAGGCAGCAGGAGTCGGGACTGTCCCCTCCAACGCTGCTCTGCTTCTCCATCTGCTCCAATACGTCTCTGTCTACCACAAGAGTTTGTAGTGATTACTTTGATTGACCTTCCTCATTTGACTTTAAACAGAAGGACATTTATAATCATTAAGTATTAAAACTTTGAGGAAAAGTCCTCAGCTCTTTATGACCATGGCATGGATAAAACCGAGGCTCATAAAAACCTGAGGATTCTACTTTGGCTTCCCACATTGGCCCCAAAGAACATCACACAACAAGAGCCATCAGCAGTGAAGGAGAAAGACTGGCATATGCTTTTGAAAGAGTGGCTATGTTTTTTACAAAAACGCTTTGGTTCTCTTTTGTTTCAAACTATTTCACTGAGAACCAGACTTGTTTTGTTCTGGGATCTAGCTTCCAAACCTTGACTGCAGATTGTCAGGTGGACGTTGTTTGGTGCAACCCCTCAGGGATTGGATTAGAAAAAAAGACACTAAAATAAACATTAGCCTATCCAGTTATATATATTTTTTTTAATTCTTAACAAATAATTAGTCTGGTCTCTCTCTGTTTGTGTTTGATTTCCAGGAGGCGGGACAAATGGACATACAACCAATCAGAATTCAGAAGGCAGTACTAACATCCGCAGGGACCAATAAAAATGGAACAAAACAAATCAGGTGTTGAACCCTCGTCACACTCTGCTGTTTTTGTGCCGTGTATTAATGAGTGACCATTAGACATATACTGTAGGTCTCTTTATTTTCTGCAACTGCTTCATTCAGCATTGTTTTTATGTTTTACATTTTTGTGTCCAAACATGTCTGAACATGTCTATCAATACGTATAGCATCCTACCGACTGCTGCTTCACCAGAAATCTGGATATCTTTTAGCATAAACACTATGACCTTTGGGTTTAAGATTTTACACATTTAAAAAAAAAAAAAACGCTTATCTTAAAACTATAAACATGAATTCATGGTCACAAATCCTAAACTCCTGTCCGTACAAAGTGCCTGACCTCCTTCTCCTTTTAGTATCCTTTTATCTTCTCCTGTTTCCCCTCTTTTCCTTTGCTGCATATTAAATTCCTCTCCCAAATTGTGCTCTTTCTCTAATTCCCTTCTCTGATTCTCGCTCTGCCTCCGCTCTGTTCGGAGTATTTCAGGCCAGTGCCTCTGATCTCTCTGTGTCTTGTCCTTGCGGTGCTCATCTCGGGACCGTACAGGGTGACTCTGCTCTAACCCAGATGGACTATCCCTGTTCTGTCATGGACTAAAATAAAACGCATGTTAGCATTATGTTCGTAGCACGAGCTGCTGTATTATTCAACAGAGAGCCCTCCCTCTGTGCCACACCAGTCCCTGACCTTTTCCTGCGAGTCTCTTTCAGCCGAGCTAAGCCCCGTGATCCACATCGCACACAAAGACGGGGCTTCATCCACGTTTTTAAAATGATAATTTAAACTCATTTCTTTTCAGCAGTATGTCAGTGTTCAGAGGAGGACCATGTTTAGACGGCTGCTTCATTTCAAGAGAAACATTGAAATATCTCTGCAGCATTTGTTTCCTTCTGCCCAGTTCTTATGAGTGGTCTGTTAGATCATGTTAACAAGCAGGTCCAGCCACATTCATTCTTTATTTTCTAGACAAAGAATTACTCTGGTCCCTGTGGATATGAGTTGGATTTCAAAGCATCAGGACCAATAGACACCAGATAAACTGCCTCTAGTCTCTGAACAAACATTCAATCACAGAAACGCAGCACCACTAAATGAATGCCCCAGTTTACATAAAGGGTTACGTTGATCTGACAGGACTAACCAAGTACACGTCTGTGAGGGAAAGAGATACAGATACAAAGTAAGGAAACACATAAAGAACTGTTAAAATGCAGCATTTTAGTATTTTGGGATAATATCTCAACCAGACTTAGAGAAACTTATCCATGCTTTTATCTCCAGCAGGTTAGATTACTGTAACGGCCTGCTCACTGGTCTCTCAAAACGAGGGTTAAGACAGCTGCAGCTTATTCAGAACGCGGCTGCTCGGGTTCTAACCAAAACCAGGAAGTACAACCACATTCACGCCAGTTTTAAAATCTCTGCACTGGCTTCCTGTTGCTCAGAGAATAGACTTTAAAACAGCACTTCTGGTTTACAAGTCTCTAAATGGTTTAGCACCAGAATATATCTCTGACATGCTAGTTACTTATGAACCTCCTCAGACTCTGAGAACATCTGGGACAGGCCTTCTGCTTGTGCCCAGAGTTAGAACTAAACAGGGTGAAGCAGCGTTTAAGTTTCATGCAGCAAAGATCTGGAACAGCCTTTAACAATGTTTAAGGAGAGGTTAAAAACCTTCTTTTTTAGCTCTACCTACACTACAACTTAAAGTGTTTTTTATCTGCACTCTTTTTTTAATGTTTTAATTTTACTTTTGTTTCTTAATCTAAATCTTTTATTGCTGTAAAGCACTTTGAGTTACCCAGTGTATAATTGGGGTAAAAAATGTTTGAAACTTGTATTTCCAGTGGATGTATACCTTTGATCAGTATTAGTTGTATATGTTGGGTGGGATATAATATACTGTACAATAATATACAATAGGGATGCTTAGTGGCAGAGTTAGCCTGCCTGCCTCAGAGCAAGAAGGTCATGGGTTCAATCCCAGACATGTCCTCCCTGTTTTACAGTGGGTTGTGATTGCCTGGTCATCGTCGACTCAAAATGAACAAATATACAACACTAGATATTAAGGAAGTACAATTCTAATATCATTCTTTGCTCTGCACTCTGCTCTGTCGCAGTGCTAGCGAGCTTTGAGGTACCTCCTTATATTCATTGTTGTGAATAAGTCCGATGAGGTTTGTGGTGTTTGGTGCAGATTTCATTCTAAGATGTTACACACACACCTTTACTGTCCTGCTTAGACACCTCATAAAACCCCCAGACCAACAAACCTATTTTTGTGACGACTAAAGAGTGAAAGTTTTGCATCACGTTTTAACTTGCCAAAAATAGAGCTGGATAATACAATTTAAGATTGGCACCAAACCACAACCATAATTAATCACATAAAGAAAAAGTGAGTTCTGTGGATAATGGCACTCGGCGGGTCTGTATGAAGTTGTCCCTGACTCAGCGAGGCCTCATCATCCACCATGATCCAGACTCTGATGCATGGACTCCAGCCTGAGCCACGCGTCGATAAATCCATCCGTCCTGCTCCGGCTCCGTTCATCCCTCTTCCTCCTCGCTCTGCTGTGACCGCCGAGGTGAGAGGTGTCCCCAACAAAGAGGGATGAACGCAGCCGCCGTCCATCAACACAAGGTCGAACAGTGTCCAAAACTAGAGACGGGATGGGCTCCGGGGCACGATGGAGACGAGGAGGAAGGACGGCAGAGACGGGCAAAAGGCACATTCAGTAGACGATAAAACAGTGGGTTTGAAATAAGGTGGTAAATGTCACTAAAAAGAGATGTACTATTTAGGAGTTTATATTTAAACTGAGACTGTACCAAACCAGGATGAAAACTGGACTAAACCCAAAACTAAACCTGGGACTTGAACCGTTATAAACCAAAACTAAACCATCACTAAAACTAAAAGTATTAAACCTAGAATACAAGAATGAGACCCAAGCTGAACCTAAGAACTGAGCCAGGGCTCCATGCTTTGATTTAACTTGGAACTGATAGAACTGCAAACAAAAGGACGACTGGAGAAGTCAGAAGAAAATATGGACTACACATGGGACTCTGTAGACTACACTTTGTCACTCCTCAACAAAACAAACCTTACCTGCTCCTGACCAGGTTAGTTCTGCTGCATATGCACCAAATAAAACATGCTTAATGATCAGGGACTAAGTCAAGGATAAACCAAGACCAAAACCTAGTGCTAAACCAGAACCACACCTGGCACTAAAGTTTGAGTAAGGCCTAAACCAAACACAAACCCAAAACTAAAGCCTGGACCATGAATATATGCCTAAAAGAAGGCTAAATCTAGAATAAACCAAGACTAAACCGGTGCTGAACTAAGGACTACACCAGGACTGGACAAGAACCAAACCAGGACTAAATTAGTGGTAACCTTTCTAAGACTCAACCTTGTGCTAGACCTAAACCCAGACATCAACTGGGACTAAACCTGACTAAACCTGACAATAAACATGGAAATAAACCAAGTCTTGTCAAGCAGTAGGCACAAACCAAACTATGTTAAAGGTACCCCACTGATTTCTTCTAAAATAGTGGTTATTGTGTGAAACATTCAGTGTAAGACTTAACTCAGACCGACTCGTCAGACGAGACCCAGAGCTGAGAGCTGCCCGTAAAGCTGTTAAGTACCAGGGCAGTGCGATAATTAGATTTTTGTCAACGAGACACATTTTCTTGTGTGGATTATGACGTGTGGGCAGCAGGAGAGCAGTCAACTCAGCACCTTTTCACTCTTTTACCCAAAATACACCAGGCTTAGACAAAGGGACAGACTGGACTTTAGTCAGAGTGAGAAGTTCATGCTGGTTCTCGATAGAGTCCTGGAGCCTTGGGCAGTTTTAAGGGATCCCTGAGGGTTTTAACGGACTAAGGCTGAAAAAGTATAGTTTATTTCTTTGTCATTTAATCACTGGAGAGCAGAGAGGTTGTATAAAAGTGAAAAAACAAATTTATTTTCCATTCTTTTTAATTCAGCATTAAGATGTTGCATAAGCCCTAACCCTAAACTAGGGAACACATTTCTACAAATACATTTGAGTCTACAGTACTGTGCAGACCATTTAGGGTTACAGGTGTGAATATAAAAAGTAAAGTTTGTTTTAATTAGTTTCCACAATACAATGTTAAAGACAATTCTAAATCAAACCAATATTTGGTCTGATCTTGTTCTTTTAGTTCCACTGGATCAGGACAGGTTCTGTTCAAACATTTGGACAATTCCAGACAAAACCAGGCCAAACAGGATCAACCCTCAGAAGGAACTTAAGTTAAACCAGACCATGTGATCCCAGATAGAACCAGGCCAGACTCCATGATGCTGGGATCAGGAGTTACACAGAAAAGTACCAGATGTGAGCGAATGTGTCCAGTAATGATGGATTCTGTGGATCATCACCGGACACTCAGGTGATTTCAGAAGAGACTGAGTGAAAAAAACTATGGCATAAAATTGTTTTCAGATAAGGTTACTAAAATTGTTGAATGGAAGCGATATTTAGAAATACACTACAATAAAAACCACTGCCATCCACTGTCTTCCACATGGAGTATATTTTTTACCTCTGTGATGTCAAAGAGAAAGAGTGTCTCTGAAAACCGCACAAAGCTCTCTCTCCCAAACACAGTGGGCAGAAGGATGGGGCTTAGCCAACTTCTGCGAGGCGTCCTGACTTAAGTTGAGCTCCAGACCGGGGTCTTAATATTCTGTGGCGGTGGCAGAGCCGCTCTTCTGCACGACCAATCCCATCGTCAAGTCAAATTTGCATTAGCAAATGGGAAAGCGGCAACGGCCTATTTGTTAATCTGATCTTTGTTTACCCAACACTCTTGTAATCCACTTTTAATTAAATAGCCGCCCAAATATGTGCGAGCAGCAGTTTGACTTTGTCTGTGCCCACATCGGCAGACTGGAGACAGACAGAAAGAAAGACTGGTGTGTGCTTTTTACACACAGCCACGTCGAGCTCCACTGAAACATGCACAAGTCGGCTTTTTCAGGATTTTGGAAATGGTCAACCCCCAAGAATAATTACATTGTGGCACTAAAATAGAAATTTACATTAAACTATTTCCATGTGTCACCATTTGTTCAACAGTTTCTTTAGTGCATTGCATATGGATTTTTGTCACATTCAAGGTCTGTGCACTTAGCAGCAAATACATTTTTATTTTAAAAGAGAAAAGCCACCGCCAACCTTTAAGAAACAAGGAAACATGTTTTTCTTGTCTGTTGGTTTTGAAAATAAATGGTCTTAAAAGGTCTTTCTGTAAATAGTCGGCTGTTTTCATTATCATTGTAGCCACACATTTGGTTTGGTTGAAGTGATTTTCTACAAATCTGCTGCTTTTATCAAAAATTAAGACGCACAGAGATGTTAAGGTGAAATAGTAATTTCATTTAACCCATTATTTTATTGGTCTGGCAGGAACTGTAGGCTACTGTGAAGAAGGGGTTTCAGGACCCATTTCATTTGCAAAGTGAAGTTAATAGTTATGATTCTTAAGTATGCAGATACAGAACAATCTATTCATGCTCTTAAATGAAACAAGGGAGAAGCAACCAATCATCAATTCCTGAAATTAACGAATTTTTATAAAATTGTAAGACTTGAATAATTGTAAATATATTTGACTTTAAAATTGAAACCAAAATTTATTTTATTATTTCTTTATTATTTAAAGAAATAATAAATGAGAGAGTTGCTCATTACAACAAGATGCATAGAGTCTTATGTCCATATATGGACAATGGTTGGGCTCTCCTTGTTTGTTTTAGTTAATGCTATGTTATCAACAAAGAGTTATGTCCTTTCACAAAAGTTAATGTTAGATGAAAAGAATCAATAACTAATGGTAAATCATGCTCTGACTTTTCTTTCTTAAAACTCCCCTAAGATGAATAAAATAGTAAGTTTTGTACTAAAATATTTGTGAATGAGGCCTAAGGTTTCTTAAGTCTCTGTTTTAAAATCCTAAAACGCTGGAGTAGTGTGGACTCTTTGTAAAAACACAGCAAAAACTTTAAAATAAAACCCACTATCGCCCCCCCACTCTTCCTCTGCAGCACTAGTATTGGGTCTGTCAGCAGAAAACCCACAGAGATACATTTGATTCAGTTTCACTTTTCCTTTGCGTCAAACTTAAATTACACTGTGCATTATTCCCCAAAGCCATATGTCGTATAAACAAACTGCAGCTGTACCGTTTTCATATATACAGTCATGGGTCACTTCTGGAGATGCAGCTTATCCCATTGTCTGGTCAAATATCGAATTCTACTCTCACAATAGATTTGTATATCCTATCTGTCATAAAGCACAGGCTGCGTGGAATAAATCAACGCTCACATATACAGCAGCCAAATGCACTGTCCCTGTCCCGGCGGTGCACAATATGGCTGCATAATGTCCTTTATCTGGTTAAAGCTAATGCCATCCAAGGCCTGATAATGCGCGCAGATACCTGGTAGGCAATTACATCTCTGCACGATTCAATGCGCAATAAAAATGCATTGGTAAAATAAAAAAAGGGGGGTAAATAGCAGAGTGAATACAGCAGACCTCACAGTGACATATTGGCATTCATCTGCTGTTTTGACATGTAAAGGAAGCCAGTGGCAGGGACATTGTGTCTCTGTCGAGGTATTAGAAGGGACAGGACGTTATTCTCAACATGCATCTAAATAACTTACTTCTTGGATATTTGGATGTTTTTTTAACCAGAGGAGTTTATATTCAGAAAAAGGCAGATAGTGTAAATGTAATTCAGCCCTAAAGAATGGTTGCACAAAAGAAGCTCTAATACTGGAGTTTAACAGGAAATGTTTGGTTGTAAGAGTTAGTTTTGCATGATTTGAGCAAACGGCAGAAGCATTACAATGAGTTTCTGGTTTAAACTAAGGTCTTCTTCTAGAAGTTAAACTTTTACTGACCTCCGTGTAAACTGTCCTTGTCAATAACATACAGTATATTATATAAAAACTGACTAATGATATTCCTAACATAAGCAATACTCTATTTCTGTGAAACCTTAATGTAGATTGAGGCGACAAAAGGGTAAATGAGTGTTGGTAAGGCTTGGAGAAGCTAAAGTTGTTCATAATGTAATGGTGAATGAATCATAAAAAAACTTGCTTCTCCAAATGTTTTCCTTGAAATTCTGAGTGGGTTGCAATTAGTGTGTGACATTGCACTCCTGCAGCCCCCCGTAAATGTAAATGGGGTGGTGGGAAAAACATTGGGCACAAAAATATATAAGTGTGCTGCTCCTCCAGCAGTGCTCAGTTTGTCTTCTCTGGGCAGCTATAAGAAGCTCTCCATAAAACGGAACCTTCTGGAGGGCTTCCATAGGCAGCATTTAAAAAGGGCAGATTCTTTAAATGAATAAACGGAGGTAGATTTATCAACTGTCAATCAGAGCAGCTTTGTGTTGTTTCGCATTAGTGACAGTGATGGTCAGACCTGAAACACAACATCACTGGACAAAAAACAGCTGGTCAGGACATAGATACCTGTTTTGGAGCAGTACAAGATGGATTTTCATGAGTTTGTGAACTTACAAAAAACTAGCTGCTGCACAAAGCAAGTAGAAACCAGAAGTAAAGGAACTAAAATGTCTCCTTCTACTGGGTTCTGTAGAGCTTTACCTGCATATCACAAGTTATTTTGAGGTGATTGCATTAGTCTTTTTATCATAACATGTCACTTTAATCTCCAGAACATAGACATTTAATTTGTGTATTTATTTAAAAAAATACAATTGTTTTTAAATGGTTTTGAAAATGGTTTAAATGTAGATAAAATGCTGAGAGCTGTGTTTTATCTGGTGTTTCTTTCATTAAATGGGATTCCTGCTGAATCTGCAGGTGCCTGTGTCTTTAATACAGTAAGTACTCAATTCTCACTGTAAACACTGCACCGTTTGTAAGAAGTATTTAGCCGTGCCAGGCCATGAATATTCATCCCCGGTTCATTTTTCTCATAAAGCTGCAGTCATAAAGGCTCTAATACAGCCGCGTTTGCAGGGCCAGAGTATTAAAGCTGGATTTAATAGAGCCGTGAGTATGGACGGACTCATTATCTTTCTATTAGCCTTGGCGCTGTGTGCTCTCCGCCAGCAGGGTTATAGCAGCCTCTATTAGGTTAGCGGTCACTGAAAAAACACACTCATATCGGCTAATTTACCGTTCGCCGCTGCCCAACAGTGATGGTTCAAACAAATAATGAGTGTCCTCTTTTGGACTTGATTTACGAGGCCAGTGAAGCTGTTATAATCTGTGTGTTTTTGTGTTAAAGACCGAGGCTGTGGGATGTAACACAACAATATGTGATACAGAGACATGTGGAGGTAACTCTGCTTCTGCGAGTGCACTTGTAAATCCAATCACTAACGAGATACAGTGTATATACACATTATTTTCACACATATCATTCAGTAAGAGGTTTAGTAAGGTCTAAAGTAATATTTTGTGATTTAGAGATGGAGATTGTACAAAATATTGAGTATTAACCATATCTCAGACAAACAGAAATGCTGTAGCTGGATTAGAAAAGTCTGTGAGCTCCAACTTTCTGAATTTACATTTACATTTAGTCAATTAACAGACGCTTCAAATCATTTGAATCGCAGATCCAAAGCGACTTATAAGTGAGGAAAACAATGGAAGCAATTTCAACAACACAAGGTAGAAAAGTGCACCAAACATTAGTCGGTTAAAGCCCAGCACAGAATACAAAGTTAAGGATAGGACGTTTTTTTTTTTTTTTTTAAGAAAAGAGATAGAAAGGAAGTAGAATTCAGTCAGGTATTGATGGAAGAGACGTGTTTTTAGGCATATTTAAAGATGGCTACAGAATCTGCTGATCTTGTAGCAGCAGGTAGATCATTCCACCAATGTGGAACAGAGCCAGAGACAGTACGTGATCCTTTTTGGGACGGTACCACCAGACGTTCATTTGCAGAGCGCAGGGATCTGGTAGGAAGATAGGTCTGTCTTGTAGGTCAAGAGCATAGCTTTGAACTTGATGCGGGCGTCAACAGGAGCCAGTGTAACCTGATGAAGAGAGGAGTTACGTGCGCTCTCTTCGGTTCATTAAAGACCACTCTTGCCGCTGTATTCTGGATCAGCTGCAGAGGTTTGGTTGTGCAGGCGGGGAGTCCAGCCAGTAGAGCATTGCAATAATCCAGTTTGGACAAGACAAGAGCCTGGACTAGAATTTGCGTAGAGTGCTCTGATAGGAAAGGTCTAATTTTCCTAATGTTGTAGAGGATGAATCTACAGGACCGGGTGGTGCTGGCGACATGACTTGTGAAGTTTAGCTGATCATCAATTACCACTCCCAGATTTCTGGCAGTGCTGGACGGTGTAATGGTTGATGGGCCTAGTTGAATGGAGAGGTTGTGGTGGGTCTTTGGGTTGGCTAGAATCACAAGCAGTTCTGTTTTTGCAAGGTTCAGCTACAGGTAATAGTCCTTCATCCAAATTGAGATGTCACTCAGGCTGAGACGCGAGCCGAGACCGTCGGATCGTCAGGTTGAAATGACAAATGGAGTTGAGTGTCATCCGCAGCAGTGATAGGAAAAAACATGCTTCTGTATGACAGAGCCAAGGGATGTCATGTATATGGAAAAGAGGTCGAACGGTCCAAGCACTGAGCCCTGTGGCACCCCTGTATTGAGATGTTGGGACTCAGAGACCTCGTTTCTCCATAATACTCTGAATGACCTACCGAGAGGTAAGACTTGAACCATTGCAACGTCATTCCAGAGACACCCATTGCCCTGAGAGAGGACAGGAGGATGTGATGATTAACAGTGTCGAAAGCAGCAGACTTGGATGTTGTCTTTGCCAGTCTCAGGGCTTCGATGACTGAGAGCAGTGCAGTTTCGATGGCATGACCGCTCTTGAGCCCAGACTGGTTCTGGTCCAGGAGGTTGTTCCGTGTGAGAAAGGATGAGAGCTGAGCAAACACAACTCGCTCCAGAGCTTTGGCAATGAAGGGAAGGAGGGAAACCGGTCTGTAGTTTTCTAACAGTGTAGGGTTGAGTGGGTTTCTTCAGTAGTGGTGTGATGTGGGCCTCTTTGAAAGCTGTGGGGAAGGACCCAGTGGAAAGAGATGAGTTGATGATGTCGGTGAGAGCAGGCACGACAGATGGAGAGATGGCCTGAAGGAGATGTGTGGGGATGGGATCCAGCGGGCAGGTAGTAGGGTGGTTAGAACCAATAACCTTGGAAACATCTGCTTCAGTTAGAGGTAAAAAAAGAAGGGAGCAAACACAAATCAAGGGTGTGGAAGAGTTCAACAGGTGGTGGTGCAGAGAACTGACTGCTGATGGCGGTCATTTTCTTTACGAAGAAAGGCACCATTTTCTCTCAGCTGACCGGAGGCTGGCGCGATGCTCGTGTAGAACATCGGATAACCGGAGGAGAAGTTAGGTCGAGGTTGAGAGTGATGAAGAAATGATCTCAAAAGCAGTTTAGAGATTTTTTCCTGCTTTTAATTTATTAAAAAAGGTTAAACTGGACCAAAATATCCATTGTAAAATACATTATATTACATCAAACCAAAGTTTACTTTTGTTTTGGAGTTAAGCATCAGACTGATCCGTTAATTAAATAATCTGTTCAATATGTATCAACACTGGCCTTTTCTTTGTTGCCATTTATTCCTGTGAAAGCAGAAGTATCCAGAACTGGAACAGATTCATTTGCTGCCATTGTTTCAACGTTGAAAATCCAGATCTTAACGCAAAATAATTTTTATGAACATTCACTGACCATCCACTAACAAGTCTCACTACATGACTTCTTATGGTCGTCTTTTTTTTTCATTGATGATTCTTAATAGGCTGTTTAATAGGCTGAAGATTACAGACTTCAAATACAAGAAGAAAATTACATACCCTCAGTTTAAAACAGCCAATTTGACTTAAATTACCTGAATATCTGAATACATCAATGGCATAAATATGTTAACAACAATACCAAGTCATGAGTACAGCTAAAGCGGTCAGCCAGATCAGCTAAGGATGGACAAGATTAAAAACTATAGAGCAACACAACCACTGCATGTACTGCCCATCTCTTCTGAGAAAACCACACCATCACTTTAACATATCCTCATCTGTAAATATTGTACTGTTATGTAAAGCCTCTGTATTAATGCATCGCTCTCTGAACTGTACACTGCGTTTACAGCCAGAGGAGCTATGGCCTGTTACATTAGCGAGTACTTAGATCGTCAGGCTCACACGGTAAATCCTCCCGTATAGATCCCCTCTGCACTTCTATCGTCGTTTTAATTGAATCATAAATATGTGTATATGTATATTACCCATTAATAAATAAAGACACCATTTTTTATTAATGAAGTGGAAAATGTGGTATGGTGAGACATCAATCATTTAGCATAAAAAGCGGGTGTATTAGCAGGACGGCTGATATGGTGCAGGGGATAAAATTAGAGCCGTTAAATAGGGAGCACTGTGAGCATTAGCGTGAGTTTTTACATAAGCAATTACGGAAGGCTTCAGCGTTAATTTATGTGTGATCAGTGGACACGAGGAAGGAGGGAACAGCGGCTGAAGACACGGAAATGGGAGAAAATGGGAGACGGCAGAATGAAAAGGAAAGGAAAGAGATGGTTTTGTGAGACATTTGGGAAAATATCATGTGAATTATGCAGATTATAACAATTAAGAAGAATGTTTTTTGTGTCAAGTGGAAGAGGTTTGTCCTGGAGTTGACAGGGTTGTGTTTAACTGGACAGAATGTGTGACGGTCTGGAAAGGGTTGTATCTGGGAGATCCGGGATAATTGGTGATGCCAGACTAAGTTATTACATTAAACTTTTATTATAAAGACACACGTGTTAATACATGTACAGATTGTGGTTTTCACAAAAGGTTATAGACTAGTTGCAGCAGTTTCCAGCATTATAGGGACACTTATTAATGAAATGTAAACAAAAAGGGCAGCATTTTTAATCTATTTAACCATAACAACTGACACTGGAAACAGATCTATCTAAAGAAAGTACAATATTTAACATTATTTCTTGTTATATTATGGCTGTAAAATGCAAAAACAAGACAAGCTTCATTTGAGAATCCATTTTTTTCCCTTTTTGCCACTCCACTTTTACAATGACTTCATAGGTCATAAAGGCACAGCTCCTCTCTGACCTCTGACCTCTGACACAACCATCAGCTGCTCACTTAGTTCGCAGCCAGACCAGCAGCATCTAGTGTTGTAGTCAAGAGCACACTGACGGAGACTGCCCAAAACCCGAGTCAAGACCAAGAAGGTCAGTGTTTGAAGGAGACAGAGTTAGTCCAGACTTAGACCAGGTCCAGACTCACGGAGGTCAGTGTTTGAAGGAGACAGAGTTAGTCCGGTCTTAGACCAGTTCCAGACTCATGGAGGTCAGAGTTTGAAGGAGACAGAGTTAGTCCGGTCTTAGACCAGTTCCAGACTCATGGAGGTCAGAGTTTGAAGGAGACAGAGTTAGTCCGGTCTTAGACCAGGTCCAGACTCATGGAGGTCAGTGTTTGAAGGAGACAGAGTTAGTCCAGACTTAGACCAGGTCCAGACTCATGGAGGTCAGTGTTTGAAGGAGACGGATTTATTAGATTGTAAAATGAATGAGGTTTTCATTTAGTCCTAAAAATTGACAAATAAATCTTGGTTGGTCTTGACGTCTGAGACTGAGACAAGACCCAATAAAAAGGAGTTCAAGACCAAGTCAAAATGGTCTTTAGACCGGTCTCAAGACCAAGACAGTCTTGAGTTCTACCTCTCTAGTATCTATGATGAAGACACCAAGACACGCTCCACTCCTGAGTCATTGGCAGTAACAGAAACCATGTCCAGGTCAGAGCCCACTTTCCTGTTGGTTGCTGTCCTCTGGCTTCAGCTCCAGCTCCAGCTCACCAGTGACAGCACACAGTTCAAATGTCAGAGGCCGACAGGTTAAGCTCATCTTAACTTTATTCCTGTCAAAATAATGCGCCACTTTATATAGACGAGGAATCTATTTAATGCATATTTAGATAATCTTTAGTTTATTTATGTATTTATTAATTTAGCAATTCACATCCAAGTGCTGTCTGTTTATTAATTTTGTCCAATAAACATCACTGTTACATATCACCAAATGGCCTTTCTAACTCAAAATAGGCTTTATCCCGGACTCGTCTTATTAACTGGAGCCCCACAGACGCTCTTACAGTATATGTATATACAGTTTGCATTGTTTTACATTTCTTGTACAGTATATGTAAACAGTACAAATGTATGAAGGAAAGGAAACGTCAATCTGAGGCCGAAGTGTGTGCCCCGCAGATGTCCGTGGGCTGCGGAGCGGTCAGGGCCTTAAAGGGTCAGCTGCAGCTCTGTCCACACAAACACAGCTACATAAAGAGACCGTGTTTGAACAGGATGTGTGCAGTAATCTAATTAGGCAGTAACTTGTCCCGCCGTGACCTCGATATAACCGGAGCAGGACCTGGACTGGCCCCGGATCACACAGAGGGGGGCCCTGTTAGCACCAAACACAACCAGACACGGAGAGAGAAAAACAAGAGAGACGGGTAATAAAGGCATGAACAGAGAGGCCAGACAGTTACAAGAACACACTGTCTGCTGCCATAGATGCACTCAGTATAGATTACATTAAAAACTAATGGAAAATAGCAATAACTGTCTAAAATCTATTTTCATGGCCTAGATTTGTCCTTATGTAATAGACATTATTAAACAGGTTTTTATTCAGACATCTATATCTGCTGAAGAGTGCTGAGTCAGTGAAATGTCCCTTTTATGCAATAGACTGTGTGCTGTGTTCACAGGACGAGAAATACATATCCCAGCCCGGCCACAGCTGTTTACCTCGCCCAGCAGCTACATTCTGGTTTGTGACTTCATAAACTCACTGGAAACCATCTTGTTCTGTTGAAGGTAATGGAGTGGGAGATCTGTTTCGTGTGTCGTGTCGTGTTTTAGGTTTGTAGAAAGTTATAAATAGTTACTGGCAAGTAGGTTTTTATCAGAAGTACCTGCCGTATGCTTTCAGTGGAAGACCTCTAGACAGGCTGGTTATCAAGTTAGAAGGTCACTCTGGGTTTCAGTTTGTTTGTTTTTTAATGCAATAGCAAAAAGAATTTAAACAAGATGCACAGTTTTTGTAGGTTAAAATATCAAAAGGCCAAACAATAGATTTTTGATTAATTTTCAGAGCCACAGTCAATGTGAGCTCCTGTTAGTGGCTCACAGAATACTTTACATAACTAACATTTATTCCTTTTAAATTTAGCCTTTGGTTTCTTCAGCCATATCTACCTTCCTCCTCGACAGGAATCATGTTTAAGACAGTTTTTTAATCAGAATAATCTGCCCAAGAAAAAAGGGTGAGAAGTTTACAGGGTTACAGCAAATATTCAGTTTTTCAAATGTCTCACTTTGTCACTTTGGCACTAAATGCTATATTGTTTCAGATTTACTTTGTTTAAAATCCAGACTAACTCTTTTGTACCAGCCTTTCGGTCTTGTACTTTCAGTCTTTCCCTGGCTTGCTCCTGGCATTTCGTTGTTCATTTTCTGCTCATTCTGCGCTCTCTCTGTCTCCACTCATCCCGACAGTAGCCCTCTGTCATCCTGTGGCCAAGCCCGGGCCCTGAGCCAGTTTGGCTACTGCTCCTCCGGGCCGGGCATGAATGAAGAGGCGGCGCGGACCCTGGCTATAAACTGTCGCTCACTTCACAGGCTTTGTCTAACGTCAAACCTTGTGCCAAACACTATATGCCTCTAATAAAACTAATTCATCCAGAGAAAGACCTAAGCGGCTCAGATCAACCATGATTGGACCTCGCCACGTTCTGTCTTTGTTCCGACCTGGGACCGCCGGCAGAGATGGGCTTGTAAATTATTTATGTCCACTTAGATTTATTCTCTGTTAACCCCCCAAATTGGCCATCGGAGTCTGCTTTTCAAGAGATCAGGGCCTGAGCCGAGCTGATGTCCAACAGGCCTTAATGTTTCTGCCCCAGTCCCAGCTGGTGCACCGCTGTGAGAACATCCTGCTTATTTATGAGCTCAGATAAAAGTAGGACATGGTTCTAACCCAGTTTAATTTGACGTTTAAAGGGTTATTGGCTAAAAAGGGGCACGATTAATGATAATTAAAACTGCTGAGGCGGAGAAAACCTAGTTGCTTATTAGCCACTGTATAGCATGCTCAAGAGAAGTATTTTTAAACAGGTAAAAGCAAGTGTGTGGGTAGTATATAGAAGGTAAAGTTTGAACACAGACCAAAGAATTGTGTGTCTACTTGACATTGTATAAAGTGCAGTAGATAGAGTTAAACTAAACACAGATGGTCAAATTTGGTTTCAATTGGTCTATATTAGAAATAAAATATGATTTTAAGTTCCACATATCCCAGTGAAAAGAGACATTATTACCAAGAGAACAAAGCAGGTTATGATCTGCAGCTTGTGACTTTTTTCCATTGAATCAACTAATTGTACAGTGTAATAATAATGTTCTCTCTAAAAACAAGACCTTAGGATATTGTCTAGGCTTTGCTATCAAAGACTTTAATAGAATGTTCAGCACATACTGCTCCCATTGGCTGTTGGTCGACACGGCTTGTCAACATTGAATCAACGGCGGTGGAAAAAGAGAAACAGCACAACACTGGTAAACACTGACGATCTATTTGTCAAAGGAAGAGATCTCTGTCTGACTGAAGTTTAGGGTTAGCTCTTAAATTGAGTTTGAACTAACACACAATATGAACTAGTTCTGTTTTACTTAAACTGTCTGCTTTTATTATTTTTATTTTTTTATTATGTTCTTCACATAGTTATGTTTTGCACAAGTACAAATACAAATAGTATTGCTATTAGAAAGTCAGGTAATGTGCCACCAGCAGCTACTGATAGATGTTTATTCTGAAAAAGAGATGTCTGTAGTTAATGTAGTTTAAGTTGAAGTTTTTAACTATAAGCTTCATAAATTATGGAGCGACACTGGAAAAAACCTGGGTTGTGTGAACTTACCATCAGACCCATGTCCACTGTGTTGGTTTATAGACAATAGCATGTCCCTGAAGGGCTACCATAGCTGTTCACATGCTCTAGAAAAGAGGGTGGGATTGCAGTTTGAATTTTCACCACCAGATGCTGCCAAACACTTCACACTGCAGCTTTAAAATATTCACATATGTTTTTCAGCATTTTAATAATAATGTCCTCAACTTACTTCTTTGAAAATCCTCTACTGACCTGCTTTTATCTGGAAGTAAATGCTCTGTGTGTGACTCTTTCTATTCACCCAATGATGGAGACTGAAACCACTGCCGGCGACACAACTGGGCGAGTCATTACGAACAAACACAGGGACATGAGGCGAACAAAGCTCGCAGATAATAATCCGGCCGTGTCATGCAGGTGAGAATTCATGCCAGTCACTTAGCTTTTAATCTGAGCGTGTTTACATCTGAGGGTCTCGAGGGCAGAGGCAGCGCGGGCCACAGCTGGATGGAGACACCGTTGGGACAGAGAATAACCGGAGGTCTGCCCGGTCGTTCTCAAACAAACATAAGAACACACTTCAGATCGGAGGGCGGTGTTAAGTCGCCCTGTGGCTTTAACACAACAGCACTTTGCTCTGTTCTGTTTCTATCACTTTAAAGACATATGGTCTGCCCTTATTGCTTTAGCACTGTCCAAACCAGGCCAAAGGAGGAGGTTACAGAGTAGTAGTAAGAGCAGTACTTCCTTTTTCTCAATTCGACTCCTTTAGCTGTTTCTGATATTTAGATTATGTTTGTTACAACCTGGCTCTTACAGCAATAACAAAAGATGAAACACAGTAAACGTTTAAGGCTTTTTATTAATTAGTTAAATATTTTAATATGTATTTAAATGTATGTTTCGGTTGAGAAAGTGTCTGTGTGAATATGGAATCATGTGCAGTGTTGAATGTGTAAAAACAAAAGAAAGAAGTCATGTGCATGCAGCAGCTGAGAGAGAACGCAGGGCGGAAGCTGAAGCTTTTAAAGGAGCGGAAATCTCTGGACCCAGTGGATCCCGATCAGCACGAATTTTAAACAAAATATGGTTTTATGAGATTTTGGCACTTAAGACTTTCCCATCTGACAACTGGAGGGGGCATGTTAAAATAATGCTTTGGACAATATTCCATTCTGAAAAAAATAGTTTGTTTGCATTTGAAATAAATCTTACTTATTGTGTCTAGTTCTAAAATTATATTCAACTGCTTTAGTCAAAAATATAGAAATGGATGAATAACCCTGACCCTACTTTTGCCCTGCATTTTTCCACCAATAAACTAACACAGACTGTGTTAAAATGCCATTTTAACTGCACCGTTTCTGCCCCGAGTTTCTTCTTGGGTATATTTCATTACAATGTCCTTAAGGCTTATGGCTCCAAATATATTTTTACAGCCATCTGCGCCGGTTGGCTTTTTTAATCACTGCGCCGTGTGTGTGATTTTACCGTCCGTACGTACTGCGCTGGATAAAGACAGTCATCAGCGGCACTTGGCTCGCTGCTATCGGCTGAGGTGCCAACATAAATGGCAGCACGAAGTCGAAATGTCAGTCATGAACGCAGACGCACACAGAGTTTGGAGGGATGAGTCTTAAAGCTGGAGCTCATTGGCACAGATCAGGAGCAGACTGGAGAATGTGGTCTGGGGTAAAACAGAGGCGTTGGCGGCGCTAAAACACGACCAGACGTCACATACTCAGCTCTGTTCTCTGCTTTACTGTCTCTGATGTGGCTCACCCTTTGTTATTGATGGAGAGCAATGGATTATTTAACTTCTTTAATGTAATAAAAGTTGTATGGCTCCTTCCCAACCATCTATCTAGTTCAGTCCAAAGACACCTGTAAAGACAACATGTGATGGCATCAGGAACAGATGCTCCCAATGTGGAGGAGCAGCGGCTCTACTCCAAGCTCCTCACTCTGTCTCTGAGGGAGTGACCAGCCACCCTGCGGAGGAAACGCATTTGGGTCGCTTGTATTTCAGATCTTGTCCTTTCAGTCATTATGACCCATAGATGTGAGTAGGAACTTATCTCGACCGATAAATTGAGAGCTCCCATTCCTTCCTTCCTTCACTTGTGAACAAGACCCCCAATACTCCCCCACTTTTGGCAGGAACTCCAACCTGAAAGGGGAAAGCAGACGTGACTTTAACATAAGTTGGACTTTAAAACTTTTTTCTACTGTCAGTTTTTAATGTATGTTTTCCTTCTGCACTAATTTTATTTATTAATGCCCTACTGTGAAGCAATTAGGTTCAGCAATAGCCAGATGCTATATAAATAAAGATTGATTGAAATTTAACCTAGGTCGTGAAACTGGACTTGTTTGCTGTACCAAGGTAACTTGCAGTGAAGTTTTGAAGCCTGGACTTTTTGCTGTCAGTGCACAGACTTCTTCTTTTGCGGCCACTGTCCGATCCGCTCCAACAGCCTCCATATGGAGAGTACCATTGTACAGACATCACTAATTCGTCCAGTTGTGTCTGAGGGCACAACACTTCAGCACAGAGCAGACCACAGAGGGCCTAACATGTTCTGACACCTACAGAGTGCTGGGTTAGACTTCACCCAGCTGACGGAGTGGGATGGGACCCTCTGGCACTAACAAGCATGAATGCCATCAACTTTCACCTCTCGCCTGAGCGGACACAACACGACTCTGTCGGACCTGTGGGCAACAAGATAAAGACTTTGACACTGCAAATAAAGAGAAAACATGGAGAATTCTTATTGTTTTGATGAAGGGCCACAATTTTGATCATATCAAAAGCCCTTTAAACTTGGACAAAGCGGTGTAAGCACTACACTTAAACTACACTTACACTACCCAAATAAATCTACATTTTCCTTTAAAGATCAAATAATTGTGTAAAGTTTGATGTGTGTTTAAGGGAGTGTTCCTGCTTTTTTATGTTAAGGAGCATCAAAAGGACTACTTTTTTAAAATTATTCTGAAGTCATGTTTTTGCCAAAACATTTGGTGGAGCTTTCCTGCTGCTGCTAATCACTCACCTGTGGTTTCTCTACAATCAGGTCAGACTCTGGGTCAGGTCCCACACTTCATCAGTTTGTTCTACCATCTACAGTGGTAACACATCTATGGTTTGTGACATTTGAGAAAACTGAGCTACAGGCGCCCAGTAACAATTACATGGGAGACCTGGGTTCAGTTTGTGCTTGGGTCTCACCCTTTACTGTCTAACTATCAAATAAAGGCAAAAAGGCCCAAAAGATTATCTTAAAAATATATACAGGAATAGCAAGAGCAGACAAACTGAGCACTGCCAGAGGAGAAACTCTTTCCTGATAAAGAACGTTTATGAACTATGTTTTTTAAGTGAAAGTAACACTAAGGAAAGTTCACCAGGAGATGTCGCCAAAAACCTCACTCTTCTTTTACATTACATTTAATTTCCTGAACTAGAACAGTTAAGAGTTCAGTAGAACATATTAACCCTGTGACCTTAAAGTAACATTGCCCTTGTGTCAGGTTTCTATAACTCACGAGCACACGTCCGCAACACTGCAGCAGACGACTGGACGTGTCCTGTTTGTGGTGCCAACGTAAAGTTTATCCTCAGTGACCTGTAAGTGATGGAACTGATTAAGATACAGACTTTCAATGAGTCTTTCAACCATGTTAGCAGCTGTTCTTTTTTTCTCATAATTATTTATTTGTTTATAACTTTTTAATGAATTGATATACTGTATTTTGTCAGAATTATAGATAAAGAGCTGTACAATCAAATGGGAATGATTGATAAAAATCAGCTATTTTTATTTCAATTTTTATGATTTTTATAATTTGTAGGGGGCATGTAGTAAGTAGTAAGTCATAAGTGCATTACCATATTATAATATTACCTTAAACATCATCATTGCTCTATTACATCTTTACTATCATCTTTTCACCCAATTTTACCATAAAGTTAAAGAGCTGGTGCACCCAGAAAATCATTACTACAATTTTAACAATATGTTAACATTGCAGCAGCCTTCATACATTCATTTACGTTGGAATAATTATAAAAAGTAAATAATGTGAACACCACAGTGACCTCCTAAACTCCTATGGCATATCTCTGTTTGTGTGGGAACAGTTCTCTCTCCTCATTTCCTCAGCTCTAATCACATGTGCACAGCGTCAGGGGCGTGCACAGTGTCAGGAGTGTGCACGTTAAAGCCGGTCCCGGGGGTGTGTTTGGCAGAGCGGAGCCAGGGCCCTCTCTGGTGTGAGTGAGTCCGGTCCTGAGGGGAAATCCCATCCTCTTAATCCTATTAGAGCGGGACTCGAGGCTCGACGCTCCTCGGCTCTGGACCTGTCCACAGCGATTATCCTGACCCCGCTCCAGTGCCGCTCACTCCAGCACTAGACCCTTTTCTAAAGAGATATTCTTTCTATACTTCTAGTTAACAATGTACTCTAATGCAAAGCTGTGAAATAATTGTAATCTATATCCCCAAATGGACAGATGAGAATAATACCATAAACAGAATCAAAAACACTTCTTAAACAAGGCAAAACCTAAATGTAACTTAAGCTATGTCAAGACAAGTTCTTTGTTTTTTCCACAAATGCTTTACTGCATTTTAATAAAAAAATTATGCAATCATTTAAAAATGTTACAAGGCTATGTCCACACTAATGCATTTCATAATAAAACATACATTTTGCTGTGTTTTCATGTAGTGGTAAAGGTAAAAAACATAAAAATAAAACGGTTTTAGTTTGAATCCTGTGTTTGTTTTAATGCGAATGAACCCAAACAAACTTTTTATACTTTTCATGACTTGTTTGTTTAGTTCTTGGTCGTTTTCTCTGATTGCATAACAGAGGGAAACAAGCTTATAGCTAAAGCAAATGTCTTGCTCTATTTGGACAGATAAATGTCCAACAAACAGCTCAATACATTTAAAATGATTTGTATAATCATTCTCCGACATGACCAGTGACCACATGTAAAATTCACATCAAACAAATATATTGTTTCGCAGATGAACAAATGTAGAATGTATATAGTGTGTAATCACATTAAAGTAACTCTTTCTTCCTGTTCCAGTTTCTTCAACTGCACAGAGAGGACAAACTGAGCAATTCTGGAGGAGAAGAACATTCATGTTTGTTTGTTTTTTTACTTTACAGTCTTGCTGAAGGTTTAGGAAATTTATGAACTTCCTTGATTTTGATGAAAAAAAAAAAATCCATTAGACACATTTCCATTGGTCTTTCACAGTGGTGCCGTGGACCCTCCTTATGAATGTGCAAAGCGAGTTGCGTCTGGAAAGAGTGTAGGGAGATTTTTAGAAAATCTAAACAAGTTACAGAAGAATTTGACCATTCACAATACACACCAGAAATTTGCCAGGTCTGATTCTTTACGTGTTACGGATAACGCATTGAAATATGCAAAGAAAATCATCGCAAAGAAGACTTAAAATAAAAAATAAAAAACTATTGGTTGTTGTTTAAAGTGAACCAACATCTCGTTCTCATTTTACCTGAAAGTGGAGGTACCTCAAAAAATGTCTGCTGCTTACGGCTGTTATTTGCCTGTTTCTGTTGGGGGTCCTTTGCTGTCACTTCAATGCTCTTTACCTGCTGGAGGAGACCATGATCGGTCCCCAGCGTCCCGCCATGAGCCCGGTGCATGACAGCAGCTAACAGAGCCGACAAACACAATCCGCCCAGCCCTGGCCCTGACAGTGACTGAACTGGCCCCAAATCACCTCTGACAAACCTATACAAGCAACAGCTCAATACAAACCTATACAGACAACGCAGCTCCAATACAAACCTATACAAGACAACGCAGCTCCAATACAAACCTATACAAGACAACGCAGCTCCAATACAAACCTATACAAGACAACGCAGCCCCAATACAAACCTATACAAGACAACACAGCTCCAATACAAACCTATACAAAACAACGCAGCTCCAATACAAACCTATACAAGACAACACGGCTCCAATACAAACCTATACAAGACAACGCAGCTCCAATACAAACCTATACAAGACAACGCAGCTCCAATACAAACCTATACAAGACAACACAGCTCCAATACAAACCTATACAAGACAACACGGCCCCAATACAAACCTATACAAGACAACGCAGGCTCCAATACAAACCTATACAAGACAACGCAGCTCCAATACAAACCTATACAAGACAACACAGCTCCAATACAAACCTATACAAGACAACGCAGCCCCAATACAAACCTATACAAGACAACGCAGCTCCAATACAAACCTATACAAGACAACACAGCTCCAATACAAACCTATACAAGACAACGGAGCTCCAATACAAACCTATACAAGACAACGGAGCTCCAATACAAACCTATACGAGTCAAAAAGACTCCAATACAAACCCATACGAGTCAACACGGCTCAATTTTTACTGATGCATTAAGTAGCTTTTCATTTCTATTTTCCAGGTAATATGTCATTTAGAGGCATAAACAGTAGTTTAAATGTTGTCTTAAATGTGTGAACAGAGCTTATTGGGACTGGAGCTGGACTATGCCTCTGACTAAAAAATGTCTAAGGAAAAAGTCTGTCAGCTGTGCATTGAAACACAGTAGCCTTTTTTTTTTGGCAAAAAAAAATTCAGATTTGCCATGTTTAAAAAAGCTTCTTCAACTTTAACCCACAATTGATTAAAAAACATACCATTACCTCCACTATCTTTGCCCAAACACATTAACTGCCTGAGCCCAGACCAGGCTGAGGTGAGTTAAAGTGACATTCGCTCAAAGCCAGGTCTGTCATCTCACCTGGAAATGGACGAGGATGATTTGTGGCGTGTACAAGGTGCTTCCGGCGTTCTGACTGTAATTGACCGCTCCCACCTCCGCAGAGACTAAATGGCAGCCCCCGAGCGGGACAGCGATCCTACTGAGCCGCAGCCGGGAATGTGGGCAATTACAGACCCCTGGGTTAAAGGTAAGAATGATATGACGGGTTTTAAATGAGGAAGAGACAGGCACACAAGTTTGTGATATACTGTATTTTGGAATAAGTAATGTATGTGTATATTCAAACAATTATCCCTGTATCTGCTGCTACAGTCCAACAACAAACACGTAATGCATTTCCTAGAGATAAGGTGTACATTTGTAGCAGGACAGAGATACAGAGGTAATGTGACATCCACACATTAGGTCTAGATGTAATACATTGTTTTTTCCTTATATAAAAAAATGTCTGTATTGTGTGATCTTTGGAGTGTTTCAGTGCACATTTTGACATTCACATTTGCACTTTCCTCCTGACCTTCATCAGGAGGGCCTGTCATACCTGGAGCTGTTTGGTTATGTTGCTTACATGATCAAAAACACATATCAATATTAGTGTATTAACTGTAGTTAAAACCCGGACCATCTCTTGGCCATTATGAATGTAAATCCTGTGAGAAAAAGGGCTCGAGAGTGAAGCTGAAGAAATAAAACATCACTTCTTTCACTTCACCTTCAAACTACTATAAGCCAATATTATCACTTTTGTCTTTCAGGTGCAGGTGGACTGTAGACTGGTCCATTAGTGTAAGCCCTTCGGAGCTGATGCAGTCTCTGGAAGTGAATAAGTATGGTTGTATTTTAATATATTTGAGTAGACCCTAAAACCACAGTGTAATTTGTTTAAAAAAGCAGATATGCTTGTGTAATATGGCCAAATAAAACAACATATCTATAGCTGGGTGGGATTTTCATGTCTTATCCACATTTGTTTGAAATATTTTCCAGGTCTTTTTGGATTTCTTTTCTCATGTTTCCATGAAAATGTGGTCAGTATTCCCGGTTGCATTAGAACTGTGATTATAAAAAATATCATGTGCCACACACCTGCTGTAACTTTCTTGTGCAAACACTTTACACGCATCTTTAAACAAAACCTGGCGTCTTTCTTTCATGGCCGCTCACCGCTGAAAAAGTTTCTCTTGTGAAGCCCTTGCACGGCGGCCTGGGGAGTCCATGTTTTAATTTGATTTTAACCCAGTCATCTCTTTAGGCAGCGGGGGCTCTTTTAATGTGGCGCGAGTGAGATCAAGAGCTGAGCCAACGCAGGGCCAAGTACAGAAACTTTAATGGAAGGAGCCCCCGCTGAGAACTGAGGACGTACACTCGCTCGCACCATGAACCGAGACATTTATCTTCAATGGAGCGAGGAGGAAATTAAATCAAGATGTAGGCGTGTGTACGGACCACAATCAGGCCTCTGAAATTATCAAAGATGGAGCAATATTAAAGGAAATAAAGTATTTTCATTGTACTATTGTAACACAAGACTTTAGTATGAATCCCTCAAAATAATGGTTATCATTTGAAGATATTATTAATTGACTAGTTTATATTTTATCTGAAAATGATAAGTATAGAATGCTCCACATTTAACACTGCAACAAAAGAAGAAAGCAATATGTTTCTACTGTATGCTATCTGACTAATTTTACAGCGTTTTCTCTCCTTAAAGTCCACATCAAGGTCTGCAGTAAAAACTCACAAATAATTACGCGGTATTTGTTAGGTTCAGTAACCTTTGGTTTCTCTTCATCCTGTCCCTGTTCAGGGCCTTCACTGTGAAGAATGTGTCTGCAGAGGCTCATGTTACAGTTGAACTGGAGAAATACAATAATCAGACTGGAATAGGGCCTTTAGAGACATGTTATTATTAATATAGAGTTAATACAACCATGTTTTAAATCATTATAACGCTCGGCTTCACAGGAGGCATCTGCCGTTGAGTAGAAATAAAAACAGAGACATACAAAAACCTAAAACATCGTAATTAATGCTTTTGATGTGTTTTTAAACCCAACATTTTCCTCCATTCTCTCCTCTTCATGTGTTTAAACCAAACAAAATGTCCAAAAGTCTGAACCAAACAGTGCGCCCTCAGAGACCTCATAGTGCCAAAAGAGGGCTTTGTTCTCAAAATGAAGGGTTACTAGTTGTTTCCAGGGTTTCCTAAAGTACAAAGGGAGGTAGAGCCTTTAGTTAAGAAGCTCCTGTTTTATAGAATCAGCTGCAGCTCACGTTAAAGAGACAGTCTCTACATTTAAGGTCAGACTTAAGACTTAGGGCTAATGGTCAGGACATAATGGGACTGACTCTTTTTATGACTCCATAGATTCAGACAGAAATGCCCCAGTGCTGAGGAAGTTGGAGAGATTGCAAAAGTGTCTTACAACATAAGAGATTGTGGTACCGACCAACTCCAACCCGATGTGACTCTAGTCCTGCTCTGGACTCCAAAGAGCTGGTTGTAAAGAACAGCAGCTTAATCTACAGCCCTTGAAAAAACATAGGCAGTAAACTTTGGACGGTCGGCCTCAGGATATTTTTAGTTCCAGGTACCTTTACAAAGTGTACAGTCACGTCAAGTCTTTAGCTCTAAAATCTAAAGATCGGGTTGTAAAATAAAATAAATAAATAACAGCTGCATTTTATCATTTCAAAGAGACAAAAAATGTCCAAACCAGACATACAAAGACATTGGATGTTTATATTTCCACCAAGAAAGACAACTGTAAAGACAACTGAGTCACTGGACTCTAAACAATCCAAGACAGCTGCAGTGTATACATTACACTGCTGCTCAGGGTCTGACCAGAACCAACAACCACGTTACTCCTAAATCTATCCACCATAGACTTTAAAACAGCACTGCTTCTGTCTTTGTTTCTTAATAGTTTAACACCAGAATACATCTCTGACATGCTAATGCCATAGAAACCATCTGGGACTCTAAGAAAATCTGGGACAGGCCTTCTGCTCCAGATGATGTTAGTCGAGCCTTAAATCTGACACTGCTTAAAAAGTTAAAAACCTTCCTTTAAAGCTCTGCCAACACTCCTCTGTAATAACAATAGACCTGAAACTGTGCTGCTGTTCCACTGCTGTTGGTCTCTCGTCAGGACAGCTCCAGATACAGCACACTCTCTCGGTCCCTGGGGCGTCCCGTGGGAGAGCAGTGTTTAGGAGCGTATGTAGGGTGCTGTCTCCACCCGTCCTCGAGGCCCACAGGACCGCTCTGCAGTGGTCTGACCGGAGCCCTGAAGCTGTAGGTGGGTCTAGGATGAGAGGGGGTCGTGTTTAGGGATAAGATTTATTCAATAAAGGAGCTGTTAGACTCGGACTGTTGCTAATCCAGGTGTGACATTGATTTAGTCCTGAGTTCAGTCTTGTTTTAGTCCTAGTTTAGTCCTGATTAAGTCTTAGGCTAGTTTTTGCTTTAGTTCTTAGCTGAGTCATAGTTTTGTCCCATTGTAGTCTGTCTTTGGTCTCAACACACCGTTAGTCCTGATATAGTTTAGTTCTTAGTCTGAGTTAAAGTTTGGCTTGTGTCAGTCTTGGTTTAGGCCTGAATAAGTCTTCATTATTCCATATTTAGTCAGTTTATTCCAGGTTAGGATCAGGGTTGAATCCTAGTTTAATCCTGCATTGAGTCCTAATTTAGTCATGCTATTAGTCTCTCTTTAGGCCTAATGGTGTCCTATTTAAGTCCTGGTTTAGCTCCAGGTTAAAACAGGTTTCTAAGGGGAATATCTTAGAAGTTTGTCTTGCTTTAGTCCCATTTTGGTCCTGGTTTAGTGCTGGATTAATGGTACATTCATGTGGTCTTTGGGAACTCGTAGTATCTGAATTATTTTTTGACACAATCTTTTCAGCTCGGAAAAGTCGGAACAACATGAATGTTGAGACAATCATGTGCTAATGTTATTTTTAAATTAGTTAATGGGGTCAAAGTAGCAATTATTAGTGGTTCAAAAAAGTTAGCCTATTCAAAACCTAAAAAGAAACTGCTAAATATCAGCTGTAAGTAAATAAATACCTTTAAATATAGTTTAAATAAGCTTGATAGGACAGAAAACTGGATGTACTATCACAATATGAAGTTCTTAATGTGCAAAACTGACATCTTAAACAAATGCTTTCCTTCGCCGTGTTGTTGAAACAAATAACGTCAACACAGAACGTCGGGCAACTCCGACTCACCTGAGTTTCCGAGCTGTGGTTCCAACTTTAGCAGGTGTCATGTGCATTTTTTAACTCGGAAAAACATTTTCCCGAGTTCGTGAGGACCACATGAATGCATCATTATTCATGGTTTAGTCCTGAAAGAGTTCAGAAAGTTGAACAGTGACTAAGTCTAAAGCCTCAGAACAGTTTTAATAAAGTCTGTTCGAGTGAAAACGTCAGAAACAGCTCGTCTTTGGCGCCGACTGTAACACGGACGTCCCACAGTGAACACATTTGCTGCTGAGGCAGTAATCAACACCTTCTCACCTTTTATTTGTCTCCGTTAAAGCTGCGCCTCTCACTGAGCTCGAGCTGATTCGGCTAAAGCTGCCACGTCTACTATTTTTTATAATCATTCATCGCGGCCAAATGAAAAGTGACAGCTCTTTTAAAAGTGTGTGTAAATAAGTCTCTGGAGTTAAATTATGTGGTCAGTCTTAATTCAGACTGACACACTGTTTTATTTCTCTTAGGCGCACTGTGTTTGGGCGACACAACTGGGATTGTGTACTTACTACAGTTTAGAGCCGAAACCTGAATGACTTTTTGATAGTTATGGCTGTCATCTGTTACATGTATTGACTTACATTATTGTTACATGTATTCACACAAAAAAGAAGCATCTATCGTTACTGAGACTAAAGAGTGCAATGGTAGTTGAATAAAAACAGCATCAGCCTGCTCTGCAACTTAACAAGAAATAAGTACATCTAAGTCAACATGAGCTAGAAATACCACAATACAATGATATTTATTAATGTACAATCAGTGGTCTCGGATTATTTGTACGTGACTTAAAGAAAAGATAATAGGCTCCTGGTCATTGTTTTGTAATCCGTACACGACCATGCAGAGCTCAGTCTATCAGGAAATATACTGTAGATATATACTGTCAAAATCTTAATAAACCACAATTTAGATAATGTTGAAGGTGAAACCACTTTACGACTGTGTTTTTTCCTGCCTTTATTTTTACAGCCTGGTGTTGTAATTACTTGTTAATGTAATTAGGTCAATAATTCTAAAGAATATTCCGGTGTGTTTCTCATTAGTAATAAAGCAGCCCTTTGTGGCCTACATCTGTCGCCGGCCGCCGCTCCTTCATTAGTTCACGCACAAACAGACTCTTTACACTAACCACTGTCGTCCCGGGACACCTGATAATGGCACGCACCTATTCTGTCCTTCCACTGAGTCTTTGGGAAAAAAACACAGTGTTTTTGACAAGTGTCTATGCGTCCCCTGAAAACCGCTATTTAAATTTGATTATCATTATTATCATTAATAGATGTCAATACTTAACTTTGCTTTGGAAACACTTAAAGTTTTGTGAGACTTAAAAGTAACAAAAAAGATTTGATAATGAAATTGATAATTAATTTAAGAGTAAAACTATGGTTCGTTCTAATACTTCTGTTTCAAACATATCTAAAAAGCTCATATTGGGATTCTCTTGGACTTTTTTTTTTACAGATTCTTAAATATTTAAATGTTTCCAGTGAGTCAGAGGTTCGGATCTGTGGGGGACCTGGACCACCATGTCCTCGTTAGGACTTAGTTTAGACTTCCTCCATATTGCATTTTTATTTTCATTTAGCTCAAGACCTAAAATGGGCTTAATATTATTATTTATTATTATATCAATTTTATATAGAGCTTTTCTGGGGACACAAAGACGCTTTACATATCCATTATTCATTCCCTCCACAGTCACACACTGGTGGTGGTAACCACAGCTGCTCTAGGGCAGACTGACAGAGAGCCATTCTGCGCCTACGAACTCTCCGAACATCACCAAATCTATTCACTAAACATTCTTACACATTCATACACCAGAGCCACAGACACTGGAGGTCTTGCCCAAGGACACAACGACAGTATGAACTGCACCCAGTGATAGAGTTCTTATCTTTAAAGATTTCTCTCTTGGACATACAAGTGTCCGGATCCCGACCTGGTTTTGTAGTTGTCTGTTTTGTTAGTGTGTCTGTGTTGTCTCTGTTTTGATTCTGATGTTATGTTTATTTTAAGTATCTGAGTTGTTTCATTATTGTGTCTGATTTCCAGTTTGGTTTGTGTATCTGATTTTGTTTCAAGATTGTATTTGATTTCCTGGTTGTCTTATTGTGAAGTGTCTCACCCCTGTCTGTGTCTTTGATTGACTTCCTGTCTTGTGTCTTTCCCTCCTGTGTGATTACAGGCTCCACCCTGATGTGTTTCACCTGTCCCTCGTTGTGTGTCTTTATAACCTGTGTGTTTTCCCTGCTCGGGGCCAGGTCGTCTTCACCCCTACCGTGATTGTGTTTTGGGGTTCCTTGTGTTCCGTGTGTTCCGTGTGTTCCGTGTGTTCCGTGTGTTCCGTGGGCTCCGTGGGCTCTGTGTGCTCTGTGGATTGTTTCCTTGTGTTTCCTTGTCTGATGTTTCCCGTGTGCTACCTGTTCTGGACTTTTGTATGCTCGGACCCTGGCCGTGTTCCTACCTTGTTTCCTGGACTTTGATCTAAATAAACCTTCTTTAAACCTTCTGCCTTTGTTTGGGGTTTTGCACTGGAGTCTCACCTGTTCCAGACGGTAGGGCCATGACAACAAGATTTTCAATCAAGAACACTCGGATGTTCACTGGTCATTATAATATTATGAACTCTTTCTTGGCATTTTTTCTATTGATGATGCACTGGTCTTGTTTTTGCTTCAGCCTAAAGCCTTCTTTTAGACAAAAAGGTGACACAAACAAACTAACCAGCGTTTGATGCAAATTGTAGGTTTGAATGAGAATCGCTCAGTTTTATACAAAAGAAGCAATAATCAACAAAGCAAATCACAGAACAAGTTTCTGAAGAAGACCAAGAGGGAAACAAAGCAAAAACCTGAACCCTTGAAACTGGGATGGGCTCCAGGTGTCCTATGACCGGATCTTTGGTAGAAGATAAATGTGTTAGGGGACATCTTCTATTAAAGTCTAATTTCCAACTGCATCTATCTCAGTCCACTTTTCAAAGACCATCAGAATCAGGTTCAGTGCCAGGTTGCAACTACAAATTTGTTTTGAAAAGTTAAGACTGAACAAGAAATGTCAAAATTACAAACCATTTCAAGAAGGACTGAGATAAATATAATCATTACAAAGAACATATTCATGAGATGAAGTAAAAGTGCATCTACATGATGTAAACACAATTGTGCCTAAAATACACTCTGATGACACGACGTGAAAGACCTGAGAAGAAACAAGCAGTTCTTTCCCCTTCTGTTGGGAACCACTTTCTTTTGGTTTTATTTAGTATGGTCTTCACTACAACAGATCCACTTAGCTCCACTCACTTTGACTTTGCAAAAGAAGCCAACTCCTGTTCAAAAGACCCATATTTTTCCTGCTGCCATTCTCTAAACACAGACTTACACTCTGCCCTCCATCGGCGAAGCACACTAACAGCCGTTCCTCCACTGTTGGCTCCTCTCGCAGGCTTCTGAAGGTGTTTTCTGTGTGTGTGCCTCATCAGGCCCTGTAGCAGAGGGCAGGCAGTAGCTAATAATAGGTATTGACTGGTTCAACGTGGGATGAGCAAGGTTCAAGCATTGGATCTCCAAATGCGCCCGGGGGTCACTCGCACAGCGAACACGTCTCTCCGGACCCGGCTGAAAGAGAAGGCATTTTAAACTTTCATGACTTCTCTGAAATCGCGGCTGTTTCGCTTTCAGGCCTTAACTCTTTGTACTCAAAGCACTGGGCCCGATCAATATCCGAGGAGAGAGTGGAGAGAGGAAGGAGGGGGTGAAATCCAGACGTCTTTATCCAAGTGGCTAAAACTGGAGCGCGCCACACACACACACACACACACACACACACAGGCCTGGTCCGGTCGCTGCTCTGAGCTTTAAACACAGAGTAATGTTGGAGCACGGTGCTGCAGCTGTGCTCTGTGGCCCTTGTGAATAAAGCACCGAGGTCTAGTTTGTAATGAAACGGTTAAAGCATGGATCTGGATGGTTTCCAAGTCTATTTTCATACTTCAGAGTTAAAAGATGCAGTCGTATTCCTCCATGTAGGCTGTGAGTAAGTGCTTTGGTGCCACACTACGATACTTTTTAGCTGTATTTGTGAAACAATGCATGATAAAAGCCATATCAAACCCAACAGGTTTATCCTACTTTAGTAGTAGATGGTCTATATTTATACAATAGAGACGTATTACCTTTGGCTCCATTCTTCTGTTCTGGCTATTCAGGTGTGTTTGTCTAAGTACTCGTGTACGTAAAGTCCGTGCATTAGACAGCATCTGGGACAGTGTCGTAAACACTAACAATGACACCAGTTTGAGTTACACAGAAGTGGTGGCACCAGTTTGTTCTGGTCATGCATTAATCTTCACTTTGTTGTGTATTTTCAGTTTCTAGAACCACTTTTTTGTGGTTGAACCCAGTGAACCCACCCGTGACAGTCTTTTGTAGTTTAGCTGCTCTTTATCTGTGTGGTCAGTGATGTGTGGTGTTTTCTCATTAAGCTGCCTTCTTGTCCAACTTCCTAAAGGAGAGGTTTTACATTTATGTAAACAATGTGCATTAAAATCAGGCCATCTCTGCTTGGCCCTGTTGTCTGCAGCACATGTAAATAGCTCAGGGACCTCATCTATAAAGCTTGCCTATTTAGAATTGATCAAAGTAAAACAGTTCACACTGCGAGCCGTTCACCAGTACCTGCAGTGAACGGAGGTACAGGTGGAAAAAGTGAAGGAAGGGCGGATCTTGGATTAAAACAGTTGTTGGACAAAAGCCTGAACAAATCCTATGAACGGTTCATTCAGGACTTTTTTAGATTTTAGTAAAGCTTGTGTTAAATTGCGGCTGAACACATCATTTTGCACAGGACGCTGACGGCTCACTGACTATCAAGAGAAGAGAACCTAAGTTAGGTAAACACGTGCTTCTCCTCACGATAAACATTTCAGTGGACCATGGAGGTTAGTTTGTTGTCTGCTGCTTTACAAGTCTCTTAATGGTTTAGCACCAGAATATATTTCTGACAGTTGCTTATGAACCTCCTCGGACTCTGAGAACATCTGGGACAGGCTCCTGCTCGATCCCAGAGTTAGAACTAAATCTGATGAAGCAGTGTTTAACTTTCACCAAAAACCTGGAACAGCCTCAACTTTAACAATGTCCTTCCTTTTTAGCTCTGCCTATCTTTTAATATGTTCTTATGTTTCTTAAATGTTTCTAAATCTTGTAAATTGTCTTTTATTCCTGTAAAGCACTTTGAGTTACCCTGTGTATTGTGCTATATAAATAAAATTGTCTTGTCTTGTCTTTATGAAGGCATAATTAGGTCTAGAGGGGTTCTTAGACTGGCTATTCAGAAAAAGGCAGTAGGAAAATGTTTTATTTCAACTAAAGGAAAGAAAAAGATTCTATATCTCTAAATAATTTGCCTGTTAATAAGTTCATAGCAGTGTCGTAAAATGCAAAGAACAGACCATGTGCTGCAGGATTAACACTCATAACTCCATAAATACAGTATATATACACATATATACACCCAGTTCAGTGAGGTTACAGCCTGAAATAAACACACGCTGAATAAAACTCAACAGGCCTGCTGTAAAAGTGAACGAATGTTAAAGGACACAGTGAGAGTGGTCCAAACGCAGCAGCGGTGCGGCCCTCGTGATTGGCCTTGGGCTCAAACATGAACAGAGTCAGTGGAAGCAGCTCTCAGGCCTTTTGTGGTTTCAAGTGTTCTCTGTGAGAGCTGACTCACATTCTCTATAACCAGGTCTTTAAATCAATTGTACGATGCTGTAAATAGTCTTACTTTTATGAGAAAACTATCACAATACTACCAGCTACTGTACCGACTTGTAAATGGGTGGAAATTCTAACATAATTGAAACATATCATGTTTGCCTCTAAAGTCCAAAATGAAACAGCTTATTGGTCAAATGCCTTCTTTTATTTGGCCCAAGACTTGGATTGTAAACTAAAGCACCAACTAATGCCATTTTTTGAGCCTCCACCTACAGCAGGTGCCCTATGTTTAATGTTTAATCTTTTTTGCTAATCTCTCTATGATCCATTCTCTAAAAGTTGTACGCCACTCGTGACTCATTTAATAGACCTCTCTTAACACCGTAGTCTTGGGGGAAAACACCTTTGGAATAATTAGGCCCGAGCCGGTGATGACCGGGAGGGCCTATTGTTTTTGCTCGGATTTTTTTTTTTTTTTTTTTTATTTTTCTTCCGACCCAATGATCCTAAATTTGACCCAGTGAACATGCACGAAAAGTCATTTTATTGGTCCCAGACTTCAAGCTCGGCGAAAAATTTATGTATTTGAAGTCGCCGAAAAAAAAAATACGAAAAATGACTCAGTGGCGACCCCTACAAAATCAAAATACATTGGGCCTATGGAAAGTGAAAGTAACTTTTTTCCAACGTAGAAAAATGAAACTTGGTATATCCATAGGACACCTCAGGGCAAACAGAAAAGTCAATGACAGTCACACCCTAAACTTAACAGGAAGTCCGCCATGTGGGGTGAAACGAGGCCACTAAAATCGCACTTGCGCAGAAAGATGCAAATCATTGTGTTTTAATCTAAATGGCCCCAAATTTGGTGAGTATCATCTAGACACGTGTGCCAACCAAAGTTGTGACTTTGTTTTGATATCTTATCGGGTATGGGTGTGGCAAGCCTGTAACGAGGTGGCCATTTTTGTGAAAATAAAACGTCTCTTAACTCTCAAACGCCTTCTCGGATCGAGTTGGACCCAAAAAGGCGTTTGTGCACATTCATGACCTGAACAAAAAATATGTAAATAAAAGGGTTATCTTTAGAAATGGCTCTCCAGCGCCCCTACAAACTTATAATGGACCCAAGAATTTAGTTTGTCATAGAGACATAAAATTTTGTACACACATCTCTTATGTCATGACGAGCATAAAAGCCAATGACAACCACCCCTATCTATAAATGTGTTGCCATAGCAACGTCCCAAAAATGTGAAAAAGTCAATGGGAAGTGAAATTTTTAGTTTGTTGTAGGCAAATAAAACTTGGTACACACATCCACCATGGGCTTATGAACAAAAAGCCAATGGGGACCACACCCTATCACACACGGAAATCGGCCATTTTGAATTGAAATTTTGGTCCGACTTAAAATACACCTCTTTTTAAAAGTACACAGAAAAAGCTGCTTCATTCCACAGACACCAAACTTGGGCAAAATGAGCTAAACACATGTATGTAAAAGAGACAAGTGTTTTTCTAGACTTTTTGCTCGAGTTATATTTTTTTTATTATAATTTGGTATATATTTTTTTATTATAATTTTTCTGCAAAATGATCCTCAATTTAACCCAGTAAACGAACAACTAAAAGTCATTTTTATTGGTCCCAGACTTCAAGCCCGGCAAAAAATTTATGTATTTGAAGTCGCGAAAAAAATATGAAAAATGACTCAGTGGCGACCCTACAAAAGTCAAAATACATTGGGCCTATGGAAAGTGAAAGTAACTTTTTTCCAACGTAGAAAAATGAAACTTGGGACACCTCAGGGCGAACAGAAAAATGTATTACAGCCATATCGTAAACTCAACAGGAAATCTACTATGTTGGGTGTATGCGTGACCACCTAAATTGCACCCCTTGTGTCTAAAGGCTTTTCATCTAAACAGCTCCAAATTTGGTGAGTATCATCTAGACACGTGTGCAAAAAAAGTTATCAATTTGTTTTTTGATAGATTTGTGGCTGTGGTCGTAATGAGTCTGTGAAGAGGCAACTATTGGGAAATAAATGCCATTTCCCAATTGCCAGGATCCTTCTCAACAGAAAATGTTGGGTGGAATACATGACCACCTAAATCGTACACTTTGTGCTAAAGGGTTTTCATCTAAACAGCTCCAAATTTGCTTTAAAGCACGACATGCAATCCTCCGAATATATGTGTCCCCGCGGTCTCAAGGGAGGCGAGGGCCTTTATCGCCGCTTGCGGCTTTAATTTATTTTCCTTTTGTTTTAATTTAGCAGTACCATAAGTGGCCACTGGTGGAATTTACAAAAAGGAGAAACAATGCAGTACCTTATTTAAGTCTTATAACACATCTAAAAAGTGTCCTCATGACCTTCTTAGAGACTGTTTGTGTTACTTATCCACCTCAGTAAGTGCCAAAAGGTCACATTGTGCCCTCTTTTTCAAATTTCTGCCACACACTTTAATGTATAAAAAGTGTAAATGACACAAGTTGAGCTCTTTTCTAATACGATTGGCTTTAAATCCAATAATAATGCACTATTTCCATTTCTTTGTAAGTATTTGGTGTTGTGCCAGTTCAAGCCCAGAGTCTGTCTCAGATCAAATGTCCTAAACTACCTGCAGTTCGTTTCCACGGACAGTCTGGTTCATTTGGGGAGGTGCAATCGAACTCTGATTTGGACCAAAAAAAAAGAACCCTGGTCCACCTAAAAACACAGGTCTCAGTTTGTTCCACGTGAACCCAGGTGAGAATGCAAACCGGACCAAACAGCGAAACAAAGGCAGGAGGCAGACCACAGCGCTACGTACTGGAGGTAAACACAACCAAACCATCACTTTTTAGCAGTAAATAATAATAAGCCCTTTCAGACGGGGCTTGTCTGTGAACAACAGGATAGTATCTCTCTCTTGTTTGTGGCGGTCTCATTCGCTCCAGGTAAAAACCTGTGTCTATGCCGGTCCGCTGCCTCATGCTGCTCACACTGAGCCCATTATCTTCAAGTATATTTTTTGTATTCTTGCAAAAAAAAAAAAATAAATAAATAAATCCTAAAGTCTAATGTTTTTTTTTTTTTTTGTGGGAGCAAAGAATGTTGCTGTGCACTTGGCAATAGATGAGCGTGTTTTATTGTTCTATGTGTTTCTTGTCCTTTTTCTTCAGTATTTTTACTGCAGCGCCACCACAGGTGAGGGGAGTAACTGCAATATTCCAAAGGTTTAGTTCACAGAGTGCAGAGTGAAAAAAAAAACATCTGAGAAATGGAACAATGTTGCAACTTAGTCCCAAATCAAACAGAGTCTACCGAACGATAAGCTGTGAAAATACTTGAACTGAACATGTCTGTGAAGGTTCTCATTCTTCCAGGACATCTTGAAAAACTTGAAAAAAAGGTTAAAGCAAAAGCATCTGGACTCAACCAACCAAACACAACACCTGAATGGAGCAGTGTCACTAACGACTCTCCTGAGCCTTAACGACTCTCACATCAGGAGTCACACTGTCCTTTCAGAGCCAACGACTATGAGACCAGAACAGCCTGGTCCATCAGGTTTGGTTTCAGGTTAAACCCCTCCCTCTAGAGATAAAGCTCTGCTCTATTACCAGGTGAACTCAGAATTGATAAAATTTCTTGGAATTAGAGACGAAACATCTTCACCTTGAAAACTGAGCCCAGATGCTTTTACTTTAACCTTTTTTTCACTTGAACTGAACCTTTGTGTAATTTGTGAAAGGCCAGCATTATGTACACCTGTAGCTTTTAGATGAACCTTTTTGACTTCTTGATTTACTGTGGATCTGGCCCGACAGTATGAAACAGGAAGACCAAGTGAGCTTTTTGAGGAACTTAGAGAAATGCTATGTCTTTTTTAAATCAAACATATCTTTGCAAACAAGATTTATACACGTTTGCACCGACTTCTTTGCGTCACAATGTTTCAAACTCCTGTTGACAAGCCTTCAATCCTCACAGTATTTTAAATTTCACTCAACAGTAGCATATTTTTATTACTTTTTTTATTAATATTGTCTTTGCTTACCCACAGCTTTCATCTAAAAAACTGCTTCTAAAGGCCTCCAAACACTTTCCACTCGGCTCCCAACCCAAACACAACAAAACGGTACCACATGGCAGATGTGGGTGGGCCGTCCCAGCGCGTCCCTGTGCTCCGTGTCGTGTGCTGTGTCATGTGTTTGGCTGCGTGGTGTTTGCCGTTCGTCTGCCAAAGCACAACTGTAAATGAGACTGTGCTTGTCTTGGATCAGCTCCATCCAGATTCACCGCTGTGTGCGCCGCTGCCAGCTGTGCCACAGACAGCGCCGCGTTTGGAAAAGGTTACAGACGGAGAACTGCCCCGACACGTAGATAGTACACAGCTGAAAATCAAAAAAGATGCTGGAGAGGTTTGGATAAGTCGTAGTAGAAGAGGACTTGGTCTTTCCCCAAACAGAACTGCTGACATTAGATCTGTTCTTGTTTATAAAAAGCACATGTAAAGTGGGGTGTAACGTCTGATAAAGACTCCCAGACCTGTTAAAAGCAACAAATGTGGTTTTAAATCACAATTTAACTTCAAATTCTATTGCAGCAACCTTTAACTTTTAAACTGTCTGCTTTTTTAGATTCATTTAAAATTAATATTCTCTTTAAGAGAAAAAAAAAACAATGATTAACAGCATTTTTCGTAGTTTTTTTTTTTGTTTTCAGAATCTTTTGAAAGATTGTTTCTTGTATTATTCCGCTGCTTATACTGTGGTTCATTTCTTTAAACCAAGTTTAATTTAAAGTGGGGTTAAATCTAGTTTAACTTGTTTAAAAGTCTAATTTGGTTGGATTTGAACCTACAGTCTAAGTATTTCATAACTGTTAATGTCTACAGGTCCAGTAAAATACCGGTCAGATTGCAAAGGTTTAAATTTTATCTTTAATCTTATTCACCACATTCTGAAAACCACACTGGTGCTATCAGGTTATATTGATTTTATACAGAATAACTAATATTTGATGCCTCTGAAACGCTGATATTACATTCAAAGTTGTTTGACAAAGTGTCACATAGGCTATATTGTTTTTGTGAGACAGCTTTGACCCGACGTGTGTAACCAGAGAGGGCAGTGCAGTCCTGCGCCAGGCCACATGAACGCAGACGTAAACACAGCGGCTAATGAGACTCAGGCCTGGAAAGAGTGCGTTCTGTGAGTTTAAGCAGCTGCAGCTGGGCAGAGGTGGCACCAGAGATGTTTACGGCAGCCTTTAGCCCATCAACTCACTGTCAACAGTTCAAGGGACTGTCAGCGACCGGGCCTCGTGTTCGAGTCTGAAAACTGAGCCAGAGCGTGTCTGGAGGGGGTTAGCGGTTTGAGACGAGAACACAGGGATTTTTCAAACTGTGAAAGTTTGGGGCTCACTTTAGGAGACTCAGTGCATCATTGTTAGGCCAGGTCGACTGAGTAAAACCAACGCAAACCTTTAAGGCTCTAGTGTTTACATTTACATTTAGTCATTTAGCTGACGCTTTTATCCAAAGCGACTTACATTAAGGTTCCATTCACCAGTGTTACAGCTGGAACACCACTGGAGCCAAGGTGGGTTAAGTGTCTTGCCCAAGGACACAACGACAGTATGAACTGTGGGGAGAGCAGGAATCGAACCCACCTACCTTCTGGTTGAAGGACGACCGCTCTACCCACTGAGCCACTGTGCCCCGTGTAAATGAGAATGTCCGAACGTCTACTGGACCTACGTTTTCAGTAACACATTGTAACAAGTACTATAAACCCTGACCAACTTTAGCTAAAATACCTCAAAAATAAATAAACTGATCTAAAACCACCAGTGTTTTCTCTCTGTGTCCAGCCTTCCAAAGACAAAAACATGCATGTGTTGGTGAATTAATGCATCTAAATGACCTCTATTAATGTAATGTATAATATTTGTACGTCTCTAAGTGTTAGCCCTGTGATTAACTGACCATTGTCCAGGCGCAGCCCCAATGACCCCTACAGGAAATAAGCAGTAGAAGATAAATAACTGGACAAGATGCATGATAAATGCTCAGGTCATTGTATTAAATTATGCTCATAAGTCTAGATCATTTATATTTTTAATCTTGCCTCAGATGGAGTATCGTTGTCAACTATAACATAATAAGCTTTTATTTGTAATTTCCAGTTCAGGGAAGTATCTCATTTGAATGTATTTGGTGCCTCCATGTTGTAGAGTCTCTGGGTGAACCCTGCTGAACTTTCACTATTTGGGCGGGTCATTAAAATTCTGCTTCTTTTACGCACAATGGAACAGTTTCAACAGTGGCACTATAGCACAAGTTTTGATAAATAATGTCCACTGTCTTTACTTTCAGCACAAGTGGGTAAACTATCTTCCCTGCACTTGTGACTTGATGTGACCTCTGAAGAAAAAACAGCTTCTAGTTTCCATCTAGTGTCTCTTTCTGCTTATCTCTGTCGTGGGCTTGTCCGTCGCTCTGTCCTCGGATCAGTTCCTCTGAGGTAAAGTCCAGATTATAATCCCTGGCTCCATCTAATCTGCTCATATTCACATCTCAGATTAACACAGAGTCATCCACTCACTGTGAGCAGTGGGGACAGTTTTTAGAGCCATTGTCCCCGTCCAGGCTCAAGGAGATTATTTGTTAAAAAATTAAGCCTGTCTCGGGCCGGCGACCCTGAGGTCAGCTGTTTCCTCGTGCACACAAATCGACAGCAGTGCCATCTGCCCTCGAGCGCTGGCCGGCCGTGTCCGTGCGGTAAGAAGAGTGGATCAGGGACAAGAACAGCATGTACTATGTGTTTTTGCATCAAAGGTGACTGAGTACACGCCGGTCTGCTCTGACACCAAGCTGTCCACTACACAACATGGTCACTCTGTCTTTAAAGGTGACACTAGATGTTATCACTGACCCTGGATCAGGCTTGTTCTCTACCTTTACCTGTTCACACTAAATGTAGAAAATAGACTCAAATTAATCTGGAAACAGATCCTACAACAGGACGAAGCAACAAAGGAACGAGGGATCAGAAAGGCTGGAGAATAAACAGCTCTAGGTCTTCCACGATTGTTTGCTAAAACGTTCAATATAGTAGACTTGATGAGTTCATTTCAAATTGTTATAACTTTTAAGATGTGTTTTCAAATGGGTTGAAGTTGAGTATTGTGCACCCCTGTCTGGTCAGGCAGAGCTGAAAAGCATTTGGGCCACTGATAAACTGGTTTCTTCTTTGTAAAGGTTATAAGACGTGTTAGCAAGTGCAATAGTGCATTTGGGCCACTGATAAACTGGTTTCTTCTTTGTAAAGGTTATAAGACGTGTTAGCAAGTGCAATAGTATCATTAAAAGGAAAACAACATGTTGGTTTTCCAATGAAAAAATCACAAGAGTAAAATTAAATGTATTAATCTTGAGTGGAATCTAAGAAGACATACAGCTGAAGCTGACAAGGTAGCCGCTGAACTTGAATATACAATTCAATGGACAATTAAATACAGCTATTTAACTGTTCTTCTTAAAGGTTTATTCAGTTCTTCAGTATTTTCTTGATGGCGTTCTCCTGTTATACTCCCAGACTGAACATGAGTAATCTTTGCCTCGACTTCGCATCGACTGCTCTGTTTGAGTCAGATGGGCCTCAGATAGACAGGTGGACTCAGAGCATTATAGCATTAACAGCGACAGTTTACACCTGAAGGCAGCTCTCATTAGCTTCTACTTTCACACCACTCCTCACGGCTGGTCATGTGGGTAACGTCACGATGAATAAGAGGCTGGGCAGGTGGCAGCTATGGATATCTGTTTTATTATGGTATGATGTTTTACCTTTAAAATCAGCTTTGACCGTTCAAAATTGGGTAACTTTAAATTTGGAGTAAATCTTTTTGTCATGTTTTAACGAGCAACGAGCAACAGGAACGAGATCTGGGAACGAGCAACTGGAACGAGATCTGGGAACGAGCAGCAGGAACGAGATCTGGGAACGAGCAACTGGAAAGAGATCTGGGAACGAGCAACAGGAACGAGATCTGGGAACGAGCAGCAGGAACGAGATCTGGGAACGAGCAACAGGAACGAGATCTGAGAACGAGCAACAGGAACGAGATCTGGGAACGAGCAACAGGAACGAGATCTGGGAACGAGCAGCAGGAACGAGATCTGGGAACGAGCAGCAGGAACGAGATCTGGGAACGAGCAGCAGGATTGAGATCTGGGAACGAGCAACAGGAACGAGATCTGGGAACGAGCAACAGGAACTGGACTGGGCAATGGGACTGGAGAACAGACACAGGACAGGAAACGGGACTTGGCAACGAGCAACAGAACTTGGCAAAGGAAGTAGGGGACAGAAAATGGGACATGTTTCAATTCAAAGAAGTAGTGACGGGGTAAATACAGGAGGCAGGAGACAAACTGACAAAAACAGATGACATTATACAAGTTCACAAATGACAAAGATAAGATACAAATGCACCTGCATATACTGCAACACTAAGTAAGATAAAAAACTGAGTTTTTTTAGCATTTAATCTCAAATCATGTGGCATTTTGAAATTGTCGTCATTTCTAAATTGAATAACAAAATAGTTAAAGTAAGTGAAATTAAAACCTGGTGGAAATATTGCACTAAACCTTCCAGGAACTAAAAGTATGAGGCGTAAACACACTGAGAATCTTGTAATGAATGAAAATGTGTGTTAATCCTCTGTGTGTGTGTGTGTGTGTGTGTGTGTGTGTGTGTGTGTGTGTGTGTGTGTGTGTGTGTGTGTGTGTGTGTGTGTGTGTGTGTGTGTGTATCCGAGTGCGTGTGTGTGTCCGGTTGGTGTGTGTGGTGCGGAGGACATGAGGAGACAGGGAGCATGTTGGAGCTGACAAGGCCTGTAGGGTCAACATCAAGCCAAATCAACTGCACTGGGGATCAACCATAGCTGCGCTGCTGTCAAATTAGGGCACGGCGCCAACACACACACACACACATTTACACAACACACACAGGAGCCAGCAGCTGTCAGCGCACACTCGTGACTGCCCACTGCCCCGGAAACATCACGGCACATCTCTAGCCCGAGGTGAGCTGCAGTTGTGTGGGCAGTCACAGGGTCTGAGCGAGCGCAGGGAGATTACTGCTGAAACGGGGACAAGCTTTAGAGCAAATGATGTGTTTAGTCGTGTTTGGACTTGACTCACTGTTTTTAAAAAATGAATGATGCCAAATCTACCAGAAGTTTTGTTGTTTTTGATGTAAATGAGACAATTGGTAGCCAGGACTAAGCATTATTAGATAAGGACTTAAGGATTAGTTTAGAGTTCTGAGTGTTGGTTTTTGGGCACATTCGCAGGTATAATTATTGTTTCACTTAAGTAAAATTTTAACGCCCCCATGTTTGCAGAGAGACAGGCAGGTTTACCTTTTCAGCTGATATAATAGGGTTAGTTTTATGTTTCCTACAAATCAGCGCTTCATACTTTTTAACACATGGATAGTATAAGTCAGAGAAATACAGCTGGAGCTCCACTCCTGCTGGGACTGTTCACTCACAGTAGGCTGTAGATCTGCTTCAGACTGGACCATTTCAGCTCAGTTAAGTTTGGGTTGTAGCTGTATATCTTCTGTGTAAGGATCTGTCTCCACCAACAGGTAATGAACCTGTTAGAAACTGAAGCTGGAAACAATGCAGCAGCTACAGCTCAGTTAGGTTTATTTAAATAACTTCCTTTACTTTGAGGAAATATCACTTCTGTTACAGACAAGGATGGATGTAACTGGGCTTCATTTCACTAAACTCTGCTGCAATAAACACTGTTTACTTTGAAATGGAGCCACACAACTCCACTAAGCTTTTTTAAAATATAAAACAGAGATTACCATTAATAAAATTTTAATTAAACCTTCATTGCCATAGATTTTTGGATTTTTTTTAATACTGTAAAGTTGTATTTATGCTCGACGGTCACATGCCCTTTCATCACATGACCCTCAGCTCTTTGCCACAGCTGGATTCTCACTCACTAATGCCCTGATGAAGACATTGTGTGTGTCCAAGCATGTGGGCCTAAACATGTAATAATAAAGAACTTTTAATTCTTCACTACAATTTTCTACTTCTGCTTTGGAATATTCTTGACTGCAGTCGCTTGTCTACCTTGGATGGATTTAAATTAAACATTGTTGGTGTAACTGGACCTATGTCTTTGGACTGGAGTCAACTCCAGCTACTTTGGGGCGTGAGACTTTGTACACTTTGTGTCACAGGGCTAACATTTGGAGACATACACTGACAACAACCCCTTTATTCTCACATTTATTTACTTTTGAGTGCAGTCGATGTACGAGGCTGTCGTGGTGAAGAAGGAGTTGAGCTGCAAGGCAAAGCTTTCAATTTACCAGTCAATCTACGTTTCTATTCTTACATATGGTCATGTCTCTCGGCTGGCCTGGGAACGCCTCGGTATCCCCCCCGGAAGAGCTGGAGGAAGTGACTGGGGAAAGGGAAGTCCGGGCATCTCTGCTGCCCCCACAACCCGGTCCTGCATAAGAGAAAGAAGGTGGATGGATAGTTTCACCACTTCCCATGCATGTCTTCGAACGGTGAGAGGAGGCAGGACCTAAAGAGAACCCACGAGGCAAAAGGACTTGCAGACTCTGAGGCTAAAGTGCTAAGTGTGTGCTCCATTGTAATGCTTTATACATGAGTCAAATTTATTATAGGGAACATGACTCCTGATTTGTGAAAGGTCAGCTGATTTCAATTGGCTTTGGCATGATAGGACAGTTTTATTTGCAGATATCAGTGAATTATATCAGTTTATATTTGACAGACATTCATTTTTATTTTAAGTCCGTCAGAAAAACACAAGGCCTCAGCTGTGAAAGTCCAGGTGTGTGCCTCTACCACACAGCAGTCCTATGTCTGTGTGTTCTTCACTGTGTGTACATCCCTGTGTGTGGGTTATGCCCCAGGGGTGTCATCAGTGGGGCAGTAAATGGGCATCTGTGGCTAACGGGGCTAACTGGGCCACCTCAGCCAGCTGTGCCTCTCTGTGTCCGCGTTGCACTATATCGGCTCATCATTACTTTAGCTTCACACGCTCTGCCCCGGGACGCTCGCCCCCCTCGGCCAATCTAACCCCCCTCGGCCTCGCGCACCCAAACGTTTACCACGGCCTGGACTCTGAGTATCACAGCTCGCTCAGACACATAAGGCACTAATGGCCCGAGGCGGCACATAAAGCAGGTGAGGAGCATTTTGGGAGCGTGACCTGAAGAGCCACATTCATTTTACAGAGACAGGTCCCACTCAGACAGAACTAACTGTCACTGCAGGGGCACTTCTGGGAGATTATCTGACCCTATTTACTTAATCTGTGGCAATTTGATATAAATCCATTCCATCAATAGAGCTGGTAACTAGGCCAACCTTCAAACTACTCTCTTACAGCTAATTTGTTTGCATGTTTACCTTGTTCTGAAATTAAAACTAACCCTATTGGGTGTTTAAATATTGAATGACAGGTCTGAAAATCCACCCATATTAGCATCACATCAATTCCATGTGGATATTTTCCTATTCAAAAACCTAATTCAGAAACATATATAAAAATTTGGTGATCACTATTGACTTCCATTAACTTTTCCTTGAATGTCTCAGGAGTGATACTGAAAGAAACAAACACAAGTGCAGGAGCAAGAGTTTAATACCAGAAGATAGCACAGACTGTTTCTTTTATAATAAGCTTCAAGTGAGGTTGCACATTAAAAGGACTAATGTTTATTATAACGGAGCTTGAGTCCATGGAAGACATAGACACTGCAGATTGAAACTCCACAGCTCCTCCTTTCAGCAGCCTGTGAGCTACTGTGGTAGCCTTGAAGAGACCTGTCTTTTGTGGACAAACCCAGTGGAAATAGATCTGACCTAAATTTCAAAACTAAATCTATTAGAGGGCCATGTACACAGGGCCAAAACACAAACACTGGCCAGTAATGTCATGAAAATGATCTGCATTTACACAGGTACAGTATGTCTGCCAGGCCAGTAGGGGCACTGTGAACCCTGCAGCTCATAGTGCTACATTCATTACATTAGACTGAGGTTTTGGCCTTAAACCAGGTGTGTGTTTTCTGGAACAGTGGTGATAAACTCTGAGCCTCAGTGTGATACAAATAATAAATGATTAGAACATGAGTCTATGAAAAACATTGTTGTTTTCTTTACTGTGTGTCTCCAGACAATATTTGTCTGAGACCGGCAAATGCCATCTTTACAGTTTACACCACATTGCAGAATGTGTTTGTTGCATCCATCTATTCCATTCTGCTTACCGGGTTGCAAGCCATTTAAGCAGGGACGCCCAGACTTCCCTACTCCCCAGACACTTCCTCCAGCTTCTCCAGGGAATACCGAGGCATTCCCAGGCCGGGAAACTTCCAGCACCTTTAATGCCAGTCTTAAGCCCTAGGTTCTACAAAGTTATATTTACATTTATTTATTAAGAGAATAAGTCCCTTGAGATGAGTCATCTCGTTTTCAAGGGGGCCCTAAATATTCCCAAAGTCTGTCAAGACTGTATTTTTTCTCCTATTCTCAATGATTTTCCTTTGACTGGTCCACTATGTTCCAGCCCGTTCAAGACCCCTGCAAACCTTTTATGACTGTAAGCGAGTTGTTGAACCGTTGTCACCCTGAGCTCTCTTTTAAAACAACTGGCCGTAGTTCATTGAGTGTCACTGTGTGTGTGCACATATCTCTGTGTGTGCGCGTGTCACTGCGTATAGAGCGGTGTGGCAGCGGCAGGGCTCGTGACAGATCAGGGCATTCAGGCCAGTGACATTCCACCAGAGGCACAGATGCATCATGGGCCGGCGCTGTGAAAAATGCCGCTCGGGCCGATCCGCTCAGCCGCAGATGAATGGCGCTGGGGCACTCACCCGGAGATGAATGGAGCTATCTGTCTTGTCAGCGGAGGTCGAGCGAGAGGTTACAGTAGCCAGCGAATACCTGTGTGTGTGTGTGTGTGTGTGTGTTCAGAGGTGTGACTGCTGACTCGAGAAAAGTGGAGAAGGTGAAACACACAGAGTTACAATAACACAAGAAGAACTCACAAACTTAAAGGAAATGATAGTGATTTATGATAAAATAAGTGTAAATTAAAGTTGACATCTCGTGAAGTTGTTAACATTGGTTTCCTCAGTCTCTTTACAACAAAACAAGAATCATCGTCAACGAACATATGGCTTACTTTATAATGTCTGCAGAAACAAACAAACGCCATTCTGTCAACATACAGTGTTTGAAATCTCAACTGACTTTCTTTGTAGCGGCTTCTCTTTCTCACATTGTTGGAAATTCCAGTGCTTAATTTGTGGGGAACATGGGGGATTTTATTTCCTCACCCCCAAAATGGGAGTGTGACTGGGAACTATTTAACTGGATTCAGCACATCTTTTCATTTTCAGGAGTTATTTTCAAGTTTCTTAAAGTAACTCAGCCTGTAGAAATTGTTCTTTAGTTTGTTAAAATGGCATCCTTTAGACACAAAAAGCTATAATGCAATCTCCCTTTTAACCTTTTTCTTCTCGATGCTGAGGGAACTTTCTCTAGATATTTTCTCTGTGTTCCCCAACCCAACTTTTTATTAAGCACTGGGTACTTCCCTGGTTTCTCCTGGATTTTCTTCATATTTGACTCTTCAGTAGCCCTATGGATGGATGGACATCTTTTATCAGTGTCACTTGCATTGAATGCTAATTATGTTGCACAATTGTTTTGCAAAACCTGTAGCAGTATATATATATGAGCAAGCTTTAGGTAGGGCCACATATTATTACCTATTTTTTCAAATCTGTGGATACAGCTGTCTTGTAATATATTGTTTATGTAGCGTCAATACTTGGTCCTTTTTTTAAATAATAGCCCTATTTCATGCAGTACTAATATGATGACCCTTTCATGTAACTGTTTCTCCATTTAAACTTGTATTGTAATATTTTATTGAAAATTGGCAAAACTAGACAATAGATGAATCCATACGACAGTTAAGTAAACTGCACATTACCTTTTTAAAATGCTTTGTCCGTTGCTGTAGAGTTTATAAATGATAAAAACTCCAGAAGTCTGTTTTTCTCACACAACACAGAGGTAGCTCCTAATTCTGTCCCACTGCTTTTATCTCTGCCTTCTGCGGATTGTTCCCTTTTGAAGTCAAATGGAATAACTAATTCTCTCGTTTGGTACAAATTTGGCCCAAACTTGTGCCGCTCTGTTCCTGCGAGGCAAACAAGGCTCGGAGGCTGAGACGAGAAGAGCCCAGTGCAAGCCTTTGATCCTCAGAGATATGCACTGGAGGCACAAGAAAAGGCAAAGTAAGACTGTCCTGCTGCTGAAAATAAAGCCTCTGTTTCTGAATTTATCATATCTCCCAGTTGTAATTAGCAACACAATGAGAATTTCACTTTGTAGTCAACTCGATCTGTGTGGTTATGTAGCATTTCCAGACACAAACGTAAGTGAAATGACTCTAGCCTCCAGACTATTTTTTCAGCCCACAATGAGCCGCTGTAATTGAAAACTGTTGGATAACAGAAGCACACTCTTCCTCCTTGAGATTATGCTAACTAGCTAACACCACAGCTCATTGCAGTGTTCTCAAACACACAATACTACCACTCAGATCTCTACTGTTTAGCATGCTAACAAGCTAACCAAGCCTTTTCCATTACAGTAACAAGCTAATGCACCAGGCAGTCCGTCTAATAGAGGCTTATGCTAATGCTCTAACAAGTGTCATTGGTGGTGGAACATATAGCTGCCATATCATATGTTCATACTAACAAGCTAATGAGCTCAATCTGCGGCTGTGACGAGGGCCTAAAGGGGAATTATTCAAACAGGAGTTAAAATGTTAACAAGCAAATGCCGCGGCCCATTATAGAAACATGAAACAGTTCTAATGCTAATGCAAAGCAGCCATCAGTGAGCTTTAACAAATGCTTATACAGGACTGTAAGTGCCACACTGCCGTCAGATGGGTAATGGCAATGAAGTACAATTTTACTTATATATACACGCTATACACTGTATATACAATCCTTGGAACGTAACTCATACAGTCAGTGGTGAAATCAAGGTGAACAGTGTAGGTACTTTTCACTCTTACTACTATTTACTGTTGCTTTGCATTCTATCAAATAGCTCACCACATCTTTGAAATGTTGTTTATACAAATGATTTTACTGTGCTGGGCTAATTGTGGTATGGGACTTTTCCTGCATAACTCCAAGTTTGGCTATTGTTGTTGTCTTTATCCAAGTGACATGCACAAGAGAAAATAACATATGTCTACTCCATTAAGTTCCCAGTTGTTTCCTTTTTTGAATGGATTTACACTAATCTCTCTTGGTCTTCATCTATTTTTAATTTTGTCAGCTGTGCACTGTGTGCAGGAAACTGGAGGTCCAGTCTAGCTCCAGTCCAACAACGCCATTAACATGCAGCAGTAGCTCCACAAAGAACAGTATTAAGTAGGTGTGTTGACAGAAATTAAACTGAATTACATTTACATTTACATTTAGTCATTTAGCAGACGCTTTTATCCAAAGCGACTTACAAAACTATGTCTCCATAGATTTTGCAATTAACATCTCAAAAAATTAGACTTTTTAAACTGCTTTGTAAATTATACCAGGAGTTGTTGCCGTGTCGTAAACCAGTGTCTTGTCTTGAGCCCGGCCGTATGAGCGACTATCACACGGTACACTCCTGCCCCGGGACTAGATCGATGGCTGTATTTGGCGACACATCCAGCCATCCTTTCATCCCACCTCTGTCCAAATAGAGAGATCTGGAGGAGGAGCGGTGGCAAGGTGGCAGGCGCCCCAAATGTAAAGCGTACGCAATCACTCAGATACAAGTGGCACCGCTAAAAATTGCCTTCATACATCAGCTCATGGTTTACGGGCTGTGGCAGAAAGGACGGCAAAAGGTCAGCTGGAAAAACATATAGACGTGTCAGCGGTGGAGCTGGGGGGCGCAGCGCTCGGGTGACGGCTCAGGAGATGGCTGTGTGCGGCTCTTTGGGGGGAGAGTGGATGACACACTCAGGGACAACAGGGCGGCGTTTTGACGGGGCCCAATGGAGCAAATATAAATGTACTCACAATGATAGCTGTGGGATAAAATAAAACATTCAAAAGATAAACAGGTTAAGATTAAGATTTCAATTCAAATACAGACAAGAGGTTATCTTGACTAGAAATAAGTGGCATATTATTATTATTATTATTATTATTACATCTATTTTACATAGCGCTTTTCCGGGAACTGCACTTTTTTATCTGTGTCGTGTGATAAAAACCTTAAGTTGGTGGTTGCCAGCTGGTGATGCCACAGGAGTCTTTGATGGCACACACTGAGCAGGGTCTGGTTAACCACAGACTCAGTGGATTAAACGTATGTCTTTGACACAGTGGGATGGTCCCAGCAACACATTCAAGTGCCGTTTTTAAATCTGGAATAAAGACTCTCTAAACCGTCTAAATGCATTTGCACGTACATCTTCCATACTGTTCTTTGTTGTGTTGTGTTTTATTTTTATGCTGTTTTTGAATTACTAGTTTTGTTGCCGTTTTAACTTTATCCTGGTGTGTGACATGAGCTCAGTAAATAAAACTGAAGCTAGCAGCTGCCAGCATGGCTTGTATTGTCTGAAATTATTATTACAGATGGACATTTAGAAAAGTTAAAAAGTCAATAAACCCTTTTGACCTCGACAGTGGTGTAGTCCAAACGCCTTGTGTTGATTGGTGCATCAACCAACCACCCCGACTAGCCACACCCAGCCTCACAAAGAACTTAAAAGGGTCAGGTATCGGTTGAGTTTTTCTCCAGTTAAAGGCAACCACTGACCTAAATCAAGTCTGTTTTTGTGTAATGCCTTTGTACATCTTTTAAATTGTGTTGGTTTGATAATCTGCATCCATTTGTTTTCTGTCTCCAGAAACTCAAACTTGAAACAGAGCATTTCTTTTTTTCCACCGGATAAACGCTCATCATTCAGGTTTATCCATAACAAACTACTTTAGTGTTTAGTTTGTCAGAAAGAGGTGGATGTCTGGACTAAAAGTGAACCAAGATTGGGTTTTATTGTTTGAGTGAAAGCATGTTTGACAATTGTTCAAATAAGTCACAGAGAAAGTGTTTGCCAAAGATGACCATTCCCAAGTCAGTGCACAATCCTAGCATGGGCTTTTTGAGAGACCAAAGAAATTATAAATCCAATCAGTAGACTAACCTTTGATTTCTAAAGCCAAAAATAAATGACATCATGTTTCAAGACATTCTGTCCAAGTTAGTTTAATTTTTTTTTGTTATGTCAACCACTGAATCAAAATGACTCTCTTCGTCAGCGTCTGATTAAGTCCACAGTGCGGCTCTGTAATAAAAGACTGGAGCTTTGGCGTTACCTGTCTTCAGAGGGAATATAAAATCTCAGTGGAGACAGACGGCGTAATGCAGACGTCTTAATGAAACGTTGATTAAGACGGAGGATAATTACTGTGTCCTTAACAGAGCACTGTGCTTTTAAATATATGAGGTGTTAAACTTCTGATGTGTTTATTCTGGAGTCATTTTATGAGACGGACTCCACCTGAGACGCTCTGGCCTCGGGACGTGAGCAGAGTCGCAGAGTTTTAACACTCTGATTCACCTTCATGGATCACACAGGATTATAATTTAAAACAAATTATCTCACATTATCACTGTCATTCCTCACCTACATTAGAAATCAAAATCAGGGTTTATTTGGCTTTTACAAAGAACTTTAGAAAGATGTTTGTTAGATTTGTTGTATTTTGACCTCTCTTGGAGCTAAATACACCAAATGTCTTTGAACAAGCAAATACATGAGCAAAACTGTCAAATACATCTGAGAACATATAATTATAATGTGATAATGTATTGTGCATTTTGTTTGATAGGGTCCTGTGTTTGAATCCACACAGTCCATATAGAATACATTTTAATAAGTCTTGTATCAGAGCTGCAGTAGCTTAAAACTCCTCACTTCCACCTGCCTTCATTAATTTTTTAATAACCAGAGCCAGTTTACCATTTATGAGTTTTCATTCAATCTGTTAAAAACAAACTAGGAACATTCCTGTTACATCTTTGTAAAATGATCCAGGTTTGTAAAAAAAGTTGGTGATCTTTGATAAAAGTTTGTGGCCAGAAAAAAAAAAGGTCTTATTAATTCAAATCAAGAGCAGGACAATATCACTCATTCATTTTGTAAATGTGGGGATTTTGTGAGAAAAAATAAGATATTTTACTTTAGCTAAAACTCAAATATTACAATTCCTTACCTCTGGGGTTGAAAATCCCTATCTTTACACTTTTTTGTTTAGTTTGAAAACCCTACTTGAGTTGTAGTGTGGACAGTCTTAGTCTTATTAGAACATGCTGTTCACGGACGTTTTATTATTTTTATTCTTCACTACAAGTTCAGAAAGCATTATTGTGGATATATCCTGGGTCTTTAATGTTTGCACCTGTGTTAGTGGCGCTGGTGCAGTTGGGTCACAGCTGCTGTCATCTGTTCTCTGCCTCCAGCCTCCAGGTTACAGCCTCTGCTTTAACCAGGTCAGAGCTCATTAGACGCTAAGAGCCTTCACCTGGACACACTTTCACATCAACACTTTTCTCCTCCACACTTTCTCACTTTCTCACTTCACTTCCACAAAGTCTTTCTCGCACAAGTGTCACATGCCAAAGCATATTGTGTGTGGCTACAGTCAAATGCAAATGAGTCTCTTGATGACAATTGACTCTAACTGTAGGGGAGACTGGGTATGGTTGTAACACTTTTTTCTTCAGCACCAGAAACTACCTTTTTTTTTTAGCTACACATCTGAAACTTTTAGGCAAAGTACCCACACTTGTGTACTACAATTGGAAACAATTTAAATTTCTCCAACTATCTCACATACTTTTTGAGATGATGACAAATACAAGGTGGTCCTTTGTTACAACCTACCCCACTACTGGGGTAGGTTGTAACACATACTGGGGTAAGTTGTAACAGGTAGACAAAATGCACAAAAACACAAAAAAAAGGGTACTCCAAGTGTTATGCCACAACAAAAGTTTATTTTAAATGAATAGCTGCAAATTAACAAACATATTTACCCCCATTCTACATTCTATATTTCTGCCAATATCTGTTCAGGGTGACATGGCAGATTCCATGGACTTTTGCCACTGTGGCTCAGTGGTAGAGCAGTCGTCCTATAACCAGAAGGTTGGCGGTTCGATTCCAGCTCTGCCCTGTTCATACTGTCGTTGTGTCCTTGTGCAAGACACTTAACCCACCTTGCCTCCAGTGTCCGAAAAAACTGAAACTGTCACATGACTCCTATCTTATCCCTGATTCGTGGAAATGGTAGTGTTACAACTCTCCCGGTGTTACAACTATACCCAGTCTCCCCTACTTTTCCATCAGTTTAAAGTGAACAAAACCATGGTGACTTAAATTATTAATTAAAGATCCAAAACGTCTATCTACCTCTGTCTTGATTTTTATTTTATTTTTTCTTCAGTCCCTCCAGAAAAAAAAAAAAAATACATCAAGATTTAGACATCTTGGTTATGCCACTTTTACCAAAGAGATTTTAAAATGAATTTATTTCCTTATCTATTACTTTTAGTTTGGATTTCAGCTTAAACAAAGATGGACATAGAAAAATGGGTCATCATTTGCTCATTGTAGGTTCGAGTGGTTAAACACCATCCTTGTTGGTTTGTGGGAAAGTTCTCTGCACAAACCAACAAGGATGGTGTGTCTGTTTAATGTTGAGGAACTAGAACCAACACAAGAAACAAGACGGGCGCAGCAGGTGGAATGTAGTAAAATTACATATAATCTTTATTCATCTTGTGCAGAACACATTCTGGCGCTAATAAGTTTGAAAACTGGTTTTGTGAGTGTTCAAAATTAAAAGTTATATTTTCATCTGAGCATATTTCTTATCAGTGCTTTTACCTCCTCCTCACTCGCTCTACACGCTTTGGTTCCATTTACCCACAGTGCCTTGCACCATGTTCCGTTTCGTTCCTTTGGTTCAGTGTTTGTTAAACGATGAATCAGAGTTTGCTTTTTTTGGTTCAATTGCATTTTCACACATTGTGAGCAAACAAACTAGAGTTTAATGGAACTGGACTGGAGTCACCAATGAGATCCTACAAAAAACTAAATCCAAACTTACTCGAGTAAAAAACAAAACCTGCTTTGTGCAACATTATAAAATACTGTTAATACCATATGTGGCTTTTTTAGGGAAGTTTTTAGCAGTTTGGTCATAACAAGTGGATTAACCTTAAAATGTCTGACTGAAAAGCCTGCATTATTCATGACAGCTACGACAGCCTCCAAACGAATCAACAACAGCCAAAATGTTGAAAAAGCTCTCTCCGTTTTGACTCTTTAAGATGTGAAATGACTACATATGGGGTGGAGGTGACGGAGTGCGGTTTAGGGAGCGGTGGGTTTGTTTCGGGGGGAGTTTTGGGGAATAATTGCCTGGAGACAGTGCAGAAATAAGCCCTAATGGTCAGTAATCCAAGCCTGGAGTGGGCCTCTCCACGGTGCTCCACTCAGCACCGGTAATGGGCTCCCGGCTCTGTCACTTACATATGCATAGATCTCTCTCCATTAAAGCCGGTTTGAATGACAAATATGGGTGGGTGTTGGGGAAAAATAATAAAAAAGAAACGGGAGAGAGCTCTGGGAGAAGATCTGCTCTCGGCTGGCAGTCATTTGGCAGGCGCTCGGGCTCCTGTGCTTAAATCTCATTAGCCCATTGTTGGTGAGACGAGGCTCGGGTGAAAGATGTGAGAAGTGGGCTTTGGCGTCGTTTGGACCAGGGTCTTTTTAATCTGTAGACACAGCGTGGGTGGAGTAAGCAAGGAGTTTATTTGATGCTAATATGAGAGAAAAGATTTATCATATGCTGCTGTTCTGTTCACAGTGTTCACAGGGCGACGTCATATTTCATTCATTCATTTTCGTTAGGGGTCACAGGTGACTGGAGCCTATCCCAGCAGCTTTGGGCCTGAGGCGGGGTCCACCCTGGCCCTTAGATGCAGGGCTGACTACTTTATATTTCATGTTTATAAATTTATTTTATTCATTTGTTTGGGGTATAGGGCCATTGATTATTAAATGATCAACTTATTTACATTTGTTTGTATAAAACCATGAGCTTAATTTACAGTGTTTTTTTTTCTTTTTCTTTTTTTTTTCAATCCTCTTTTTGACGGTTCTTTACCAAAGTTGTGTTCTTTTTGGTTAATAATCTAAGCATGAAGTTATTTCTATTTTTTTTTTTTTATAAATGCCCATTAACATTAGTACAAATTCTTTTTTGACAACCAAATTAAATCCCCCCCATGCAATATTTGGGGACCACAAGCCTATAAACAATAATGCTGAAGGCACCTTTAGTTTGAATTTGGGCTAAACTATAATAATATTTCCAACGGTGTTCTGTCTTTTTGAAGACTATGGCCCATAGATGTTTGAGGAGTTGTGTGTGGGGGGTCTACACAGAGCAGGGGGGTGCGAGTATCGACTGTGACTGAAAACTCTTGTGTTCAAAAATGCATGTGTCGTTTGTGAGTGTTTTCTCCGCTGGGGTTCGACTGAGTAACATCTGCTCCGGTGGTAGGGTGGGGGGGCTCTTCAGTGGCCCCTGTAGACCCTCACTGCACAGACACAGACTACAGCCAGAGAGCTCACCTGCCTCCTGTCAACGACATTTATTCAGATTTAGGGGACTCTTGTATTTTTAGAAACTTGAAGATTCGTAGATAAAGTAAGGAGCCAGTTGTAGTCTAGAGTCAGGTTAGAATCAGGAAACAGATGGGTGTCAAACAGATGATAGATGTCTGAATCGTAAATTAACAGAGGAATAGAGTGTGGACAGGTTTGTGGTTTGGACAAAGAACAACTCGCTGCAGTTACGGTTAACACACATTTGTTTACAGAAGTACTGCAATAAAAGGATATAACTTTGTTATTATAGCACTCTATTATTGTATAATTCCAGCCTTGACAGATATTTGTCATGAGTTTTTTTGCTGCATGTAAGACCTTTTAAACAAGAGCATTAACTAGAATTTGACAGGTTTTATGTCTAAATAGACAACATAGAAGACAGTATATTAGACGGTATAATACATATGAAGTTAAAGTAAAGTTAGGTTAAAGAAACACACAGTTACCCAGATGTAAAACACGTTAAAAATATGAACTTTGTAAATATTTAAAGCAGAAAAAAAAAAAAAAGACTTTTCTGGTTCAAAAAGAAGCTGGAAAGAAAAGTGGAAGTTCCAAGAGTGTAAGTGAGAGTGTAACCTGTGTTTTTCTTTGGGAATGTGGCACTAATTTAAAATCTAACCTTTTGAATAAAACCTCCAGAAACATGAGACTAACTGTGGACATGGCTCTTTCTATCACAGTTCTAAAACCACTGCCAAACCCCAGCCCTGTACCAGTCGGCTCCAGCAGGATGTGTCTGACTCGGGACAGGACTCTCTCGAGCAAGGTCATTGGGACGTGGCCATCTGGACACAGGGACACTTTGGAGATGCATCATTTTGTGACGCTCTGCCTCTATTTGCAGAAGATGTCACCGTTTGAGAGCCATAAAAAGGGAATGTGCTCCGAGCTCGGCCTGCGCTCGTGTCTGAAGTGCACGAGTTCAAGGACGTACACGGCCCGACGCGGCGATGAATGGACCTGGATCTGCTGCTGATAAAACGCTCCATCTGTCCCCGCGGCTCGGTCTAAGTGCCGAGAGTCTAATAGGAAAGATCAGTTTGTACGATATGAAGACGAGAGTTAGCTTGGTTCTGTTGCCTCTTCAAATTTAAAATATTATCTCACAAATTAAATGTATGTATGTGACATTAACAGACAGATAGAGAGGTGAACCCTATTTATGTTCAGGAGAAAAAACACATGCTGTAATGCGGGAATGAGGACTCAAGTGCGCACAAGACAGTGAAGGTAAGTGATACTTTATTAAAGTACAGATAGTGATAGGAAGCTGGAGAGACAGGCTGAGAGTTGGAGTTGAACCGTGAAGCTGAACCGAGACCTGGTGCCGAGCCGGTGACTGGAGACCAAGCTGGAGAGCTGGGCTGAGCGTTGGAGTGAGCCGTGGAGCTGCGCCGAAGCCTGGAGCCGAACCGGTGACTGAAGACCAAGCTGGAGAGCTGGGCTGAGAGTTGGAGTGAGCCGTGGAGCTGCGCCGAAGCCTGGTGCCGAGTCGGTGACTGGGGCCAAGCTGGGTAGCTGGGCTGAGAGTTGGAGTGAGCCGTGGGGCTGCGCCGAAGCCTGGAGCCGAGCCGGTGACTGGAACCAAGCTGGGAAGCCGGGCTGAGAATGAAGTCCAAACCTGAGACTTGGAGCGAAGACTGGAGAGGACTGAGACAAGAGCTGGAACAAACGCTGGAAACATTCACACAAAGTATGCTGAACGATCTGGCAGGGAAGAGGTGGACAGGAGAGGTTTAAATACCTCACTGATGGTAATAGGTTACAGGTGCTTGGGACAGGTGGCAGTGATGAGATGAGAGAAGGAAAGTGGAGTGGATCCCTGAGAGACACGGAGTGGATCTGACAGAACCCCTCCCTCAAGGAACGGCACCGGACGTTCCAACTGACTGCCCGGGGTGTGAAGAATGGAAGTCCCTAATTAACTGTGGATCGAGAATGTGGCGTGCAGGAACCCAAGAACGTTCTTCTGGGCCATACCCCTCCCAGTCTACCAGGTACTGAATGCCTCGACCATGACGTCTAGATCTAAGGAGCCGTCGCACCGAATATGCTGGAGCACCTCCGAGCTGGGCGGAGGCGGGGGCCTGGTGGCGGGAACCAGAGGACTCTCCCGAAGGGGCTTGATCCTGGAAACATGAAAGGTTGGGTGAATCCGCATAGACCGAGGAAGCTTCAACCTTACCGCCACCGGGTTGATGATCCTCACTATAGTGAAGGGACCAATGAATCGTGGAGCCAATTTCTTCGACTCCACTCGGAGAATGTCTCTGGTGGAGAGCCATACCGGTCCCCTACCTTGTACTGGGGACTCTGCTTGCGGTGGCGATTGGCCGCTGTTGAATATTGGGTGGAAGCTCGCAGGAGAGCCGCACGAGCCCTGTTCCATGTCCCTCTGCAACGTCGGATGAGGGCTTGGACAGACGGGACATTAGCCTCCCTCTCCTGGGCAGGGAATAGTGGTGGCTGGAACCCGTGACGCACTGGAAAGGAGATATTCCAGTAGCCGAGCTCGTCAAGGAGTTGTGGGCGTACTCCACCCACAACAGCTGAGAGGCCCAGGAAGATGGTGTTTGTCCAGCCACACACCTCAAGGCCGACTCCATCTCCTGGTTCAACCGTTCCGTCTGTCCATTGGACTGCGGGTGAAATCCAGAAGACAAACTGACTGTAGCCCCTAAAAGAGAGCAAAACTCCGCCAAACTGTAGAGGCGTAAACTGGGGTCCCGGTCAGACACAATGTCCATTGGTAGTCCATGGATCCGGAAGACATTCTGGAGTACCAGTTCTGCTGTCTCTTTTGCTGAGGGCAACTTAGGCAGAGCTATGAGGTGAGCCATCTTTGAGAAACGGTCAATGATGGAAAGGATCACCGTGTTGCCATTAGATTCCGGAAGACCAGGTAACGAAATCCAGGGACATATGAGACCAGGGTCGTCTGGGAACCGGAAGTGGCCGAAGAAGCCCAGATGGAGCATGATGAGAGGGCTTCTGCTGGCTGCAGACAGGACATGCCGTGACAACGCTCGAACATCCTCTTCCTCCTTAGGCCACCAGAATCGCCGTTGGAGAAAGAGAGTGTCCGCCGTATCCCGGGGTGGCAAGCGAGTCGAGACGAATGGACCCACTGAAGAACCTCCGACCGCAGACCCGCAGGAACAAATAGTTTTCCTCTGGACAGGAACTGGGGACAGTAATGGTGTTCAAGGCTGTTTTAACGCGCTTCAATGGGCCAGGTGACGGCTGCTACCAGCTGGGATGGAGGTAAGATGGAGGTCACCTCAGAAGAGGTCTCCTCCTTCTGGAATTGCCGAGAAAGGGCATCAGGTTTCTGATTCCGGGACCCTGGTCGGAATGACAAAACAAAATTAAATCGAGTAAAGAACAATGACCAACGAGCTTGACGAGATGTCAAGCGTTTGGCTGACCGGATATATTCCAAATTCTTGTGGTCAGTCCACACAAGAAAAGGTTGTTCGCTCCCTCCAGCCAGTGCCGCCATTCCTCCAAGGCTAGCTTAACCGCCAGCAGCTCCCTATTACCTATGTCGTAGTTCTGTTCAGCGGAGACAGGCGGCGAGACAAATAGGCACACGGGTGTAATTTCTGGTCTGAAGTGGAACGTTGGGACAGAACTGCGCCTATTCCCACGTCGGAAGCATCCACCTCTACGACAAACTGGCTACCAGAGTTTGGGATGATAAGCACTGGAGCTGAAGAAAAACGAAGCTTCAGGTCCCGGAATGCTGAATCGGCTTCGCTGGACCAGATGAACGGAACCTTAGATGAGGTAAGTGCTGTCATAGGAGCCGCCAAGGTACTATAGCCACGGATGAAACGTCTATAGAAGTTGGCAAACCCCAAGAAGCGTTGCAGTTGCTTTCGACTGCACGGAGATGGCCAATCCAATACTGCCGACACCTTGGAAGGGTCCATCTGAATCTTCCTGGCGACAATGTAACCCAGAAAAGAGACGCTGGAGTGCGTGAAATTCGCATTTCTCAGCCTTGACAAAAGCGAATTCTCCAGCAGGCGTTGAAGGACTGACTGGACATGATGAACATGCTCCTTGTGATTCTTGGAAAAGATAAGGATATCATCCAGATAGACAAATACGAACTTGTCGAGCATGTCCGCAACACATCATTAACCAGGTTCTGGAAAACAGCGGAGCATTAGTCAGTCCAAAGGGCATCACCAGATATTCATAATGGCCTGACGAGGTGTTAAATGCTGTCTTCCATTCGTCCCCCTCTCGGATACGAACCAGGTGGTATGCATTGCGAAGATCCAATTTGGAAAACACCGTTGCCCCCTCCAGGAGTTCAAAGGCGGAGGCCAGAAGGGAAGCGGATACCTGTTCTTTATGGTAATCTCATTAAGTCCACGGTAATCAATGCAGGGTCGGAGAGTCTTGTCTTTCTTCCCCACAAAGAAAAACCCCGCCCCCGCTGGTGATGAAGAAGGTCTGATTATTCCGGCTGCTAATGCATCTTTGATGTAAAGATCCATGGCCTCTCTTTCAGGAGCGGACAATGAATATAGTCGGCCTCTAGGAGGTGAGGTGCCAGGAAGCAAGTCAATAGCACAGTCATATGGCCGATGCGGGGTAAGGCTGTGGCTTTGGCCTTATTAAAGACCTCCTTATAATCCTGGTACTCCCTGGGAACGTTGGCCGGCAGAGAGGATACAGGTGTACCAGGTAGTGGGTTGGGTAATCCCGCTGACTGAAGACAAACAGAGTGACAAGAATGACTCCACCCCAGTATTGCCCCAGTGTCCCAATCAATGTGAGGATTATGGCGTCGCAACCAGGGGTAGCCCAAAATTAATGGAATCTCCGAAGACTGAATTAGGAAAAATCCGAGCGTTTCTTGATGGTTCCCAGAGATCAATAGAGTCACGGGACTGGTCCGGTGGGTCACGGTACCCAGGAGGTGTCCATCCAGGGCCCGTGCAGGAACTGGTTTGGGTAGGGGAACTCGTGACAACCCCAACTGAAGTGCCAAGGTCTCTCCATAAAACTGCCGTCTGCCCCAGAGTCAATGAATGTAGTTAAAGTCTGTGGGCCCCCAGGAAGCAGCAGCTGGACATGGACAAGCGGGCGATTGATGGAGGAGACCCCCTCTGTAAGACTCAACAGTACTCCTCCATCTACTGCTGAGCCTGTCCTTTTAACGGACAGACCAATGCAACATGGCCCGGACCCCCACAATACATACAAAGGTTCCTCCTTCGACGCCGTAGCTTCTCCTCAGGAGTGAGATGAGAGCGGCCAATTTGCATGGGTTTACTGGAATCTGTTGTGGAACTGAAATCTGTTGTGGATACAGAGAGCTGTGGTCGCTGGGGGTCAAGAGGAAGATAAAGAGAACTCCGGGTAGCCCGCTCCCCTCGACGAGCTCGGACCCTCTGATCAACCCGGATTGACATACGGATTAAATCATCCAAGTTTTCTGGAAGCTCCCGAGAGGCAAGCTCATCTTTCATGTGCTCGGCCAACCCGAGAAGGAAAGCCTGGTGCTGTGCAGGAGCGTTAAATCCACTCTGCCGAGCAAGCGTCCGAAAGTCAATGGAATAATCCGCCACTGAACGAGATCCCTGTTTTAGTTGAAAAGGCCCCTGGCACGCGCCTCCTGATCCTCAGCGTCAAACACCTTCTGGAGTTCAGTAGATAAGGATTGGAAACTAGAGCAGGCTGGAGTACCTCTCTCCCACTCTGCGGTTCCCCAGAGACGTCGCGCCCGTAAGATGATTAATGACAAATGCCACCTTGGCTTTTCTGTGGCAAATGTGTGGGGTTGCAGAGCAAACAGAATTGAACAGTTAACCAGAAAGGGATTACAACCACCTGCCTCTCCGGAGTAACGTTCTGGAATCCCGACCCGAGGCTCCTGGACCGGAATCGGTTGAACCACCGGGGAAACAGGATCTGAAGGTGGAACGGAGACCCGACTCTCTGTGGTCTTGAATACTCGATAGCTGAGAAGTCAGGAGATGGATCTGATTTGACATGGCCTGGAATGCGTCCTCCTGTTGAGACACAATCTGCTGGAACCCGGCGGAAATAGTGTTCATTTGGGCTTCATGATGCTGGAGAGTTTCTTCAATGAGGGTAAATCGATTTATTACTTTCTCTGCTTTGGCTGAGTCCATCTTGGCCAGATCGTTCTGTAATGCGGGAATGAGGACTCAAGTGCGCACAAGACAGTGAAGGTAAGTGATACTTTATTAAAGTACAGATAGTGATAGGAAGCTGGAGAGACAGGCTGAGAGTTGGAGTTGAACCGTGAAGCTGAACCGAGACCTGGTGCCGAGCCGGTGACTGGAGACCAAGCTGGAGAGCTGGGCTGAGCGTTGGAGTGAGCCGTGGAGCTGCGCCGAAGCCTGGAGCCGAACCGGTGACTGAAGACCAAGCTGGAGAGCTGGGCTGAGAGTTGGAGTGAGCCGTGGAGCTGCGCCGAAGCCTGGTGCCGAGTCGGTGACTGGGGCCAAGCTGGGTAGCTGGGCTGAGAGTTGGAGTGAGCCGTGGGGCTGCGCCGAAGCCTGGAGCCGAGCCGGTGACTGGAACCAAGCTGGGAAGCCGGGCTGAGAATGAAGTCCAAACCTGAGACTTGGAGCGAAGACTGGAGAGAGGACTGAGACAAGAGCTGGAACAAACGCTGGAAACATTCACACAAAGTATGCTGAACGATCTGGCAGGGAAGAGGTGGACAGGAGAGGTTTAAATACCTCACTGATGGTAATAGGTTACAGGTGCTTGGGACAGGTGGCAGTGATGAGATGAAGGAGAGAGAAGGAAAGTGGAGTGGATCCCTGAGAGACACGGAGTGGATCTGACACATGCCCTAACCTTCCCCAAAAAGACATAAAGCCATATATATATATATATATATATATATAATTAGCCAGTATCACAACAATTGCCTCAAAGGGCTGAACAAAAACAAAAGGGGCAGCACATAGACAAACCGGTTGAACTAGACAACATCCTCTGACATTACAGCCTCCATCAGGGTCAGAGGAAAAACTCAAAAAACTCAGGCGAGGGCAAAAGCAGAAACCTCAGTGATCCACTCCAGACAGGCTGAGCAAACGATGTGTCCAGGACAGTCAGAAAGTCCATCAAATACACAAATGAATGAAAATGAATATAGTCTACATAGTCTAGTTTTAAATAGTGGACCATTTGATTGTAACGATGTAACTAATGTAAACAAAAGTGGGAAAATAAATAAAATAAACAAATTGACACAACATAACCATCATTTAAGAGATTTACATTTGAAGTATTTGTATATCTACACCTAAAATCAAAGGGTAATACCATCAGGGTTCACTCCCAGGACTGACGTTATCTGACCATCCTGTGCGTAACTAAATCCGTCCTGAGAGTTACTCATGTGGGCGGCAGTGGCTCAGTGGTAGAGCGGTCGTCCTTCAACCAGAAGGTAGGCGGTTCGATTCCCGCTCTCCCCACAGTTCATACTGTCGTTGTGTCCTTGGGCAAGACACTTAACCCACCTTGCCTCCAGTGGTGTTCCAGCTGTGACACTGGTGAATGGAACCTTAATGTAAGTCGCTTTGGAAAAAAAGCGTCTGCTAAATGACTAAATGTAAATGTAACTGCTGGAGTAGCAGAAAGTGATAACAAACCAAACTAAAGACTCCACATTTTCATCTGCTCAGTCCCATTAGGAATCATGAGTGACTGGAGCCTATCCCAGCAACTGTAGCGCAGTTAGTTGCAGGACTAGACTCGTTGTGTCATAACATGACCAAACTACACCAAAGGAATAAAACCTGCAGCAACACAGTACTATAGGCCTATGACGAAATTATGAATAAAAACTGACTGAAACATGACCAAACTAATTTCCAAAGGAGGACTTGACTTGGGCTAAAGTAGGACTAACCCGACCAAACCCAGAACTTAACCAGGAAAACAGTTTACACAGAGAGTTTTTTCTAGAATCACTCAGTGTACATTAACATCCATCCATATTCATACACAGAAATATGTAAATAACACAGTGATTGTTACATCTCTTTGTTTTTCGTTGTGTTTGAGCTCACACAGGCTGACACCTCGGCCTGGATATAAATATGAACATATACAGTATGTGTGTAACAGATATCTTGTCGCTGGGAGCTGTGGAGGGGGTCGGGCTACATCTGTCAGCGCTGCTTGGCACAAGGCGAGCTCGGTTCAGATGCTATCTCCACAAACGCTGCATCAAAAGATTTATTGTCCCGCCTCGGTCGCTCTCACCCCGAGGTGTGGCCCGAGCCGACTCTGGGCAACACGACAAGGAACGGGGCGAAGAAGGAAGGAGGCAGGGGACAGATAAGACGGGAGTAATATCAGCCCGAGGGGGTTCAAGATGGAGGACAAGAGAGAGAAGGAAGCTCTGGAGCTGTTTGACCTCTTTCTGAGAAGCTGTGTAGAAACCAGGTTTGGTTTATAATATTATAAATAACTATCCACAAATAGTAGACTTGTATTTGTATGTTCACATGTTGGACAGAAGAGATGGGCTCATTAACAGCTGCTCACTTTACACTAAACCCTTCTGTGAGTGAAGTTTGAATAAATATAACAAAGTGTAGCTTGTCATAATTAATAGGCCTACTTTAAAATGTGAACATAAGCAAAGTCATTAACAGTTTCATGCCAAAGTATGTATTCTGTTTGTAACTAACTTTGTGCCTCAACTGAAGATGACTCGGACATGAAAATGTTTTTGGTGACTGGAACTTGGACTCAGACTTGACTCGACTCAGACGCTTATAACTTGTCCGCAACATTAGTTTGTAAATTTTAAGATGGTCTCTGCTTTTTTTGTGAATGGTGTTGTCCTGTTGGTAGAGCTCTTTAAAGACTGGCCCGACACCAGACTTACTTTCTAATTTACTGTCTTGAAAAGGACAATAATGCTCTATTATTCATCATATCGTAACTCAAACATCTTCTGTATCAGGTACCACTAAGATCTTTTGGAGTTTAATAACGCCCTAAAAGCAGAGAAGTGTAAGTGCTGACACAAATACGACTCATTCATATTTTCTAAAAGGCCCGGTTGTGGGCTCTGGTGATTCTGGTGTGTTTGTGGGAAGTTTCCATTTTACAGCAAAAACTAGAGAGGGAAGTATTTAAATGAACCACACAACATAATTCACCAGTGTTTGTGATTCATTTAAAGCGACAGTGCAATGTTTTTGTGCAACTCGACTGAGCGGTTTTGAAACGCTGTCAGTTCAGCCCCAAACCCTGCAGTTTTACTAAATACTTCACCAAAGAAATTGCCCCAAATTAGCGTCACAGGCAAAATTGTGCGGCTTGGTAGAGCCTGCCCTATATCTTCAATAAACAGTTAGGTCTGGAAATATTGTATTTGGACTGTGACACAATTTTCATAATGTTGGCCCTGTAACGCTACCACAGTGAAAATGAAAACAATAAAGATGAAACTGAAGTGCAGAGTTTTAGCTTTAATTTGAGAGTATTTACATTAAAACTGTGAAGAAAGGCTTGAGGAATTGCAACAATTTTTATCCAGAGTCTCCTCTTTTCAAGGGACCTAAAGTAATTGGACAAATAAATGTATTCATAAATAAAATGTTGATTGTTAATACTTTGTATCTCTACCGTTCATTCTGCCGTTGTGTCTGTGGCTCAGGTGTGTGAATGTGTGAGGATGTTTAGTGGTGGACGGAGAGGCCAAAGTAGTGCTTCAGATTTGGAGTTGTCACTCAGACAACATAAATAATAGTTACTGCTCAAAGATTTATTTTGTGACTATGACTGTAGACTTATAACTCCAACCCTGCTCTTTCAGCCCTTCTCTTCTGAATGTTTGCTCGTTTTGTCGTAACACAGTCACATACACAGCAGTAAGATACATTTTGCACTTTACATTTCTTTGTGATTTTTGCTCCAGCGTCAAACCAAAGTGCAAGTATATCTCCAGGCTTAGTTCGGGTAATAGAATCTGCTTGTTACTATTACACGGGCCAATTAAATCACTGAAAAATCTGTCTAAAAAGACAAAGCCCACCTTTATTCCCTCGGCGCAGAGAGTCTGGGGTCTGTGCTGGTTGTGTGAGAGTTAAAGACCCTCCCGTGGCGCTGATGGGGGCTGGGAGCGAGCACTGATTAAATGCTGCAGCCGTCGTGCCTCGGAGCCAGCCGCGAGATTAATATCGGCGTAACCTGTTACTTAATTCATTATGGGGATACAGGCTAATTTGATTTGATATTATTTTAATAAAGTTCTGTGATATCCAAGATTGTTTCAGGCTATCAAAATAATTTTCCAGTTATTACCGTTCGTCAGGCAGGTCCCTTTGATAGCAGCGGTTGGCCGGGGCCTGTCCTGAATACATTACAGCCCCCGCTCACACATTTACACACACAGAGCCACACGCCGGTCAAAGCCTGCTATGTTCTGCTTAACCTCATCATTTTTCAATTTTCCATTAGATTTTACTCAAACCAGAAGCAGGACTGAGCCAGAAGTGGAGTGACTGGTCAAACGGGCCTTTTAACAGATGCTGACTTGTCTCTATATTTCAAAAGTTATTATACGCATTGATTTTATTCTTTTTGGGAGAAGTATATTAAAGATAAAACTATAAAAATTGAGCCGGAAGCCTTTTTAAGTAATATTGAAATGGTTATAGATACATGACGGCTCTTTAAACACATATGTGGCCCACTGTGTTCTGCTTTGGCTCAGAACGTTGCAATTTTTACACAAAGTCAGTCCAGAAGCAAGACATTTGTTGTTAACAGGTACATTTACAATTTACATTTAATTCTAGGACATATAACAAATGAATTTTTCAATTCAAAACATTTGTCTTATTCCTGTCTTCGTGACTGTTTGGGTTTTTTTTTTTTTTTGTGAAAGAACATGGATGAAAGGCTGCTAACTGGTTAAAACACCTTTTTGTTAAATGCCAGACAGTGTTTGAAATGACACAAAGCAGATTAAAACTACAAAAGGGCCCAGCCACATTTATGATGATTGTTCATCTGTCTCTGTAGAACTCTTTGTGTCTGTGTCTTTTTCCCTTCAGTTGATTCTTCGTCCTGTTAGGCTTTAATCATAGGTGCAGCCCGACTTATGCTCAGATTACACCTGTTTCCTCAGATTTCCCTTCTCTCCAGTGGAACTCATGGGCCTCCGTTTTGCACTAATGCCTTGTTTACCAGTCCAAGGTTACCTCTGCACCGCCGGGACCTCACCGCTGATGGAGCCGTGGTGCGTTCAGGACCTGCTTCAGGCTGCGCTGGTGAAGGGATGAGGGGCGGGAGCTGCTCTTTAAAACCTTCTGGTCCTGGATTTAACCAGTGACCCACAGGCCCTAGTTCCACAGCTCACTCACCTGCTTCACAGTTATTTCACAGACCCTTTCATTTCTGCAGTTTATGAACAAAACATCGTGCCAGAGTGAACCAGAACCTCCTGACACTGGCCAGCCTTTACCATAATAACATTATCTACTTATCCCCCAGTACATATGTTAAACATTATGGGCTGGAAAGCAGGGAGTGGCTTACACAGCGGCATTTTTACTAAAACTGTGCAGGGTTTGAGGGTGAGCCGACAACAGCTCAATTCAATATGACTAAGTAAAGATGCACAAAGACTGCAGTGGATCAGGAGCACAGATGTTTACACACAGCAGGAGCACAGCAGATAATCACAAACAGGCTCTAAATCTACAGCGCGACTTCAAAGCAGTCTTTACAGAAACTATTATCAGTCAAGAGGCCATTACATCTTTGACAAACTTGGAAAGACAAAAATGAGGCCTTACAGTTTGAGTTTTCAGGAGAACTTTGGATGTGCAATTTAAAGTGGGACGTTACTGGAATAAACTGGAATAAACTGGAATAAACTGGGCTAAACTGCACTGCAGCCAGTGTTTTTTTGTGTTTTACAATGGTGCTTCTCTTTAGTAAATCTGGCCTTAAAGCTCCACTCTTTGATTTTCTGTTGTCGTCCCTGTCTCAGAGTCCACTCTCCTCCAACAGCAGCATCTGTCTTTTATCAAAAACATAAAGCAGGACTGACTCTTCCTTCATTAAATACTGATACATTACACCAAACTAAAGTTTAGCACTAAGCGTTAGCTTTCTGTTAGTTGTGACCTTTGGGTTTAAACCATTTTCCCTCGACTAGAAGAACGAAATATCAGGTACAGTCTGTGTAACAATATAAACTGTCCAGATTGGGTTAGAGTCAAAGGGTCTTAGGATAAGGATTACTCATCTTTGTTCATCTTTTTACTGGTTACATACTTTTGTGGCTTCATGCTGATGCAACTTTACAAACAGCAGATTTGTCAGTGTGAGGTGACACCGGCTGAATCACAGCGCTCATAAAAAAATGGACACTTTTGAAATAAAACCAGAATAATGGTCCCTCAGCGGGACAAGGGTTAATGTTTCTGCTCATATACCAGTCGCTTTCACCCACTCTTTACCAACAGGCCACAGTAATATGGTACTGTTCATGTCTGGACATAAAAGCTGCCCTGTTTCACCACTGTCCACATTCTCCAGCAGCTCTTTTTAATCTCTTTCCCTCTTTAACTTCCTCTTCCCCATCGTCAGTGTCACACATTCATTATTAATGCCCTCTCGTCTTGTTCTGCTCTATTAGAAAGTCTTGTATCAGCTGCTCGGGGCCAGAGGAGGACAGCGAAAGAGGGGAAAAAAAGTAAAATGAAGACGTTGTGCTGTTCGCAGAGAAACGTGGGAGGGGTTGGAGCGTGTAAGTCGGCTGTCAGCCTGTAATCACTGTGTCCGCTGCTCTGTATGCTAATTCATGTCTCCATACTGCTGACTAGGACATGCAATATAAATGAAGTTTGCGAGGGGCTGGGCCGAGGAACACGTCGAAGGTCCTGAGGAGACTCCAGGCCGTTATTAGCCATGTGGAACTTCACCAACGCCGCACCGCCAAAGAGCTAATGTCGTAATGAAGGTCTTTTACATGGAAATTGGTATCTTTATCCCTGTCTCTGAGGGATTAGTTTGAATCAGACAACTGTGTGTGTTACTTATACAACACATGAGGAGAATAAATACAGCGTAGACAGTAGGACAAATATACAGTGTGTTATTCTTCCTTTGCAAAATCTACTTAAAGGTCAGGAAGCTGATACAATGTCAGGAAAAGGGCACACTAAAGGTTTATACATAGGCCTCTTGTGTTTGGTAAGTTTTAGTTTATAATTAAACACACTGACACCTTTTTTTAAATGTTTTAAAAAATAATATTCTATTTATTGACATTTCAACCAGACGTTAAAGGCATGGAACTAGAGGCTGCCCCTTAAAAAACTGTACATGCTAAAAATGTCTGGATTTATTTGAAAAGCATTCTTTTCTTTGTAAAACCAGTTCATGTTTCAGCGCTGGTAGCTCCAGTGAAGTGCTGTGGGCAAAATTATGTATAATCAATAGTTTTGTCGGCAAACAAAAGTCTGTAGCTAAAAATGTGTTTAAAGATGAGCCAGGCCTGAGCAGTGTGTAGAGCTGCCCTGATGTTACCTCACCATGAGCTCGACGAAAGGTGGAGCCAGGTGCCCTGACTGCATTCAACTGTATGGACTACAAAACCCCCAGTGCATGAAGGGAAAATGGTGTCCTGTCAGCTGATTGGGCCCACCGTGTCCGAGCGCTTGCTCCTGGGGGATTGTTGGGTTTCTCTGTAAACATCACTTAAGACCATGAGTCTCATTGGAAGTTGAGACAGTGAGATCTAACACTGCTTTAGAAACTGATATTAATTATAAGATGGGTGCACTCGTGTTCCCGGTGGTGGTGGTGATATGTGGTGCTAATAAATACAATCACATTTGGAACATTCAGTTTTAGCAACACTGAGCTTTATCAAACAAACTCTTTCACACAAACACTTCAGAATTATCTATCTTATATCTTTATAGCTTCCACTAAATCCTCTTTGTGTTTTTTATTCTGCATTTTACTCTTTTTCTAAACCTTGTCTATGTATTTTGTCTTTTATTTCTGTAAAATGCTTTGAATGGCCCAATGTATAAATTGTGCTATATAAATAAAATTTCCTTGATTTTATCACTTGACTAAAGTTTATTATAAGAGAGACTGGAAACAGAAGATTTTTGTTACGTAACAAATAATGCTAATGTTAAATGTGTCAAATGATCCTAAATGGAACAAATATTGCTAAAGCTAAAGCTAATGTTTGTTTCTTTGTAAGGGGATGGGTCTGTTTAAGCAGAGGTCAGACAGAAATGGGCCTGAGGTCAGCGGCGCTTGTGAAAACATACAGCTCTTTGTGGATATTTGTAAAACGTGGAAGCATTTTACTCTGCACTGAGTTAAAGTTTCAGGGTCAAAGCCTGGAATCCCCCGAGGCTGGGTTTGAGCGGCAGGTGTATGAACCTCTCTGAGTGGCTTTGCTCAAAATATGGGACTTATATCGACAGCTTTGACTCACTGTTACTGGGTTGATTAGAAGCAGAGCAAAGACAGGTTAACACTTCGCAGGGTTAACACTTAGAGACAGGCAACCATTCACTCTCACATTCTTTCACTAGGGACACTTTAGATCTGCCAGTTGACCTGTGCATCCATGTGTTTGGGTGGTGGGAGGAACCGGAGTACCTGGAGAGAACAGTAACACGAGGAGGACATGCAGACTCTTCACAGAAAGGCGAGGCGGGGTTTGAACTCACAACCTTCTTGCTGTGAGTGCTGACCACTCTGACAACCGGCAAAAAGAATCCATGTGAGTCCAGCTGGAAGTTGGAAGAAACATCCACATTACTCAGGAACTAAAGAACTGCTCGACCCAGACCTCATTTAAGAAGAGATTTAAAAGTCTTTTTTTTATTTCTTGATAATGTATTATGTTATGAAGCCCTTCTATTATTTGTGGGAAAGATTTTACACAATGGCTCCAAACCGTTAAGGATTTATTCCAAGACATGAATCATGTTTTGTGAAGGATTTAGACTGAATATTTACTGAAACTCCTGCAGGTACTGCTTGGATGAAAAAGGTGTAAAGAATGTGTCCCTCTACAGTTTAGGGATGTCTTTTTTTTTCTTCTGGTAAAAAGCACAACACTGAGACACTCAAAAAGGTAAAAGAATTAAAAAGCCTTTATCAAATAATGGCTGTATGTTTTATTTGCAGATAAGTTTTTAAGTTGTTAAGTTTTTAATGTAGTTTTATCTAAAAATAAGTAGTACCTCCTGACATACGGGCTGCTCCGGATTCATGACAGTGTTCACATGGGTCTACAGCAGAGAGCACAGGTTCCAGGGCTGAGAGACAAAAGGATTCTGATGGGAATGCCCCGTGAACTTTGACCTCAGTAATTGGTAAATTTGTTAATATTGTGACCTCACTGAGCCCGAGCAAGGAGGTAGGAGGCAAGGAGGGAGGAGGCAAGGAGGGAGGAGGCAAGGAGGGAGGAGGCAGGGAGGGAGGAGGCAAGGAAGGAGGAGGCAAGGAGGGAGGATGCAGGGAGGGAGGAGGCAAGGAAGGAGGAGGCAAGGAGGGAGGAGGCAGGGAGGGAGGAGGCAAGGAGGGAGGAGGCAGGGAGGGAGGAGGCAAGGAGGGAGGAGGCAGGGAGGGAGGAGGCAAGGAGGGAGGAGGCAGGGAGGGAGGAGGCAAGGAGGGAGGAGGCAAGGAGGGAGGAGGCAGGGAGGGAGGAGGCAGGGAGGGAGGAAAGGGTAGAGGATGTATACTCTTCTTTGACCAGTATTTTGGAGAAATATCATAGAAACCTTTTACTTTTTGTTTAAAGCGTATTATTGTAAGATTTTAGAAGTTATCTGTTGGAAAAATGGGGCGATGAAAATAACATTTGCATAACTTTTTATAAAAAAAGATGATGAGAAACTAGTGTAAGCAGTTTTTAATTGCCCTCATTATTTGTCCAAGAACTATACAAGTCGAACAAAAAAAACCACATGTTCTTTAACGGTAAAGGTTTAGTAATTTGTGTTGTTTTGTGCAGGCTGTTGGTGGTGGGATTGGTAAATGGTGAGTTTAATAGTTTTAAGACCTCACACAGATAAGTGCTTGGTCACAAACCAGAGCATTAGAGGGTTAGGCTCTCTCAGAGGAAGACTGTACTAATGTTAAAACCCTATTAACAACTACAACAACAACAACTAGAATGTCAACTTCAGTCCATCCCATTGACCTCTCCCAGTGTTAAAATGACACTACCAGTTTTATGTGTCATTGTTAAAAAGGCTGTGTTTCCGAGTCTTGTGAGTAGCAGTCAGTTTTATACATTATGTCTTTTATTTGAGTCAGTATTTACTGTTGTTTTCTAGAGTTCCTCAGTTTGTGTGACAGTCTGTGGCCTTTGAGGGACATAAGAGCGGAGCAGCAGTAAGCAGAGAGATTGAGTTATAAAACACGATGACTGTGTGACTCTGGAGAGACCCGTTTGGATTTGTCGTACGATGAACATTAGAGTTGTAACAGTCTAACATGTGTACTCTGGCTGACCTGTCCTCACTGGTGCTTAACGTCTACCCAGAGTCTGACCCTATATTTGCACAGGTGACTCTAAATGTCCCAAAGTAAAGGATTGGGAGAGTAAATGGTTGTCTGTCAGTGTCCGTCACACTCTACACTAACCATTCTCAGCATTAACTAAGTTTGTCTTTTAAATATGTTTATTTTGTTCTTCTAAACGGAAAGCTGCACAAATACCCAACATCTGCTGCTGTGGGTTAAACAAAGTTCTTCCATGTCATTTTCACATTTCGATTGAATACTTCCATTAAAAAAACGTCAGACATCAACAAGTCATGTCCTCAGTCGATAATTATGCAAACACGGCGCTAATCAATATGTGAAATATAAAATAAGGACAAATGATAAAATGGAAAAGAAGCCTGTCTCATCTCGACTTGGCTCTGATAAATACAGCCAACATTAGAAACGCACTTTTAAGTGCACGGCTTCTGCATTTGGGTTCAATATCCGAACACTATTTACAGGCACAGAAGGAAAAAAAGTGTTTTAACTCCAAAATTATATCGCTCCGAGTGATAGTGCTAGTAATAAAGAAGTTATTGACCAAATGATATTGATCCGCTCTCCTCCCCCACAATTCAATAATATATTATTTTACACAGTTTAGAGCCGGACAGCAGCAGCAGCGCAGCACAAGGTGAGGCTGCTGAGGCTTTCATGGATATTTACGCCTGTAGGAATCTGGCAAAGCAGCAGTGATTAGAGCAGAGGCTACAGCCGAGCCTTGATTAAACCCAGATCAGGGAAGAATAAAGGAAAGGAAATCCTTGTGTCTTGTTTTCCTCACTTGCATCCTTTCCTCGTGTCTAAGGAATGAGGAGAGATGAGTTTAGGGCAATGTGATGTCTCATCTTTCAACATTGACTTAAATAGAAATGGAATTTTTAACCTGGTCCATTACAATTTCCATGAATGTAGTTTTTTGAAATGTATGCAAAGTAGGATATAATTATGTATATAAGGAATCATTTGCATATTAAAACATTAATTTACACAAAACTGGTAATACATTTTTTATTTAATTTTTATGTCTATGCCAGTAATAAACTGGAGAAGTTTCAAAATGATATCTAATAATTTAAAAACACTTCTCTTTTCACTTCTAGTGTCTCGTCTCAGATACAGAAACGGTTGTGTTATTTCTGCTCATGTCTTATGCACTCATAATCACAAAATCCTTATAACAGGGGCACATTAAAACCTTTTAACAACTTATTGTCCTATGTTTGATTATATAGTTATCTCAGTTATAATACTAAACAGGAAATCTGAAACGCTTCTGTTTGACTAAAATCTGATGCTACATGAGTTTATACAGTAGGCTCTACTGACAGTAAGAGCTCCACAGCTCCAGCTCTGACTGTGACTGTCACATTTATGTCTGTTGGCAGCGCTGACACCAGAATGTTCTTATATATTGTCTTCTTTCATAACAATGATAAAATCCTAAAAGATGATCTGTGTGTTTCTGTTTAGTCGCTGTCACGTGTTTGGTTTGTGGTTGAAGTGGGACAATGCACAATCTCAAAGTATCTGTGAGTAAAAGCTGAAACTCTGTTATCCTTTGTGCACTGGTGTCAGACTGCAAGGCTCTGTGCTGTAATGTGCATTAAATGTATTCATGCTGAAGCTCCAGTGAGAAACCCAGGCTTAACCGAATGAGTCCCATTTCATTATATCACTGAAAACACTCCAAAGGTTAGGTTTGAAGAGGCCTATGACTGGAAAGAAGAGACGTGGATTAAACTGAACAAAAAGAAAATAAATAATCTTGTAAAGACAGCATTTCTAACTGAGGAGATTTCAAATTGATTGAAGACTTGGTCAAACAAATGCCAGTCTTGGTGCTTGTCTCTGTTCTATCGCCTCCTGACCCGGTGGCAGCCATAACGCTCGGTGATGGATCGTGAGGCTGACGTGTTTAATTGTATTGTTCTGTGTTTTTTAATGACAGCTTTAGGCCTAGTCCACACGGACACAGGTATTTTTATAACCGTGAGTTTTTTTACACGGTTCGGCCGTTCGTCCACATGGAAACGCAGTATCAGGTCACTGAAACCGAACATTTTTGAAAACCCCTGCCAGGGTGAGGATTTTCAGAAACGCCGGTTGCAGCGTTGTCGTGTGGACAGTAAAACCGGGCGACGTCAGAGTGTGCGCCGTTATCCGCTGGTCTGATTGGCCAACATGCCTTTACGATTAGGGTGATATCGCCGCCTGCTGGTGTGGCATGCTCTTGACAGCGCTTGAGAGCGGGTTTTTACGTTTTCATGCGAGCGTTTGTGGACGGGATTTTTTTTAAAAACGCAGGAGGAAAAACTCTGGTTATAAAAATACCCGTGTCCGTGTGGACTAGGTCTTAAGGGCACACTGAGCACAGAGAGAGTCAGACCTTCAACACACGACACAAGTATCCAATGACATATGCTCGATGATTGACATGTTTGTAGAAGGACTTGCCAATTAACCACAATGTGTTTTGGGACGCTCATAATGTTAACCAGAACTGCAGAAATGTATTGAATCTAAAATGGATCATTTAAAACTTTAAAGCAGGTGGCACTGCTTATGGTTTGTTCTGTCATTCAAATAAATCTGCTTCACATAAAACAAATGTGAATGTCTGACAAAACATACAGCATCAGTATCCAACCTTTTAGAAAAACTGGATTACCAAAGGCCATCTCTTCTGAGTTGGAGGTTCAGGTTTGATTTGAACAAGTTTAAGTTTATAGTTTATTTCTTAACAAGGTGCATTAATCATAAAAAGAAAAGATGCCCCGCCCCAGACTGTAGCTCTTTGAGCAAGTTTCCACCAGCATTCCCTCAGACACATACATTATACATCCTACTGATAAGAGTTCACAGTAAGAATAACTAAAAATTCACATTTTTCAATTCATCAATAACAATAGCCACTAAAATACAGTGAAATTATCAATTCATGTAAATAGCAATAACCACAAAAATGGATTTAAAACAGGTTTTAGACAGTTTTTAGCTGGTTTTAGTCAGATTTGAACGTTTGAATAAAGCTGTTGGGGCCATAAACAACACGTTTTATCCCCTGGGCCGGACTTTGGACGTGTCTGCCCTCTACAGTTTATGGATAAAACAAACACAGGACAAAGTAGTGAAACAATATTAAACTAGAAGGTAAGAAAGAGAAAATGTTGAGCTGATGGGAGGAAACCTGAATTTTTTTCAGGTGGTAGTTAGCTCTGACGTAGATGAAGCACATTAAAGATGACCAGTCTCTGACAGGACGACTCCACAGGCCATTAGTGCTCCATAAATGATAATTCATACACCGCCTTCAAATCTGGCCACGAGAGCTCCATCACCGGCTCCTTCAGAGTGTCTTCTGGCGCTAATTACAGGGTCAAAAAAGCAATTTGTACCATCCTCCAACAGCCGCCGATGTTTGCCACATTTCCAGTCTGTCCGTGTCTGCGCACCGACACACACACGGACGAGACGAGAGGGGAAAAAACGCACATAAACACCTCGCGCATTATGCAAAGGCACCAGCTGCTGGTAACACCTCCCCGACAGGCTGCGAGAGGGCGAGGAGCGAGGGGACGGCGGTGGGAGAGGGGTGGGCGGTGGAGCGGGCAGAAGTGAGAAAACTAAGGATAGAAGCTGAAGCAGAATGACTTATCAGCTGTTTTTCAAAAAGACTCAGAAAATGTGGCTGTGATGTTTAGTTTTTTTCAATTGTACACCTTTTTTAAATGTATTTCCTTGTTTCTCAAAATGACCATTAAGTTGAAAACCAAAAAGACTAGTTTGAGTGAAGTTTAGTTTCCATTCTTTTGTAAATTAGAAACTTGGAAATCATTTTAAAGTAGAAGCAAGTGAATTATTATGGCTATTAATTTGCAGTAATGATTGCTCCATTAACCAAGCCTCAGACACTGGGTCCAAATAAAAACCTAACCTACTGAGCTAACAAACATCCAATCCAGCTGTGACCTGCTGCTAGTTTTCCCCTGAATGAGAATGTTCAGTGCGTGACAGTGAACTTTGGCCTAATATCCTCTCATTGTTAGAGACAACTCCCATCAGCTGTTGGGCTACACCACTTGTCAACATTGAATCAATGGCTGCCAAAAATACAGAGAGTCTGTATGTTTCTATTCTAGCACTGGCAATAAAGAGCTTGATGTACTGTACATGTAGTTGTTGGTATTCTCTTTGTTACATATCCATCTTTTTCAATGACTAATCTATGGTTGCATTACTTTGTCCTAATTTTCTGACTCTCATTCAAAGATATTGCCAAATCTAATTCATCCCTTCTCTGCGTCCGATAAAAGTGTGTACGACAGGGGCTTAAGACAATATTTCAAATTTCTCTCGTGTCAGTTTACATAGTGAATGCCTTGTTGGTTGGTTTTCCTGCCTTTGTGCTGCGAGTCTGATGCGCTGTGGCTGGTGAGGACTGGGGTCGACTGGGTTCACCGCCAGCGTCCCGTTTTCTCACAGATGAGTGTTCGCGTGCTCTCCCAGCCTCCTCGCTGTGTAAGGGACAGGCCAGTGCTTTCAGAGGCATGTCAACTGGACACATTAACTCATAAAATACTCCCATCTCCATGAAATATGCAGCGGCGGGCCACGAGGATGGGAGTTGACTATCCATAATTGATGTAAATGAGGAGCAAACACTGCGCTGGTCCGTCCCCCTGTACGAGCGAGCGTGGAAACAGGACTGTGGGCTGAATTTTAAGTTGTCAGAGCTAAGGTCACAGCTTGTATCATCATGTGGAGAGGATTCAAGACAAAGCAAAAGACAATGTAACATGGTAACTTTCCCAGACTCACTTCCATATGACCTGGAAACCTGGATTATTGTGGGATTATGGTTTTCCAGTCAAGGGAAAGTCATGGGAAATGTGATGAAAAGGTTTATTGAGAAATGGGCTGGCATTAAAAAAAAATTCACACAGCAATTTGAAAGGGATACGTTTCTCTTGGATCAAATTGATTGAAAGTATTTTTGTCCTGCTGATGCGTTCCTATAAATAGCATCTGGGCTCTTCATCTGGAGTTTTCTGGAGCAGGATTATATGGACTACTTCTGAATAGATCTGGGATTTTCCAAACTTATTGCTTGTTGCTTGTGTGTCTTGGTTTCTCGACTCTGGTGTGTTTTAGAATATTTTTGGACCTTCTAAAACTTACTCGCTGTTCTCTTTGTCTGCCCAGAATTGTCTCGCGCCTTGTGCTCTCCAGCCAGCTCCCGGCCTCCTCTCCCTGCTTAGGTTTTTCTTTTTCTAATAAACTGTTGAACGTTATTGTTGAGCCTCTGCATTTGGAGTCTACCCAAAACCCTAACAGCTTTATATACAAATGTGTTCTAAAGATGAATCTGAGACAAACACAACCGCCTAAGACAACTACTCTACTTTAGTTTTATATTTTATACTTTAAAAATTGTACACACTATCTTTAAAAAAAATACTTTGTTGTGATTCTGGGTTGAAATCGAAACTTGAAATTAATGAAAGATGCTGCTGTGAGAGTTACCTGATATTATGTGACTCCAATGGTCGATTTGTGAATGTCTAATCTAATTCTTGTACGTATGTTTTAGCGGACACGTGTATGATATGTAATATTCTTGTAGGACCACAAAGATTTCACCTCACCATGAATAATGTCCTGTCCCCATCTTTGTCAAACAGGCTCTAATGCAAACCTTCCATATTGACCTTGTATAAATTGACAACACACACTGTTCTTCAATAATTAATGCTCCACTTCTTCAAACATAAACACACTCTTGGATTGTCGTGCAGTTTCCATGTCTGTCACTCAGCTCCATGTTCGAGTCATTGGTCTGTGAGAGGGATGAATATTTAACTGAGAATAACCGTCTCCTCTCTGTAACATGAACTAAGAGGCAATTGTGTTTAGGAAGTGATGTCAGGCTTTTAGCTCATAAACCTCACATGTTCATGTCACATGTTTGAGGTGGAGGTTCATCCAGGACATCGTGAAGAAAAGGTCAAAGCAAAGGCGGCTGGACGTAGGTTTTAAGGAACATTTTCTGTTCAACTGACACGACTCCTGGGCTTATTGGTAGTTTAGTTTTAGGTCAAACCCCTCCCTCTGAGAGATATAAGCTCAGCTCTCGGACCATTTGAACAGAAAATGCTCTGCTAGTCCAGCTCCAGTCCCACTACGTCTTATGCAGCTCATTGACGTGTTAGCTCGATTCCAGTGATTCACATTTTGTCTAGTGTCCTGCAAACGCAGAGAATGACCTCTGATTGTGAAATCCTAAAATACTTCCTATATTCAGATGGCATCCATTTGCTCATTCACGTCTAAACTATTTCACACTAAAAACTGAACTTCTGATGCTTTTATACATTAACACATGGTTATGTAAAGACACGATGAAGGCATTTTAAACAGTTAAACTATGTGTCTGTGTGTTGTGTCTTATCACACACGGCCATGTCTCTGCATCAGAAAACATTCCAGCTTCAGTCTGAGTTATGTCTGAGAGTAAACCTCGGCAGAATGCGCTCAGAGCAGTGCCAGCTAAAAAAGCTCTGTCCAACTTCTACGGCTGCGTTTGGTGACCTCTTACAAAGACGAGCGACGCTGCTGACAAATGTGGTGACTTTTTCAGATCGCGGAGGAAAATATTGAGTCCCAGCTCTTGGCAATAACTCGATATGGCTCAGAAACACAGCTCTCTCCAACCTGTTAGTGTAAAGTCAATGTGGAAAAGCTGCAAAAGGGAGTAAACACTGAGGAACATATGTAGAATTTGACGATCGACCAACTTTGTCACTATAACTGCAGCACAAACTTCTCACTTCAGGTTAAGAGTATATTTTAATGTTAAATAAACTGTCTCCAAACAATTATCAATTAATTTTGGCTCATGGCAGAGCTGTCGCAGCTATATATATATATATATATATATATATATATATATATATATATATATATATATATATGTGTGTGTGTGTGTGTGTGTGTGTGTGTGTGTAAATATAGTACAGACTATAAGATGTATAAAGTATATCTTATAGTCTGTACAAATCAAAGCATGTCTTTCTTTGAACCATCGATAACCATCATGTTCACACTCTGCAGGTTTTAAATATTCCCATTTATTTATGCAATATTGAGCCAAACCTGATAGAGCTGTTCAAAACTGAGAAATAGTGCGATCCACCAAAGCAGACCTTCTTTAGCAGCAAATCGATGCGATCGAGTCGAGCCTTTGATTCATGAGATTCCCATTTCGTCTTCCTTTGTTTCCAGACAAACTGTAAAACAATCCATCATGGTTTTTTTATGTTTGTTTTGTTTGTTTGTTTTTTTAACCAAAGACTGAGCTGCAGAACCAACAGGCTTCTCTTAAACACAAACCATTTTCCAGGACTATTAGCCAAAATATATTTTACCCATTTTCTATGACTTTCCCGCGACAGGACAGTTGGTCATACATTCAAGGTTTTCCAGGATGAATGTGTGCTCTAATCATGTCACAGTCATTTTGAAAGCATTGTTTGTGATTTATTTACAGTGTAACGTGACAATCACTCGTCCCCTCGATGTTCAGAGTCGGATCAATGGCCATTGTTTCCAGGTCTGACCTTGTGGATGTAGTTACAGTGAAGGTTCTGGGACAAAGACTTCAAGGTCATTACCAGATCTTTGCTGAGTTCACAAAAGAGCCAACAGAGAATTCTGGTCACTGTTTCCCAGTGTCTATCAATGTGTAATACAATATATGACACATATCACTTTTTATTCTTTCAATAGGCTGCACTACAAAACAGAAAAAAGACATGCCTCTGTAGACTTTGATATTGTGTCCTGTTTTTAGTGAAATGTTTAAGCTCAGGAACATGCTGCAATGAAAAGAAAGTGAAACAGTTAAATATTGGCAAATGCGTTTAGACGATGTGTAACGAGGCGGAGATAGACATCGGTCTGACACTCAACTGAGAGCAAGACGTTTGAAATAAGCTGTAAACCTCAGTTTTGATCTAACGTCTTTCTACTATTTTGCAGCAGCACATTGGGATAATTTCACTTTTTTAAGAGAATAAAAGCAGGAAAGGTCACTATGTTGTTGGTGAGGGCTGCTGTTTGAGAGAATATTTATTGTAATGCTTTAACTAAGAAATAAATCTAAAACTTAGACATTTCCAGTAAAAGGAAGTTAAAATGATAGATCAAAACCTTCTTCTTTTCCTGTCCCTGTCTCTCTCCAACAGCAACAGGGACCTCTCCTGCTTTCCTTTTATTACAAAAGTCAAACAAACCTTTTTTTTCTTTCTCCAAAACACTAAAACACTCCATCAAACTGAAGTTTAGAGCTAAACTTTTAGCTCCGACTTCAGCGTCAGAACATCGAGTGATTGAAGCCAACATTTATCTCTGATTGTGTTTTTCCGTTTTGTGCTACTTCTTTGTAAAAAGAGCTGAATTCACACTTTCTCTGTTTAATCAGAAAATATTACTTCCTTATTGAAGTCAGGGTCGACCAATGGGAGCGCTCCTTTTTCTGGATGCAAGCTGTGATTTGACAAAGCCCCCATTCAGGACTAAAAAGTCTCATCTATTAAAATCCTTGATAATAAACTCTATATAACAACTTAAGGTTTTGTCTCCTATTACAATATACTATTAGGGAATTACAGTTCTGTTTTCACAAGCATAAAAAAGAATACATCCTGTCTAACTGTTTAATATACATGTTTAATTTTCTATTTCCTATTGACAATCACAAGTCTTTGATGTAAAACAAGGAGTTTAATTGTTTTTTAAACTTTACATATCCATCTCAAGAGCCATTACAGAGCAGGACATATACACAACCTTTTATGAGATAGTGTTCCAGGGAAGAACTTTTCAAACTAAAATGAAAACACAGATGTGCTCATAAGCTGCAAAAGGGAAATAAAGCAGCCTCCTCATCGCGGCCGACGCTGCAGAAGCCATCTGTCCTGACTTTGGCCAAAATGAAGTCTTATACAGCAGCTAATGTGGCGCCAATGGAGGAGCGGGCTGTTATGTGTTTTGGTTTTCGCCCAAGGACAGTGGAAATTTGGGAAAATTAAACACAAATTGTCTTGTCAGAACGTCCGAGGACAAGACTAGGTCAGACTTTATCTCTGTTCAATGTAATGGCTTTGGAACAGTCGGTGAGAAAATGTTGACCTTCATTCTTAACATGCTGTTAATCTTATATTTGACATGTTTAAATGTTTTACGACAGGTCGAAGCATGAGAAGAGCCCTAATCAGGAGGTAGTTTGAAATTCTATTTTTTACATTTATCTATAGGAGTATAATGTTACAACCGGTCATGACATGTTTGTTGCAAAGGAGGTTTTGTTTGTTTTATTTGTCTTGTGTATGTATTGTATGTATGTAAGACATCTTTGTGTCCCCCTTATTATTATTATTATTATTATTATTATTATTATTATTATTATTATTATTATTAGTGTATGGTGTAAAAAATACTCAACCAGTCAAACCAAAGTTAGTGTGGCTAGACCAAAATGATTCTTTAGCACTGTCCAGAGTGTGTTTCTGTCTAGTTTACTCTGTGCTGCTGGATGGATGCTAAAACAGACAGCCTTGATCATTTTAAATGAAAAACTTTTACACAAGATTAAATCAACAAAGCAGACACAAGCATTTGTTGCCCAAGGTCTAAATGGTTGCATTAATGAACCATGCCTTATCTACATCAGCCCCCACAAACCTGTGCACACTGCATCAGCCCTCTCATCAGACTGAGGGTGACCCATTGGAACTTTTACTCCAACCCATCAGCAGTGCTCTTTCCCGGAGCACTTCAGCTCTGACACTGGGCAGAAAGGCCTGGAGTTTCTGCTCCGGATGTGTTCTACATTCAGCCATGTTCAGCCTGACCCGCAAAAAAACCTCAGCAAACAGGCTAATATCTGTCAGTGTCACATGTAATTGAATTGTTCTATAACCATAATTATTTAAAACATAATATAACACACTTTCATAGCATCTATACTTTTGTGTATGTTCATACTGTCTTTAATTTCAAAGTTACTAAGAAGTACCTGTAGTCTTTGTCAGTAGTGTCACGTGATGGTGTTGTGACGTGTCTTGTAGCCTGCTTAAGATGTTTTGGCTTCTCCAGGATCACGTCTGAGGCGTGGGATGGGGTGGGATAGGGTGAAAGCTCCCTCGTCACAGTTCATGCTTCTTATTCCCTTTTTTTTGGATCTCGATGGCCTCTCTGACCCAGCGATGGTTTTAAACTCTCCCTACTGTCTGGTAAAATATCTTAAGCAGGCTACAAGACATGTCACAACACCATCACGTGACACTACTGACGGAGGCTACAAGAAGTAGCCGAAACTAGTCAAGCAAGTGAACAAACTGTTAAAAAGAAAAGCATCCTAATAACTTTCATAGCATCTAGCATTTCGGTAACTTCCCATTCCCCAACCATAACGCAAAATCTGTCCACACTATGTCTGAAGATGATGTCTGATGGATCAGATGTGCCCAATGAGTCCAATGTGATACTTACGAGTCTTATAAGAGTGAAAAACCTGCTCAGTTAGACCCTCACTACGACACTAGAGCCTGGCAATAAGCTCTGGTTGGACAAAATCAAATAAAATGAACTAAAGGAAACTAAAGGTCAAATGTAGCTTAGTAAGTTCTGTGTTCTAATTATTACCAATAAAATGGCTGAAGTGTTGCAATGCCTTATTGCAGTAAATTTAAAAGATGTTTAATAAAAATTATTTTTCAGAACAAAAGTTAAAACTCACCTGTAGCGGTTTCCAAATGCTTCAGAGACTGACCTGTCGACTTCTTACAAACCTGCCAACAACCCTTCTGCTCCTTTCATCTCTTCTCTTCATCTACGGAGGATGTCACAATTATGTTCAGATCCCAGCAGCCATTACTGCGAGAATAAGGCTTTGGTTTGAATAAGCTGAAGTCATCATGTCTCCACACAGCAGTTAAGTGAAGGGCTATCCATTTGTTTATTAGGCAGTGCCTTTGGCGCCGCTGCGCTTACCATCAAAGGCTTCGCCCCAATACCAGAGCCATCTTTTAAAATAAAGCTGCGTTTCTTATTACCGCCTTGCGCTCACACAGCCATCTCTCGTCCCCTTAGGCCGCGGCTGTGAAATTAAAATAGACCGAATGAAGTTTCTCTTTGAAGAATGGACCGATACACAGAAAAGGGCTAAAAATGAGCCTTAGACAAAGAGGAGGAGTGAGCGGTCGGGGCCTGCAGAGAGCGGCCGATCGAGGGCAGCGCTGAGTGAAGAGCCAGCGAAAGTTGGGGCTGGGGGGCAGTGATGGGAGTGCAATTAAAAGTGCACACACTGGCAAAAATGTGAGTGCTTTCGAGGCAGGAGTAGCCGCGGACCATTGGGAACTCATCACTCTACGGCTGTGTTTGAAGATTTGGTGATTCTTTAAAAGAGTCCTTCTTTCAGCTGTTCTCAAACTAACACAGATTATTTCATCTTAACTTTAGTCTCTGTCTAGTTTTCACTTAAACAAAAACTGTAGCCATGCGTTTGGTTTAATGTTGCTGGTTTGGACCATATTTCAAAAGGCCAAATGAATCATGACCTAACTTCTTCAGGTTTAGAGCCTTTGTTTATAGTGTTTTATTAACTAAAGCATAATTTCTGCCTTTCTATCATTCAATTAAATTTTTAACGTATACTGTGTATAGATTTTTGGCAACAGTGGTTTAGAGCCTAGTTTAAAGGATGGAGTGGATTGTTGTACTATTACCTGAATCTGGTCAGTGTGGCCACATTTTGGAGAACAAGAAGGAACCCCCAAAAAAAAAAAGCCTCAGACTGCTTGTTAGTGACACAGTGTCACATTTAAAAACAAAATAATAGAATATGCACCCATTTGTGTCCAACAATTGGCCAAAAACAGCTGCTTTTCTGAAAATGATCTATACTCTCCTCTAACATGGTGCCCTCCTTTGATTTCTATTATCACAATGTTTTTCAGCTGAACTTAGAGTAACGTTATGTTGCAAGGAACCTCAGAAACCTTGGACAATTGTGTCTCTAATGTTTGGACCTACTGTAGGACGTGTCTCTATCAAACGCTTGAGACCAGTGCTACTTGCTTGTTCACACGCTCTTCCTGATGTATCTGTGAACATAAATCCATATTACTGTTTACTCATAAATATCATACTGTATCTCCTAAAGGTCAGATTGTCTTAAAAAAATAAAACAGTACAGTTTTTGTCTTGGCTTCCATGTATTTTTAAACATATCTGCTGTTGTTTGAAAGGTTTCCATCTGCCTCAAGGGTCAACACTTCTCTACACTCGAACATTCATGTTCAAACCAGACAGTGTTTTATTGATAGACTCTGGGTCAGGACTAGAATATGAAGCAGGTTACTCGCTAGCGTCACCAACAATTTTATTCACAAAGATAAACATGACACACACAGGACGTCATTTAAGGTCTGTACAAGTTTAGGTCTGAGGAATAAATAATAGTTGAAGTTAATGTTTTAAAATTACAAATGTACTTATTTAAATGTTAAACTCCTGTAACATGTGGGAATCCAGACACAGTATTTTGTAATATTTGAGAATTGTTTTTGTAAATTTGATTTTATTCTGATTGTCCTTTTTATATTTTGCTCCAAATCTGAAGTGAACCAGACTGGGACCAATCTGAACATTTTCTAAGCGTCAGCTCTGCTTTTAAGAACAATTTTTAGTCAGATTTTATTGCAAAGATTTGTGTGTTTTTTTTTTTTTTTATGTCTTTACTGTTAAGAAAACTTCAGCATTCACCGGCACGGTTTCCAAGTCTAAGGCCATGTTTCTCAGTAGCACTACGTCTGCAGGTTCTTGGGGGTTTCTTAGTAATGTGGTTGATGTACTGGCCTGTTGTGGTTAAGAAGAGGTTGAGCCAAAAGACAAACCTCTCAATTTGTTCTTCGCTACAATTTTTGTGTAATTTCTACTTTGATTGGAAGAAAAGGCTGGCTGTAGGAGGATCTAGAGCAGCTACTCCTCGACATCGAGAAGAAGCAGCTGAGCCCTTGGGAAAGACTGGAGGCACTATGTCTTTCCGCCGGCTCTAGAACCCCTCAGTCTTCCTCTGAATGTGCAGGTGGAAGTGCCTAGAGAGTGGGTTAGGGAATTATCTTTTTTTTTTTGTTTTTTTTTTTTGGATAACGTAATGAGAAAAAAAATACTGACAAGCTTTTCTGTTGCTGTCAATGTTAAATCATGTTTATCTCCAAAAGTAGTAGATGGCTGTTACTCTGTCAGTTAGACCCTCACTACGACACTAGAGCCTGGCAATAAGCTCTGGTTGGACAAAATCAAATAAAATGAACTAAAGGAATGAGGTCAAATGTAGCTTAGTAAGTTCTGTGTTCTAATTATTACGAATAAAATGGCTGAAGTGTTGCAATGCCTTATTGCAGTAAATTTAAAAGATGTTTAATAAAAATTATTTTTCAGAACAAAAGTTAAAACTCACCTGTAGCGGTTTCCAAATGCTTCAGAGACTGACCTGTCGACTTCTTACAAACCTGCCAACAACCCTTCTGCTCCTTTCATCTCTTCTCTTCATCTACGGAGGATGTCACAATTATGTTCAGATCCCAGCAGCCATTACTGCGAGAATAAGGCTTTGGTTTGAATAAGCTGAAGTCATCATGTCTCCACACAGCAGTTAAGTGAAGGGCTATCCATTTGTTTATTAGGCAGTGCCTTTGGCCGGCCGCTGCGCTACCATCAAAGGCTTCGCCCCAATACCAGAGCCATCTTTTAAAATAAAGCTGCGTTTCTTATTACCGCCTTGCGCTCACACAGCCATCTCTCGTCCCCTTAGGCCGCGGCTGTGAAATTAAAATAGACCGAATGAAGTTTCTCTTTGAAGAATGGACCGATACACAGAAAAGGGCTAAAAATGAGCCTTAGACAAAGAGGAGGAGTGAGCGGTCGGGGGCCTGCAGAGAGCGGCCGATCGAGGGGCAGCGCTCGAGTGAAGAGCCAGCGAAAGTTGGGGCTGGGGGGCAGTGATGGGAGTGCAATTAAAAGTGCACACACTGGCAAAAATGTGAGTGCTTTCGAGGCAGGAGTAGCCGCGGACCACTGGGAACTCATCACTCTACGGCTGTGTTTGAAGATTTGGTGATTCTTTAAAAGAGTCCTTCTTTCAGCTGTTCTCAAACTAACACAGATTATTTCATCTTAACTTTAGTCTCTGTCTAGTTTTCACTTAAACAAAAACTGTAGCCATGCGTTTGGTTTAATGTTGCTGGTTTGGACCATATTTCAAAAGGCCAAATGAATCATGACCTAACTTCTTCAGGTTTAGAGCCTTTGTTTATAGTGTTTTATTAACTAAAGCATAATTTCTGCCTTTCTATCATTCAATTCAATTTTTAACGTATACTGTGTATAGATTTTTGGCAACAGTGGTTTCAAGCCTAGTTTAAAGGATGGAGTGGATTGTTGTACTATTACCTGAATCTGGTCAGTGTGGCCACATTTTGGAAAACAAGAAGGAACCCCCAAAAAAAAAGCCTCAGACTGCTTGTTAGTGACACAGTGTCACATTTAAAAACAAAATAATAGAATATGCACCCATTTGTGTCCAACAATTGGCCAAAAACAGCTGCTTTTCTGAAAATGATCTATACTCTCCTCTAACATGGTGCCCTCCTTTGATTTCTATTATCACAATGTTTTTCAGCTGAACTTAGAGTAACGTTA